>CM047584.1:11770723-11802325 GCA_026184515.1 Peronosclerospora sorghi
TAACAAGTGAATATTAATATATTTACTTTTATTATAGGATTAGTTGTTATCAACTAATCCTGACCTATTGTATTGCGTGCTTCCTCGCAAAATACAGTGTAAGCCTGTAACATGATCAGTCCTGTTACACCCTCCGAAAGTTGGAAGGCTGGGCGCGATGGTGGTAGTCAGGTTATCGATGCTAATGTTTTCGATTTCGAACTTGACTCCACCACAATGGTGCGCGTGCCCCGATCACTTGGTGATCGTGGATATCACCGTGCTGATATTCCATCAAAAATTGGATTCGAAGATTTGAATGATTTGAATATGGAGTCGTTCTGGAGAGGACGTAAGGAAAGGCTATCGCCTTACGTTCTCGTTGTTGATAAAGATGGCGATGTCCGATCTGGCCTGGCGGAGGACCAGATCGGGATTAATAAGTTTTTTCCTCCCCAAAAGGCTCCCACCGGAGCCGATCGGGACTATAGCAGGTCTTGCTATAGTTCCGGAAAAGATCAGGACCTTGGTCCTGATCCTATGTGTATGAATGAAAAAATTGATGGAAAACTAAAAGATGAAAATTACTTGGAGGCTGACTGGAACGATCCAGTCTACCTCCCTAAAGTCCCCAAGGTACCCAAGGTGCCCAGAAAAGGGCTTGGAATGCCACCTGACGAAGACGACGTCGAAGAAAAGTCGAAGGTCGGGGATGAGGCTATCACCGAAGAAGACCTGGACAAGATGTATTATGTTTTTGAATTGAAGCGATTTGTTCGCCAAAACCAGGTCTTTCGGGTGTTGGACCTCCATATCCCCGACCGTCTTCTCGATCCCACTACCGAGCCGATCCAGAGTGATCGACCATTACTGCTCGTCAAGAATTTGGTGGAGATGTTGGCGGAGGTTGGTATTAAAATGCAGAACCCCGCCGGTGTCAATAAATTGTTTGAATTTGATGCTTGGAGACTGGAGGCGTCGATGTCGGACCTCCACGACCGTTTGGTGCTACTGGTGGGGGCGGTTCGCCGTCCAACTCCCACCACGGCAATGAAGGTCGCCGAAGCCTCCACAGAGCTTGTTGACATTGGTTCCGATGATGAATCGATCTACCAGTCTCCACCGGCTTCTAACAGCTCATCAGAGTTGGAGACCGGTGTCGAGCGGATGACCATGGGGGTGGACCATGCCCGGTCTGAACAAAAAAGGGACATGCGGCAGCAAGGGGCTGTTTACCAGTAGGGGCTCCAGAAAGCCCCACAGGCCTTAGTTCCGCAAAAGGAGGGTATAAACACGTTGCCCATGACGCCAGCCAACGTCCAAGCCATGTTTGAGACGATGATGCAACGTTTCATGGAAGAACGGGTTAGACCAACTATGCGCCCACATGTCCAAGACCGGTCTACCTGTCAAGGTGTCAATGTTTGCAAAGATGTGGATATGGAATCGGTAACATCTATGGATAAGCCTATTAGAAGTGATAAACCAACCGGAAAGGGAAGGCGCAAGCCGCAACCGGCAAGACCGCGTAGACCGAGCAAGACAAGTGACTGTTATATGGAGTCGGTCGGCGGTCTTGACGACCATGGTGGGTCAGATGGTACAGGCGCAGGCAAGGTGCGCAAGGATAACCTAGCCTCCACTACTGCCTACGACTTTGGATCTGCTGCGATTCCGCGCATCCGTATGGCCGCGACGACCTACCTCAAGGACTTCACCTGCAAGGATGCCGATGAAGACCAGGCCCGGTCTTGGTTCAGTCGGGTCAAGTCTGCGTTCCTGCGAGACCAGACCCCAAAAATCGAACGTTGTTTAATCTTCCGGGATTTGTTAAAAGGACCGGCTGCGAACTGGATTCAACAGTTGGGTCGGGGCGTCCGGTCGGACTGGGACCTGTTATGTGCGAAGTTTGAAGGTCAATATTGTAACTCCGGATTTTCAAGCGCCCGTAAGTACCACCATATGCAGAAGCGGGCCGACGAAACACCGATCGAGTATTTGCATCGGTTGAACGTGGCTGCACTTCGCGCCGGCATAACAATCAAAGAGAATAACCCACCGAACGGTGCCGCCTTAGAACATGTGGGTCACTATATTAGTACCCTTGACGATCAAGAACTGGCGGACCAGATTACTCTACTGAGTCTTAAGGATGCGGGCGAAGTCGAACAGACCCTGCGGACGTTACAACAGTCGCGTAGTATGAGAGCGAAGACCGCTAGTGGATCAGGTCGCTATCGTTCCAAGACCCAGACCGATCCGGTCAAGAGACCTTGGACCAGACCGACCCGAGCGGTCAAGACAATTGTAGCTGATGACAGCACGGGGTCAGAAGGGGAAAGTGGAAGTCCATCCAGCCAGGAGTCATCGAATGAAGACCAGTATCGTTACGTCTATGTTGCGGGACCTGCCCTGAAGACCAAGTAGAAGTCCGACCAGGTGGACCGGAAGCAAGTCCAATCCAGACCGACCTCGTCAGAAGTGCTCCCACTCTGGGTCGAGCAAACATGATGGTCCAACCTTCTGGAAGAAGATGGTGTGCAAGAAGTGCGAGAGACGCGGCCACCCGACGGACCACTGCCTCTTCTTATGCAAGTCATGTGGAGAAATCCACGAGGCCGGCCACTGCAAGATTGAAGAATTTTTTAACATGATGCGCAAGTGGTACGTGCCGGACAAGCACGCGGGGATGCTGCCGCCGGACGCAGAAAAGATGTTAAACTAGAGCGCTCGCCAGGTTGGAATCTGCATCGAGCCGAGCGTTCTACGGTTCACATCTATGCAAATGTCGGCAAGGAGGATAAGACCGACAATACACGTTCTATTCCAAACTGCGTCGACCGAGGCCATCGGTCTACAGTCTGAAGACCGATGAGTACTCCCGGACTAAGGTGGTTATGCAGTTGGACTTGCTGCCTGGAGAATCCCGCGGATACTGGAAGTATCACGCGCCTGATAAATGGTTCAAGCAGGCGAAAGCCTGTGGCAATATTAATAACCAGAAGGCTACGATGTTGTTCGACTCTGGAGCTGAAGTATCGATAATAGACTCCGCCTTTGCTCGTAAGGTCGGATGTCGTATAGACGATACCCAGAGACAAGAATGCGTCGGGATCGGCGAAAACTCTTATATGACCGAAGGAAGAACGCGTGTGAAAATTACTTTGTCGGGATCGCTGGTCTACTTTTTCAGCGCTTGGGTTGGCAAGTTGGCTGGTCAAGACGCTTTACTAGGAATGTATTTCATGGTCCCAGCTGGTATTCGCCTAGACCTGTCACATGGAGTGCTTACGCTCCCGGATGAGGTCCAGGTCCAGTTGGCTGGTCGAAGACCTCTGTATGGTTCGTATACCGATCTGGTCCGGTGGGACCAAGACCTCACTATCCCAGTTGGTCGGTCTGCCGATACCCCGGTTGAGAAAGGTTTTCGTTCGAGGAAGTTGTGGTTGACCAGGGGCGATAGGTGGGTCTCGACCTTCGTAAAGAGTGCTGGTCGACGTGATTTTGTCCGTGTTACCAATATCGGTGACAAGCCGCTGACACTGGACAATAACACTATTGTCGGCATGTGGTTAGCAGAAGGGAAGGTACCAAGGAAGATGGGGTTCGTCTCGATTGGGTCGAGGCGGTATGTCGAGTGGCAAAAACTGGCGTACCAATCGACCACCTATATTATCAGCGATGATGGGTCGGTGGAAGAGGATACTTCACCTTTAGTGGGAAGACCAAGTTATGTCACCCCAAAAAAGATGTTGGTCCGAAGAGAGGCGCCGCAGTCACCAGGAACGGTGGACCATCAAGTAGGAGAGCCGAGGCTAGTCAACGTGGTGTCAGCACAAGACCAGGCGACAGCGTAGCAATAAACGGAAGAAGGGGAACATGAAGTTGCTAGGTCGGACCATGACGGTATTCCTAATCAGACCGATATCAGTGGAGGACAGCCCGTCGATCAAGACCAGGGGCGTTCAGCCGGTCCAGATGGTCTAGGTGATATCACCCCAGAAGATGAACAAGTCTGTATACATGAAGGCGGGGAACAGTACATTCAGGAGCTGGAAAGCCAAATGGCAGTCCTCCCTGAAGTGTCTGCCTACTCTCCCGAAGTTACAATGGATGATTTACAAGTGGGTGATCAAGACCTTAACAGTCCAGACCAGATCGAGCAGTTGAAGAATATCATATGGAAGAAAAGACATCTGCTGATCGGAAAGGTCAATGCCTTACCACCTGCAGACCGTGGTGCGATTTGCGATATTGACGTTGGAGATGCCAAGCCGATTGCTCAGCGATGTCGACGCGTGGCGCCACAGTACCGGGAAAAGCTTTCTGATCTTATCAAAGGACTATTGGCTACCAATATTATTAGACCGTCGACCTCGCCAGGGGCCTCGCCAATCGTAATTGTTATCAAGAAGAACGGCGTCGACATTAGGTTGTGCATCGACTATCGGCTGGTAAATCGGTTAACTAAACTTATGGTGTACCCGATGACGCAGATTAATGATTTGTTGGAAGACCTGGACAAGACCTTGTGTTATTGTTCTCTGGACATGGAAAGTGGATTTTGGGTGGTCTCGATGACTGATAGAGCCCGTGAGATTTCCGCATTTGTGACACAGTTTGGTCTTTTCGAGTGGAACCGTATGCCGTTCGGTCTGAAGAACGCACCCCAGATCTATTAAAGGTTGATAGACAACGCACTGTACGGACACTTCAAAATCAAGACCGATCGGGACCCTGCCGAAAGTTATGATGTGTTTACAGAGGGTGAATCCGATCGGGAAAGAAGACCGTCCGTTCTAGGGATGCGGTCGTACATCGACGACATTCTGATACCTGCCTCGTCATGGAACGATCTGTGCGAGAAGTTTGAACGATTGTTGGAGACATGCGACCGCTTGAACCTATCTATCAGCGCCATAAAAGTTTTTGGGTATGTCCAAGGTCGCCTATTTAGGTCATATGGTTTCGAACAATGGTCTAGAGGCTAATCCTAAGGACCTGGATTCGTTAAACAACCTCCCGTTTCCCAAGTCTCTGAAGGCAATGCAGTCCTTCCTAGGAAGTTTAAACTACTACAGCCGCTTCATCGAAGATTTTGCTATCTACGCGGCTGTGTTGTATGATCTCCGGGAAGTGGACTACCATATGTTGCGCGAAGAGGACCGGGCATCTTTACATGGGGGCGCCGACTCTGGTCTTGCTGCAGATTGTCCGCAAGTGGAGGCCGAAGACCATATGAAGCGTGCAAAGTTTGCTTTTGGTATGTTGAAGGCTAAGATGGTGACGGCACCGATTTTGAAGCATTTCGATCCCGAAAAGGTCCCGACCATTATTGTATATGCTAGTCAGTGGGCCATTTCGGCCACTCTAGTACAAGATCATGATGGTGTGTACCATCCGGTCACGTTCACGAGCAGAACGCTGAAGCCAAATGAAGTGAACTATGGAATTGTCGAGAAAGAAGTTCTGGCGTTGCTACAAATTCTGGATGTGTGTTACAACCTGCTGGTCGGCCGACCTATAAAGGGCCTGTCCAGGAGGTCTACTTTGGCTTGTCTATTATCAGCCAATGGGATGGACGGACGTCTAGGCAGATGGTCGGCGGTCTTGTCGCAGTGGACCCTCGAGGTCGTTAAGTGAACCAGGGGCGAGGAAGAGATATTGGGCACATTAGCTGCCAGTATCACCCCTCGGTCTGAAGTGGACGAGGCATTGATAGCGATTGCCCCGAGGAAGCAACCTCGGCAGTCAGTTTCGAGACCGCCACCGACCGTCGACCATGATGAAGATCTCTTGGTCTTAAGTTTTGACGTATCAGCAAGCGTGAAGAAGAAGGTCGGCGCCTATAGTGCCATATTGTGGAAGTTGCCACAATGGTCTATAGTTGCAGCCGCTGCCGATTTAACGCCGGATATTACTGTTAACGAGGCGGAGTACCGAGGTCTACTTCTATGTCTGGACCTGCTGTCGTCGCAAGAGAAGGGGCGAGTCATCATATGTGGTGACTCCAACCTAGTGATCAGGCAGATCACCGGAGAGATCGACTGCAAGGCTCCACGGCTGAGGTCGTTAAATGATCGGGTAATGAAGGCATTGAAAGACCATACTAACCACGAGCTGTTGCACGTGAAACGGGACTGGAACAGAAGCGCCGACTACCTCGCGACCAAGGCCATGCGAGACCAGACCGGGGCTACGATCACCGAGGAGGCCGTTCTTGATGAATTGATGAATATAAACAGGCTCCCCGAGGTGATCGGACCCAAGAACGCTCCGGACTAGGTGCTTGTGATGGTCGCGACTAGACCGAAAGCTCGGAAGTCCCACCAACCGTTCCCAAAGGAACGGTTGAATGAATCTGTTGTGCAACGACTAAGGGCAGAACGGATCCTCAAGGCGCAGGACGAAGAAGAATGGATTGTGAATTTGAAGACCTACCTGCGCGGTGAATTGTCTAAGTTGACGAATGGTCAAGCGAAAGAATGTGCCAAGATCGCAGACAGTTACGAAGTGGATGAGGATGGTTTACTATATTACTGCCGCGATGCCGACCAAGACAGTGCAGACCGGGACCGATTGGCGAAATTGGTGATACCTGAGTTGCTGCAGCCGGATGTCCTCCATCACTACCATGTGAGTACAGAAGGGGGACATCAGGGCATAGGCAGAACGTATCACAAGATCAGGTCCCACTTTCACTGGACAGGTCTTTTCCGAAGTGTACAGAAATATGTGGGTTGTTGTACGGATTGCGAGACCGGAAAGGGTAGACCGGTAATGAAGGGGCGATCGCCCGGAAATATCGAAGCTACCTACCCTTTCCAGGTCATAGCGATGGACCATATACCGTTGCTGCCTAAATCGACATATGGCAATACTGAGTTGTTGATCTGGGTAGACCTGTTCACCGGTCTAGTTATTGCGAAGGCAAGTGCGTCCCGGTCTGCCGAGCAGATCGCCAAAAGTTACGAAGAATGCGTGTTCCGAAGGTTCGGCGCCATCGAGGTCATCAGACACGACCGAGAACCCGGTTTCATGGCCGAGGTGTTCCGGTCGTTTAACAATATGCTGGGCCGGAAACAGAGCGCGACGATGGCATATCGTCCGCAAGCGAATGGATCTGCAGAACGTATCGTACAAACTATTACAAGAGCAATCAAGATGTACGTTGCCGATCCAGAGCAGCGCGATTGAGACGAATACGCAGAAAGGCTGGTGTTTGCACTCAACTCGTCGACCGATCGGGTCCGAGGAGAAACGCCTTTTTATCTTGCGTATGGATGGGACCCCCGGTCCACTCTTGAAGCCGCGATACCTATTGGCTGCACTCGGACCCGCGATCGTGATTCTCGACGTTGGCGCATGCAGGTCCAGAAACATTACCAGCATGCAAGAGAAATTGTCAACGAAAAGTTACGTCAAGCTACACAAGACCGGTACAGCGACCAGGTCCAACCCCACGGTATAGAACTAAGGGCGAGGGTATGGTTGTACCTAGACCGAGTGAAGGAGGGCTATGCGAAGAAGCTGGCTCACATGTGGCACGGTCCTTTCCGTGTTGCCGAGCTGATTGGTGAACACGCTGCCCGTCTAGTAACAACCGGCACGGACTACAAGGTCTTCCCGATCGTACATGTGTCCAAGTTAAAACTGGTCCGAGAATTTCCTGATCGTCCCAAAATGCCCTGTCTAGTAGACGAGGCAGAACGGTTTGATTTCGATGAAGCATTACTGCCGGAGGACAATTGGGAACGACCGCTGGAGAAGGAATAATTTGAAGTGGAAAAGGTCTTAGATGTCCGATCGGTCAAGAAGACCAGGTTCGGCCGGACCCACCGAGAATATCTGGTCCGATGGAAGGACCATGATGAAACAACTTGGATCGATGAGTCCGACCTGAAATGTGGAGCACTACTACGAGAATTCGAACGGGACCGAGTCAGTCGGAACCGTTTCGCAGTGATGCAGACCCATGAAGACCAAGACCAAGACGTGCAGTAGCATCGGTCTTCCCGACCGACGTGAAGAGGTGGAAGGTCTTGTGTCTTGTGTATTGTGTATTGTGAATATGTGACGAATTGGAATAGTGGAGTGACGAACGTGGATTGTTTTTCGCGATGTAAGTGGAACGGTTGGTGATAACGTGTCTAGTGCAACTCTGGAGAAAGTGGTGGAATTAGCTCAAGTGATTTGATGACCGAACATGTGAAAAAGAACGATGATATATATTAAGTGTTATCCGGTCGACTACTTACGACCTCGCTCGCCATCACCCCACAGACGGCCGACGGTCAACGACGGATGCTTTTCAACTTGGTCCTGGTACTGGTTACGCCAAGGTTCTTGTTGGTCTAGTTGGACCAAAGCATCCTTGAGGTCCAAGACCGGTGTAGTGCACCCAAGACCGGGGTACCATGTGCCACCGTCAGCCAGCCGCCGGGTCCTCTCGACGCAACGCCGCGGCATATGAAGTACAACTGGATATAAGAACACATCGACGTCGCACTCGTGGGCCAGCATCCCGTTCAAAACATATTGGCACAGGGACTGCCAGGCCTCACCCTCTCTGATCCGACGCCGCTTGCGCTTGTTCTGGATGGTCGCCAAGCCAGGGTCTTGCCGAAATCGTTCCGGGGGAAGCACCAGATAGTGGGATGCCTCCCAGATGGCTTGAGCGCGAGTCTTGTTAAAATATTTCACCCGACTCATGAAAGCATTGGCCCACGGAGTCGAGTGGAAGATGAACCCCAGCTTGGGATGCTCGAAAATCTTCCACGGCTCGTCAGCGTACAAGCAGGAGATCTGTGCCGACATGATCAAGTCCGGCCGCCATTCCGACGCGGCAGGAACTTTCTTCGCCGGCGGGAAAAGCCAATGGTCTGGACGAGAGAAAGACCGGGACAGGAGCTGCTTGTTCAGGGTGGACCGGCGTAAACAACCGATCTGCCCTGGCGACCACGGCAAAGTATCCTCACGCTTTCGTGGCGGAAGGGAAGAACTGTCGATTGCCACGTTGGCCAACAAAGCATCTTTGTGGAGCTTGGACGTCCCAGGCAAGACCGTAGGTGTTGACTTTGTCGACGCATGAGGTGGTGGAACGCCACCATGCGGACCGGTCTTCTTGGTCTGCTCCGAAGTCGATTCAACTTGAACAGAACTTTCATGTGGACTTGTTCGCGACTTGGTTGGGATGGGAACAGCAAACTCCGAATCACCGTAGTCTCCGCCGGAGTCATACCAGGACGAGACCTCTGAATACTTGGCACGGTCAGCACCGGTGGTCGAGGGCGCTTGATTTTTGGAGATGTTACTGTCGTCATCCTCGTCCATGCTTGGGCTCACGAGGGGCGCCTGTATCTTGGCTCGCTTACGAGGCACCGCATGCTTCCCTTCGAGTTCTGGGTCGCGCGCTGTGCCCCGCGCCCTCGAGGGACGCGGCGCGTCCGCGCGCTTCTTAGACTTTTGACGAATTTTGGGCTGGGGAATTTCGGCCAATGAACGGCCTTGGTCTTGGTCCCGGTGTAGGTCCACCAAGGCGGCCGACTCAGACCGGTCTACGCTGGAGGCATCAACCGGATGCCGACGAGGACGCAACAGGTAAACCAAGCGCTGATGACATTCTTTTAATACCGCTCGACGACCATTCGCTGCCTGCGTCCAATCGTTCGACTTGCGTTCACAAGACTGGACCTCCTCGGTCTGGTCTTGAATCGAAATTCGGAGCTCAGTGAGACGCCTCTCGAGGTCGTCGCTTTGAATGATCAACGTGGTCTGGTCAAGCAAGTCTTCTGATTGCTGCTATTGGACCAGCACAAGCTGCTCCCGAAGATGAAGCTGATGAGCCTCCAAGCGGGTAAACCTATTGCGCGCATTTATTAGTCCGGTCAAAATCTGACGCAGCTGGAGGTCATGCGTGTTCGACTGCCGATCGGCGGCAAGCAGGGCATTGATCGCCTTGCTGATGCCACGAGGTATACGGGCTGGAGGTATACGGGCTGAAGACAAACGAAGGTTAGAACAGGTCCAAGGTGAAGACCGGACATGCATGCTTACGTTGTGTCGCCTGTTGAGCAATCTTATCCTGGAGACGTGCGATCTCTTCAAGTGCGTCTTGCAACTACGCGTCGGTCCCGGTCTGATTCCCAGCCGATGTCTGAGGTGAAGTAGAACGATGGGGGCTGCCCTACCGGACCGACCGGACGGGCGAAGTGACATGCGATGACGTGGTATGCGAGGTGCCTACAAGAACGGTCATTAAGGAAATACAAGAAGGTCAAGTACAGCAGTTCAAGTACCTGGAACGGATGAAGAAGATGGTTACTCCATGTCGGAAAAGTCTGAATGACCAAGGTTCAACTGAATTTGATGGACGAGGTCAGACCGTTGTCGTTGTGCGACACGGTCTGACTCAGGGGCGGCTGTGGAGAAGCGTGCCCAAAATTTGTCACACTTCTGGTGAAGTTTTGTCAAGGCATTTGGTCTAATTTCGGATTGGTTTAAACAAGGAGGGCTTTTCAGCCTATCAGACTCAAGAAGTGTCAAGAACGCAAGTTTTGGTGAGTCACCCGACTTTTGGTATTTTACATATTTTTGTGGGGGTACATTAAGGGACTATAGGGTAGTAGTATTTTAGTTGCGGTTTTACCTTTTAGGACAGAGGTTATACCTTTAAGTAAGGAAATCTTTTAGCTTTCGGATAAGTGGCTGAAACCTCTTCTGGTCCTGGTTCACACCACAGCTAGGGGTCGCCGTTCTTCCTTTTTCGTACACTAGTCGCCTCCGCCCTCCGCGGAGTGTTTGGGGGCAGAGGGTCGAATTATCCCCTCTCGCCCATTATACCCGGTCTGGACGCGCCTCACGCGCACTTTGGCCCACCGGAAGTCCCTCGACGGGAGTACGATTTGGCGATCTCAACACCTCAACTCAAATACGTTTGGAACGTGCTATTCACTGGATTGGTCTTGGCGTGGAGATATCGTTTATGGAGTTTCACGAGCATATTGGGTCTTTACGCGGACATATTGGCTTGTTTTAATATTGGTTGGAAACTAGACCGGTTTTGGTCTTATTTCGTATTGGTCAGGGGCTAGATCGGAACGGTCGGTCTACCCTCTATTATTTCGTATTGGTCAGGTCTTGATCGTTTGGACGATCGACATATTGGAAGTTATCTCTTGGAAGTGTTTTTGGTCTGTTTGTGTCTGGGGTGAAGAGTTCCTCCCCAGAGATACCTACCCAGATCGGTCTTCTATATTCAAGACCGGTTCGATCCAATCTGCGATCCCGATCCACCGAGTGTGTAACTAGCCCATTCCATCGGGTACACAAGGTGAGATGGACACTAAACAATCGGACCAAGTGGGTTCTGATGGCGACCGGTCGTCTGCGCGCAGCGGACGATCAGACCAGATCTCGAGTGGTGGTCCGCGGAGTACCCCCTCCGAAAGTTGGAAGGCTTGGCGCGATGGTGGTAGTCAGGTTATCGATGCTAATGTTTCGATTTCGAACTTGACTCCACAATAAATTCGTCAATCTTCATTTGCTGGTCTAGATAACGTTCACTGTCATCGTCTTTAGTAATCCTTACCCAAGAACTTTGATCATTTTGCTAAATTAAATTATCCAGACTTTTCGTGTTTTCCAGAAATCCATTTACGAGATTTTCCTTGTTTCCGGTGATTAAAAGATCTCCCAACGACATCTATACTCGCTTCTTTTCTCTTGTAGTACAAACACATGTCGGTACAGCTCTGCCTCAACTAAAGATACAACAACGTTTTGTGTAGTAAGCGATTCCACAAGCGCCTGCTTGTTTTAGCCGAACAAAATCTTCTTTACCTTAAACGCCAAACATTCCACATTCGTTGTAGGAAGACGCAGGTTGTAATGTCCTTTGTCTTATTGTATATACGCGTAGCTACTGGACCGACACCAGATACACGTGGCAGTTGTATCGTAAAAGTAAAAGTGTATTATGTAAAGATACCTAAGTGTTTAGTCCCACTAATATGCAACTTGAGAGTCTCCTGATATGCAACTTGACAGTCCGACGCGAGTCGGCCGTCGCACTTGCATCTGATTGGTCGAAAAACAATATATACTCGAAGTAAAGCATAAAGCGTGGTCCACAGTAAACTTGTATACTCACGTATAGTCACGCTTTCAATCAAGACGTATACTTGAGTTCAACATTCGTAACTTCGCGACACTTCAAAATACCGTCATTAATGTTCATTCTTTTCCGTAAATATAGGTATATCTCGTGCACGTCCTTGCAAAGGCCTACGTGAAGGCTTTTTAGAAGGACGTACTGTTGGAATTATTCACATCCATCTTGTCTTCTACGTTTCTCCAAGATGATGAAAACCCATGTCGGAAGTTGACACGAGTTGGGGGAACGTGTAACTTTCCTTAATGGCAGTTTAGACCGTTAGTGCCTGACTGCCGTTGGGATGGAAGTTTCTCTGAAAGAAGCGCGCCCTACCTGATCAGGGTAGGTGCGCACGAGGGCAGGATGTACTTAAAAGGTAAAAAAGTATACTAATTATAATGCGTATTAATAACCTAACCTGAAACTTAATATAAATATAAAATCCCAAAGTACCAAAAATGCATAAATGCAAAAATGGCCACAATGATCACGCACCACTTGAAATTTGTATGCAGCCTAACACCAGGTTGCACACATGCGTAGGTTGACAAAATTTCAACACTCCTTCCGCGAGCATCGTGCCACCTCATGTACTAACCATCATCAGCCCAATCCAATCTTGCTGCGTAATCGTGAGACCCGCACTGCACACAGTGGCTTCGTCAGAAGATCTGCGATCATATTATCACTGGCCACGTGCAGCGGTCTCACCGCTTCGAGCTTGACGTAGTCTTTCAGGAACTTGAGCTTCACGTCCACGTGCTTGGACGCCGCACCACTTGCTTCATCTTCTAACTGCCTAATCGCCGCTTGATTATCCATACGTAACAGCACCGGCATCTCCACTTCCAATCCAATTTCACCAAGTAGCTGCTTCAAACCTAGCACCTCTTTGCCACCGACGGCATCAGCTACAAACTCTGCCTCAGCGGTTGACAGCGCGACTGCACCCTGTTTCTTACACGTCCAGCCAACAACCATTCCATTTCAAAACACCACGCATCCGCTAACACTTTTTCTATCATGCTTGTCTCCGGCAAAATCTGCGTCTGTATATTCCACTAACTGCAATCTTGTTTCATCTCTTGACTTGCACTCCAAACGTAACTTCAGCTCCTTCTACCCCTTCAATATCGCAAAATCTTTTTTGCCACTTTATAATCACCTTGTGTTGGTGCATGCATACGCCTTGTAACCTTGTGCACCGCGAATGAGATATCTGGCCTTGTGCATCTTGAAATCCATAATATACTTCCCACTATCGACTGAAAAATTCTCTGGGTTGGTACACCAGCCACTGCATCCTTGGGTAAAAGTTTATCATCAGCAGCTTCATCACTTGCACTTGTAATCGGTAGTTGCACCGAATTCGCGCGTTCCATATTGTACTTGGTCAGCAATTCATCGATCGTCGCCTCTTGGTCCATCGTATACCCGCACTATTGGCTTCCATCAATCCGTATGACTAAGAAATTTTCTACCGGTCCAAGATTCTTCAGCTCCAGTACTTGCATGTTGAAAAATTTATCAACCACTTCGACCATCGTACCTGTCACCAACAAATCATCCACGTAAGCTCCAATAATAACAATACCTTCAACATCCTTCTTAGAAAATATGCACGTGTCGGTCATGCACTGCTCGAAGTTTAAATCACATAATTTCTTCCGAACAGATCGTACCACATACTTCCAGTCTGCTTCAATCCATACAAATTCCTTTTCAAGAGTAAAGCCATACTTTTAGTTGATTCCACTTCGAAATTTTGCAACACTTCATCTTGAATCTTCATGCCTTGAGGTATCTTGAGGAAGATCTCGAAAATCTGTTCTGCATGAGCCTTTGGATATGAGATCGGCACATAACCGTGCCGCGCCGGCACATTCCACACTTGAGCCATCACCAGCACCACTTTCACGTTGCTAAGATTCATTACTGTCGAAACGTGAATAAAAAATATCTCCCATAAATCTTCTTGTCTCCGCGTGCTACCAGACGCGCCTTGTACCGCTCAATCGCTCCGTCTGCCTTGATATTCGTCTTATATACCCAATTAGTTGGTATAGCCCTGCTGCTTGGACACTTGAACACTTCACATGTGTCCATCTCCTCCAACGCTCTTAACTATGCGTCTTCGGCTTGTTTCCACTTGACGGAATCATCTCTTTTGTGTGCTTCAGCATAACTTCTTGGGTCCTCTGCATACTTCGGTCTGGTTCCTACATCATCCGGTCCTATCACCGCGTAGACTGCTAGTGCGTGCTCCTTCACTCCTTCTGTCGACTTGCCTGCTTCTTGTACCGTGGCTGTAGCTCCTTCCGTACCAGAATTCTTCTTGACTTTCTTGCTCTTGAGTGAGTCCCTGTATTCCTTGAAACGTTGGGTTTTCTGCACTACGCGCCTCGCTTTTTCACCGCCTTCTGCTTCTGTACCTTGTACTTGTATGCGTACGCATTCTGAACGTCCTGCTTCAATGTCACCTTGCTGGTCCACGTCATATTCCACGCGATCTTCTACACTTGATTCACTGTCATCTATCGTAGGGTCTTCACCTGCTAACGCCTTGGTAACTTGTTCGCTATCCTTCGTATCCAGTGTTTCAATGTGACTAATGTGTCGTGTCGGCGTGATATTGCTGTTAGAATGGACCCATTAACTTCCATCGTAAACAGTAAGTTCCCTCGCAAACGCACTTCCATCTTTTCATCACGATGCGCGAAATCACACACTTTCTGCATTAGCCTGCCAAACGAAATCAGGTTTCTTGCCAACTTCGGTGAATAATAAATCTCTTGCAAAGCTATTACCGTACTCGGATCATCAATACTTCGTAGACGCACCTTGCCAATCTTGGTCACTTGTATGAAATGGCCATCAGGTAAAGTCATCTTCATTTCATTTGTAACCTTCATCACATCCTCCATAACGTCTCATCTCCCAAGAGATGGAGACTCGCCCCACTGTCCAGTATCCATGCGTCACCTTCACGCAAACCTCTTGAATTTAATACCGCAGACCACTCTTCACCTGTGTCAATGGTTACTAATCCGATTTCTTTGTCCGAAATATCTTGCGCTTTCCCGTAACCTTGCTTCCTGTAGCATTTCTTGCCACAATCTCGGCGAATGTGCCCTTTGTCTCCACAACCATAACATGTAACCGCTTTCTTGTTGTCGTGTACAGTATTCACACTTATCCTCGGTGTTCTCCGGCTCTTGACGTGATCCTCCTCAACCTCTTGCGCCCACGCCACCAACTCTTGTGCGTGTAACATGTAGCCCGTGCGCGACGGATTGTATCTCGTCATCATCGCATAGTTGAGGCTTGGTACAGCATACTTGACCAGGTTTTCCACGATGAGATTCTCGCTAGACTCACTCTCGCGTTCCAAAGCCGTGAGATACAGCAGATGCTCGTTCCAAGAACGTCGTGCATCTTTCTCGCTGGAAAACAACTGTGCCGCCTGTTGATGTGAAATATTCACCTTGTATGCACGCCATATCTGATCCAATACGTAGTGTAAGGTCTGCGAGACCTGCCACCATACGCCGATATTCGACCGAAAATATCTTGTCACCGCACCGTCGAGGTGCTCACCAAGTTTTTTAACTACTAATCTGTCCGTCCACGAAAATCCAGACGAAATCTCTGCTATCTCTAGGACTTCCATAAACAAATATGCACATTCCTTGAATCCGGAGCCAAGTCGGGATAAATCTCGATGCCAATAAATTTCTGCACCGTTAACTTTGGAATCTTGTGAGGGCGCAGACACATGCCCTGATTCCCGTAATTTCCAGCCGCATGCCCAGCTTATAGCATACCACCAGGCACTCCAAGTCGCTCTCGCGGCATTTCCGCGCGAGGCGCACCTCCTCTCTCGATGACTTCGTCTGACGACAAATCGTCAATCGTAATCCGCTTCCCAAATGGCGCGGAATTCTTGATACTATCTTGGAAAGGTGAATGTCCACCCCAACCGGTGTATGCTTGACTGTAGCCGGCGAATTATTTCGCCCGAGGCCTTGGAGTCTCTCTCCCTCCGTTTGATTTAGGCGATTATTTATTTTGACAACTTGTAACAGCAGCGCCTTCAACGCGCTCTCAGGGTCAAACACGTCGCCCTCGTCCATGGCAAATAAACGCTAAACCAAACAATACCGCGATAGTAACGCAATCGCAAGCGTCAACAATCGACTTTCACAAAACAAACTCCAGCTAATCCAGGAGACCGTCCAGACGTAATCACCAGTGCCAAAGGACGAAACTTGAGTAATATCTTGAACTTTATATACGCTTACGTGATCCCATGTCCCCTGGGCGCATAACCTGTCGGAAGTTGACACGAGTTGAGGGCACGTGTAACTTTCCTTAATGGCAGTTCAGATCGTTAGTGCCTGACTGCCGTTGGGATGGAAGTTTCTCTGAAAGAAGCGCGCCCTACCTGATCAGGGTAGGTGCGCACGAGGGAAGGATGTAATGCGACTTAACAGGTAAAAAAATATACTAATTATAAATGCGTACTTAAGGGAGCCGCTATCTAGATCTCACTTTTCGCTAATCAGCGATCACCCCCAAAATTATCAGCCAATCAAATTTTACTTCGATCCACTCACTCTTTTTTTGCAAAATTGATCGATGAAACAGGCGTACGGCGCAGGACTTGTTTGCGCGGCGATTTTCCGGACGAAAATTATATTAGACTGAAAATAGGTACTCTCTAAGACAAGGCACACCAATTCTCTATAAGGAGATGTATTAGGATAAATTGGACTCTCACAATACAAATAAAACCTGCTGTCATAACGCCATTTGGTAAAATGTCCGAGCCTCTGCACAAGAGCTCTTTGCAGAGTAGCCGAGATCTTCAGTTTTTTTTACTAACCATTTTTCATGCGTAAGTTTTCCGTCTTTCGAACAGGATTAGAACAAATCGTATTTCCCTCTATGGGGCACACATACACTCGGCTTAAAGTGGAAAAATGTTAGACTCCCTCCACAGTACACGCATAACCGAGGATAACACACTTCTCACCAGAAACGGTACATTTGGCTTCAAATTATACGTGTCCGCTACTCCCTTCCCCTGTACGACCTGTCTTCTCCACTTCACAGCTACCAGATGGAAGACACTTAGCATTCTTTCTGTCGGTGCGAAACTAATAGCTAATACCACTAGATGCTATACGTATCGCGAGATGTCGGAGGTATTCGAAGCATAATTCGCTTAAAGACTTCACTAGTCCACGATGAGGGCATGTATTCGCCGTTTTCCCACGAATTTTGCGTATTTCCTACAAAGAGCGCTTAGCGGTGAGTGCACAAAAACGCGCCTTTTCAAGAATAAAACTTACTCGTAACATCCTTTGCCGCAAAAACTGTCGGCGAGTGATGTCGGATAAATTGTTTTAGGAAAATGTAAACTTGCTCCGACAGCGCCAATCCGTCTCCCACGCTTTTGTGTGTCATCTTCCACCATCGCAAAAAGTCATTCATTACACATATTCCAGATACAGAAACAGCAGCATGTTCTGATAACTTTTCGATGGCGTGGAAAGATCCGACACAGTTGAACACTATCATCAATGCTGTGTAGACGCGCATCATTACATTAGTTCACATTAGTTAATTCCTCCATCTCCATTGTCCGCTGCAACTCACGCACTGGAACTTCTTTTAACAGCTGAAAGTGAATGTGATTAAGCGTTGCGAGCCACTGAAACGTGTCACGACAATAGCAGCTTTGGACTCGATTCAGCGCCTCCTCCACTTTCTCGTCGGCTCACAAGGCCTTGGTGGATCTTTGACTTGGGCGTCAGCCAATCAGCGTGCAGCATTTCAGGTGGAGGGGTTCCTTATATGGGGGGTGAGCGCTGATTAGCGAAAAGTGAGCGCTAGATAGCGGCTCCCGTACTTAAGAACCTAGCCTAAAACTTAATATATATAAAATCCCAAAGTACCAAAAATGCAAAAATAGCCACAATGATCCCGCACCACTTGAAATTTATATGCAGCCTAACACCAGGTTGCGTAGCTTGACAAACTTTCAACAACCCATTGGCTGAAATGGGTGGGTACATTTGCGGTTACCTCTAGATATACATTTTTAGTATGTTTATGTTTTAGGTAACTTTACATAATACACTTTTCATTTTTAACTCTAACTTGAGCGGCTCCGCGTGGCACAAATCTTCTGGTTTCCGAGATCCTACCTGGTCAGAACATTCAGCCAGGTAGCTTAAGATCCCTGTGTATAGGAACTACTGTGTGTTGTGTTTTATTCTTCTACACGTACATGTCATATATTTTCCGGCATCAGCCGAAAAGCTTACAGGATGTTATTTTCCAAAAAACAGAAGGAATTCAGTATACGGGTATCCACCCAGCTTGATGTCGTGACTCACCGGTACAACTCATCCCAACTTATCGCCCAGCGTGCTTTCCCAGAGCATTCTAATCTTACTTTTGATCTCATATGGGATATTTTTTGTAAGAAAGTTCGGACAGGGTGGGAATTTAACGAGACAAGGTGTGAATTTAAAATTTTCCTTTTTTATCGAGTATATTATTGACCGTACTTAAGACGGTAGTGTTTACAAGTTTGAATTTCCAATCAAGTGCGGTCCACGTGAACAAGAAAAATCAAAATCCAAAGTGATTTTATTAGTGTTAAGTTAAGTACTTAAACTAATAATATGCATATATGCAATTTGCTAGGTTTTTACCAAAAAGTCATAAACCAAATAAATTCACCGTCGACGTCGGGCGCTGCAGGAATTGCGCGCTCTTTTAACACTCCTTCTTGACTTTCCGGCCGCAGACACCTATCTCTTCTTGATCGCTTTCACCTCGACTCCCTCTTGCATCAACTTTAATTTCGTAGGACCCAATCCTTCGGTCAGCCCGTCCGCCAACATAGTATCCGTAGGTTCGTAACTTGGCGCGATTAATCCATCGCATGCCTTTGATATAAGAAACTTTACCCGAACATCCATATGCTTGCTTCTTCCAGTCGTTCCATCTCCGTCCATCTCCGTAATCGCCGCTTGGTTGTCGCAGCGCAGAACCATCGGTACTTTCAGTCAAAACCAACTTCTTTCGACATCTCCATGAAACCGATCATTTCACATAACACTACCGACGCAGCGTACAACTCCGCTCCCATCGTCGATAGTGAGACGCACGCCTGACTTTTGCAGAGCCAGTGCACTAGGAACCCATCCATCGTAATTATTCCACCGCTGGTAGACTTGCGGTCATCCTTGGACCCACCGAAATCAGCGTCCGAGTAACCAGTAATCTCAATTCTATATTTGTCATCGACCTTTCGTCCTTGAAAAATCTCCATTTGAAACTTCAAATCGCTTGTTCTTTTTAAAAAACGCAGGATCCGCCTTGCCGTTTCCAGTCGAATCTTGTGGGCGCATGCGCCCTTCGCGTGGCCTTGTGGACCTCGTACGCAATGTCTGGTCTCCAACAGCGTGCTATCCATAGCAAACTGTCGGTCGACGATTGAAAACTTTTGATTGAAGGTTCATTTCCGCGTGCATCGTTTTTCAGTAATTCTTGGTCCTTGAGTGCTTCGTTCTCGTAGTCGTCCGCGATCGGAGTCTTCACCTAGTTTGAGCTTTCCATACCGTAGTTCTTAAGTAGGTCAGCGATCATAATCTCCTGATCTAACATATATCCGTTCTCATCATCGTAAGTAATTCGCATGCCTAAGAATTTTGAAGCATGCCCGAGACTCTTGATCTCCAAATCTTTCAGGCCACCAAAAAAACTTTCAATATGATGCTGCGGCGTCTCCGTCACTAGCAAGAAATCGACGAAGACCCCCACAACCACAGTGTCATCGTTAATCTTCTTGTAATACAAGCATCCATCCGTGAAACTCTGTACGAAACCACACTCAGTCAACTAAGCGTGTAGAAGACGATTCCACTGTCTCCCGCCTTGCGCCAGCCCGTAAAGCGACTTCTTCAATTTTAAAACCGCTTGCTTGGAGTTCTCGACCTTTAACTCTTTCAACTTGTATTCTTCGATTTTCATGCCACTTGTAACGTAGAGATAAATGTCGTGTTCATCCTCCAACGCTTTTACATAAGCGTTGGGGGTGTCCCCGTGCATCGCCTGCACCCTCCACTTGCGCGACAAGGCGAAAATAAATCTCACGGTCGTCATCTCCATCACTGCAGCAAAGGTGAACTCGTAGTCCACCCCGTACCGCTGCTCGTTGCCACAGGCAACGAGTCTCGCTTTGTAGCGCTCCAGCGCGCCATTTGCGTCTGTTTTTGTCTAGTAGACCCACTTCGTGTGAAGTTGCTGACGTTATCCGGTTTCCGCAGAACGTCCCAAACTTCATTGGCTTCCAGCGCTTGGATTTCCTCATCCATGGCTTGGATCCACTTATCGGCGTCACCTCTACCGATTGCTTCTCGAAAATTCCTGGGATCGACCTCCGAAAGCAGATTCACTTCGCCTTGGTCGTCCAAATGATTGTTGTCTTCACACTTTTTCTCACTTTCAGCCTTCGGTTTTGTGTGTTGACGCGTGAGATGTCGCTCCCTAGTCCAGCGCGACTTATTTACCCTTTTTGAACTCTTTGAAAATGCTTGAACTTGTTCTTCATTGTTTTCGCTCGTTTTCCGTGTCCATTGCGTGATCATCATCTTCAGACACTTGTACCGCTCCTTCTAACTTTTGAGCCGCTCCTTCTGAGCCTTGACGTTTTCTTGAGCCCTTTCACCTTCATTTTCTTCAAGCATGTTCTTGAGATGCCGATTTTGCGTATCGGTCAGCGTCTCCACATTCTTCACATGCTGGGTTATCGTGACCTTCTGGTTCTTCTTCAAAAACATCTTGTAACCCTTAGTTTCTTCAATGCAACCAATTGTCACCGCAACCTGGGAGCGATGCACCAGTGTATTTGTCCCGGGATTCCGATAGATGGTGCACGGCGATCCAAACGTAACCATGTCCCCCAAATTTAGCTTGATACCTGTAACAGGGTTACATTTGGTTACGTTGGTGTACGTAAGTACACAACGGTTGAGGTCAAGTATTGACCGGTCCGAAAGGTTTGGACCTATTGGTTGTTTTAACCAATCAGGGCAAGTGTAACAGGGTTACATTCGAGTCACATTTAGTAGGTGGTGTACGTGAGTACACTACGGTTGGGGTCAGTATTGACCGGTTTGAAAGGTTTTGAACCATTGGTTATTTTAACCAATCAGGGCAGTAGCCCTTGGGGGTGGCGTGGCAGCCAGCCACGTGTTGGTACACAGGTGGTGTACACTACATTTTAGCTAGGTACGAATTTGGTGAGTTCTACTTTGTATTACATATAGTTTACATTAGTTTAAATTAATTTAGGCTAATTATATATTAAATATACATTCAGTTTACATTTTCACTCAACGACTACAGACGCACGACCTCTACCGGTCGCGCGTGTAGTGAGTGCAGTAGCGTAAAGAAAGCCCTCCCTTTAGCTACACCCTTGGTAAGGGAGCCTTGCGTTAAGGCATTAGCGAAAGCTAATTGTAAACCAAAGCGGGAATCTTGGCCCCGAGTAGGAGAGCTCTCTCCTACTAAGCCCTTTATAAGGGTGTATCGGCTAAGTAGCGGCGAACGCCGCTTAAAGGAAAGTCTTCCTCTGTGCGCTAGCCGCACCGTGCTTATACGCACTGGCTACATCTGGTAGCACTAGTAGTCAGTCCAACACCTGTGTTGGTAGACTAAGGCATCCTCTGCAAGGGATGAATCAGGACGATTGGGATAGGTTGACCCTCGTCCAGCAGGAAGCCTTTAACAGGCTGTTATCCTTACTGGGTGACGAGGGTATGCAGCTCCTAGTGAAGCAGGGCCTTGAGGCCGTAAAGGCAAGGGTAAATGCCCTCATCGCCCATGAGGCAAGTTTAGGTGGAAGTCGTTCCACGGGGGTGCGTCCCCAATTATCATTTCAGATAAAGGAGTTCACTGTGGAGAAGGGTGATAACCTTTACGTATGGTTGCGAGAGGTCGAAACGGCCTTCGCCACAGCGAATGTGATCGCTGATCACTTGCAAGTGGGACTTGCATTGACCCATCTTACGGGAAAAGCCCGTACATGGGCGTTTACGTGTCCGGATGGGGCCAAGGGTTGGGAAAAAGTCCTTTCCCAAGCCGTCGGGATACGACGGCTCCCAGTAGGTGCGGGTAGCCCTACTGGGGGATCCCTCAGTGCTGTTAAGCCCCAGGGTAGGGGACGACAGCACAAAGCCCCGAGGAAAACGGTGCTTTCTAGCACCGAGTTGGTGTACCGGCCAGGGTTGCTGGTAGTCCTTGCGGACGTGAAAGGCTTTGATAAGCCTTGGAGAGTCTTGATAGACTCTGGAGCGTCTGACAATTATGTCAGACGGGGTTCTGTTGAGAAGAGTCGGCTGTATGCCGAGGCCCTAGAGGCACGGTCTCGTGACGTTGTCACGGTCCGTCTAGCGACGGGCGTACAGGTTTCTGTACCCAAGGTCTCGATTGACTTTAAACTGAAGTTTGCAGACTTCGACAGCTTAGAACGTTGTGTGGTGAAGTGGAAGGAGTATATGTTTAAGTGTATATAAGTATACATATGGAGTGCACGGTATTTTGGCCGGTCATGAAGCAAGTTTTCGGTATTGAAGCCAGTGCTGAAGTAACTAAGAAGTAACAAGATGAACAAGGCACGTGAAGTAGATATAGGAATCTTAATATTTTAATTATAATCAAATTTCCCCCCTTTAGAAGAATCGTCTTTCCAACTAACCAAATATTTCCAACCTATACAAAAACTAAGTCTAAGTACATCCCGAGGAAACTTTTAAGTGAACGCGTGTTAAGGCGTGATAAAGATCCTTTGCGATAACCTAAGCTGAGGGGCAGCCTGAGTGTTACCAGGAAGTGTCCATTTTCAGTGATTTTGTATTAAGGTTCGGACGTAAGTACCAAGAACCTAGGAAGTATAAGCAAGAGAGGTGTATTCTATCGCTTCCTTGTGTTGTTTTTAAGTGGAAACCTCGACAATTTAAGTGCCTTCACGACAACGGGTGCCGCGACACAGGATTTCACGTCGACTTAATACAATTTCACACACAAAATGGATTTAGTGTCTACTGAGGGAGACAAAGAGCTGGTCTTTACTTTACAGCGCTCTCAGGAGGACCATGCGATAACATACACTTTCTCTGAGGCCTGTGCAAGAATGACACGGTATCAACGACATGTACTGAAGTTACCGGGGGACTCACATAGTTGGTTTTCACTATATGAGATTCGCAAGGTGGCAAAAGCTTCCCCTAACTTTAGAGCTAAGGAAGATCTTACTTCCTTTGGAGGGTTAAAAGAGTCAATTGAAGCTATAGAAGCGCTGCTTCGAAATTGTGGCTATGAGTTTGTACGACGGGAAGAATTTGATAATGCATGTGACTTCAATCTGGATCGTACCGCAAAATATTGGTCTGATGGTGTCACTATTATTAGCGGAGAATCAGTGGGAAACATCCTTGATGTTTTACCGGAAAGAGGCTACGGATATCAGCCCAAGTTATTACATTGTGGCAGACACCACTCACACACCAGTGAAAGAGTCTAAACCACCGGGCATGCAGGAGTTTTGTAAATACGATGAGGTGAAAGATGCCATGGATTGGAGACCAAAGCATGGCCGGCGAGTAAGGAAGAAGTTGGAATTTTCCTCGGATGAGGACGAGATCATGTCACCACCACGATCAGTGTCGCAACAGCAGAATCCAGTGGTGGAAAGTTTAGTCCAATTGATGCAAGATGGACACTTAAGTTTGGAGGAATTAGCGAAAATCACCGCGTCTTTATCAGCTAGTCGCACTCCGGCTACTAAGAGAGGTACGACTAGTGCACCCTACCAAAGAGCGACAGTGCCAACGAAGGCATATCCCAAGCCGCCAAAAGCATCAAGATATGTCATATCGAGTGGGAAACAAAAACCATGGACGTCATTTGGACAGCCTGTAACAGCCATTATCCAGAATACAGAGATCAAGATATTTGACGGAAATAAACAAGACGCTGGGAGTGCAAGGGAATGGGTGACAAGATTTTTGCATGTAGCAAACATTTCACGTCGGGATGACGATCAACGGCTAGGGATGTTTGTGGATAGCTTGCCAAACACAGCATCTTGGTGGTACGAACAATTGGCGGATACGGTGAAGTATGATTGGGATGCAGTAATAGATTTGTTTCAACGGAAGTTTTGCGTGGACAAAGTGTCGCCTCGGGTCATGTATTCCAAATTGACCCAGAAACACGACGAGCTAGAGACTACATATCTATACCGGCTAAATGCCGCGGCATTATGAGCTGGAATGGATTTCCGAGATTTCTATAACACCTCATTGTTGGAAGAGCACATCCAGCAATTCTTTGATACCATTCATGATCGTGTCATACAAATGCAATATCAGCATATGACGTTCAATAACATTGAGGAATCGGAAAGGGTGCTAACGAAGCATGATGCACGTTTGACAAGCCTGGAAAGAAAATGACTGCACGCAAGAGTGCCGAATCGGTATATGAAGATGTACAACCTAGCGTACATGTGATGGGCGGAGAAGTACATACCATGCAGCGGGCATGCTCTAATTATAAGGACAGAGGTGAACGAGCGAGTGCGCCTAATAACAACGATGGGGGCGTGGTGTGTGAACATTGTAATCGAAGAGGACACGATAAAGAAAAAAATGTTGTAAATTGCAAACGTGTGAGCATTGTAAAACAGTCGGTCATGATGTGAGGTATTGTCGGAAGTTCATAGAAGATATGGCCGAGATGCGGAGCAAGTTGAAGTCCGGGGAACTAACCAAGGACCAAGTGGCCGCACAGTTAAATGCCTAACCCCACAGTGCGTTGCAACCACTGTCGAGAGAAAAGGGGGGGGGGAATGTCGAGCAATGTGAAAGAGACACCGCGTTTACCCTTAGGTGTAGCAGAAAATAAGAAAAATTATACATTTTGCATGGAGAGATCGATCACTATGGACGAGGATCAAGAAAAGAAGAAATTACAAGAAAAAACGGAAAAACAAGTTGCATTTGAAGATAAAGAAGAAGAGGAAAAAATACGTCAGAGAATAATGAAGCAACAGATGTCTCAGCTTATGTCACATTGGTGGACAAAAGAGAGGGAGAACGAGAAGTATGGCAACAGCTGCCCAAGTCCACGCAACCTGCAACGCAAGTATATGTGAAGGGAGCAATTGATGATTTGGAGTTGCCGTTAATGTTGGATTCTGGCGCGAACATATCAGTATTACATACCAATGTGGTGAATATGTTACATATAGCAGTCCGGATGTTTGATACCCCGACAAGTTTTTGTGGCGTAACAGAAAGTACCATTGGTGCATTGGTTTGGCCACTGTAAAGGTTCGGATGTGCCCATCTGTTATTTTTAACTGTGAGATGTGGGTTGCAAACATTGACTCGCAAACTTTAGCGGTACTTGGAACATATTTCTTGGTGAAGGCGGGGGTAATTCTGAATATGAAAGACCAAAGTTGTCATATTCCCAACGAAAATTCGCTACCGTTACTGATCAAGAAGATCGACTTTCGGAAGAATACAGGCCAGTATATTAGCGAATTATGGGGAGTGCTGGTCTGATGATTAATTGGACCAGTGTACATGCAGTAACAGACGGTTGGGGATAAACCCCCCGCTGTATATGTGATGGATGCTATAGATTCATTGAAGGTAGATCAGACGAAATTGGAAAGGGAGGTATACCTGCATGAAGGGGTGGAGATGTCGGCTGAAGCTATGGAGGAACAGTTGGCGCTTATACCTGAAGTGGAACAAGGTCCAATAACGTCACCTGATATGGATAAAGCGGATGTAGGAGAGCCGGGGATCACCACCAAGGAGCAAGAAGACCAGTTACGGTCATTGTTATACGAATATGCTGGTGTATTCATAAGCTCTGGTAATGCGTTACCGCCACCGGCTAAGGGTGTGGTATGTGATGTGGATGTTGGAAACAACTCGCCTATAGATCAGAAATTGCGCAAGGTACCAGCTCACCTCCTACCAAAGTTGTACGAGTTAATACGAGGCTTATTGCAAGAAGGATTAATTAAGTACTCGGAGTCAGCTTGGGCATCACCAATCGTGATCGTGTTAAAGAAAAATAAAACAGACATACGATTGTGCATTGATTATCGAGCTGTGAACCAAAAGAAGAGACTGATGGTGTATGCCATGCCTCTGATAGATGATTTATTGGATAACTTTGAAGGGATTAAGTGGTTATGTTCAATGTATAACGCGACTGGGTATTGGGCTATACCCATGACGAAAAGGGCTCGGTTAATTACCGCTTTCATTTGTCCGCTAGGACATTTTGAATGACTTCTAATGCCACAAGGGTTAAAGAATGCGCCGCAGATATATCAGCGTATAGTTGACAATGCCTTGTGGGCAATGGTCCGACGCTCACAACAGATGGGGTTGATGTGTAAGATCATGAACTATGATACCGCCATGGATATCGATGATAATCCTACATATGTCTTGGAGACAGACGTACCCCTATCACAATATGTGTTTCATAATTTCCAAGTGGTAGACAATGAGGAGAGACCTGTCATTGGGAGACGCTCATACATTGATGACATTACGTTTGGTGCGAATAGTTGGGATACGCTATGTTTGATGCTTAAGAACCTTTTGGAGTCGTTCAAATATTGGAGAGTAACCATAAGCTTACCCAAGAGTACATTTGTGAAGCACAGCGTAGAGTTTCTGAGTCATCGCATATCTTCAAAGCGAATTGAAGCGTCCCCGCGCAATTTAGACTCAATTAGTAAGATGACATTTCCACGAACGTTAAAAGGGATTCAGAGATTCACTGGCAGCCTGATATATTATCTAAGGTTTATCGACAATTTCGCGACGATAGCGGCTTCACTGTATGAATTAACGGATCTGCAGTTAAGGGACGGAACTCAATTCGAATATGCTGAGAAGTCTTTTGCATTGTTGAAGGCACGGCTTGCTCATGCGCCGTTGCTACGACATATAGAGCGAGCAAAACCACTAAGTATAATTTTATACACCAATACGTGGGCATTTGGAGCTACAGTGTGTCAAGAGCACGATGGGATCTTGCATCCAGTAAGATATGTCAGTAAAGTGTTCAAAGATGCGGAGACACGATATACAGGAGCTGAACAGGAGGTTCTCGCTTTGCTGAAGACGTTACATGACGCTAGTCATATTCTATTTGGGAAACATATAACAGTATACGCAAGGTACTCTACGATTCGATGGCTATTTACGTCTAAAAATTTAACTGGAAGAGGAGCTCAATGGGCGTTAATGCTATCCCCATGGTCGCTAGAGATCATAAGAATGGACCATGAAGGTGTTGGCTTACCCGAATTATTGGCCACACCGATAGTGCCTATAGAAAAGATGAATGCAGTATTAGAAGATATTGCCCCACTAAAGGCACTGAAGGATACGTCAATTATTAGACCAATACCAGGTTTGCGTCGCCAAAGCACTGGATATGTCTTTTCGTTTGATGGTGCAGTACGGATGAAACATGATCCTAAAGGTACTTCTGGCATGATAATATGGGAGTTACCCACTTGGGAGGTGATAGCGGCGGAATATGGAATTCGGGACAATCTCACGGTGAATGACAGTGAATATCATGGGTTGATCGGTGCATTACAACTTGCGCAAGTACACCATGTAAAACGGGAAATAGTGTGTGGGGATTCAAGATTAGTGATCGGACAAGTTAATGGAGATTTACGTTGTAACCATGCTTAGTTATTGGTCTGGCTAAACAGAGTGCACTAGCTGGTTGAAACTTTTGAGGCGATTAGCTTAGTGCATGTAGCACGCAAGTATAATCAAGCAGCAGATTTCCTTACACAGTGCGCTATGAAAGAACAGCGATCAGGGAAGATTACAAGTGATCAACAAATGATGGATCTGAAAATGTTGAATCGATTACCAGAGTTGTTATATGCTAATGCAGATAGTCCTCCAGAAAAGGGTACGAGTGAGGACTCCCCGGAGGCGATTACTAAATCGTGCGACGACGTCACAAGTAAGCAAAGTAATGAGGCACAAGTAGATACCACTGAAGACACTGTTTGGGAGGATGGTGGATATCGATCACCACAAGTGTTTGTAATCACTCGAAGTAAGAGTAAACTGAAGAAAGGACATCGTCAGCACCAAGGAAGTGAGACCGTGGAACAAGGGGCGGACATAGAAGATGAGATGCAACCTGTAGAGGACGGTACGTTGGATCGAAGCAAGGCCAAAAAGGCGCAGAAGAGGACCCTTATGAAACGGCACCAGCCATTAGACTTGAGCGAATGGCATCGGCTCAGAATGATGATGATTGGTGTGGAAAGGTTATAGCGTACCTGAAAGGAGAAGATGACAAGATAAACTCCACCAGCAAAAGGAAGAGGGTAGCTCGACACGCGACGATGTATGTACTGAACTGTAAAAAGATTCTTTATTACATCGCTTGCACACGAAGTGGAACTGGAGATCAAGTGTGGCGATTGGTAATACCAATCATGGTCCGCCCCAGTCTCGCCATGCTTCCCTTTTTCTATTTGCGGCTCCGCTGTCGCCTGTTCTTGTGTCGCCACCACGTAACACAAGAATATGTGTTACATGCCTACCATGTTGAGATTGGTAGTGGGGCACATCAAGGGGTTGGAAAAGTCTACGCGCTGTTGAAGTCCAAGTATATTGGAGGGGTATGTATGACCACATTGAAAATTATGTTGCAGCGTGTGGAGATTGTGCCGCGGCCAAAGGGAAGCCAAAATATCAGGGGCGCACTAGCGGCAACATTGTGGCATCAAGACCTTTTCAGATTTTAGCTATGGATTTTGCATACCGCTGCCGCAGACCACTATGGGTCATGAAGCACTATTGTGCTTTATCTGTTTGTTTTCCGGGTATGTGATCCTAATTCTAATAAGCACCACCACTGCGCAAGATGTAGCAGAAGCGTATATGGTGGGAGTTTATAAGAGATTTGGAGCCCAAGAAATGTTGAGGCGTGATAGAGACCCAAGATTCATGTGTTCGGTTTTCAGAAGATTCAATCGAATGCTAAAACAAAAGCAGAGACCTACGTTAGCTTATCGACCTCAGGCCAATGGGAAACAGGAACGATCCGTGCGGACAGTGATCAAGGCAATCAAATGTTACATCAGGGATCC
The DNA here is from genome assembly GCA_026184515.1 of Peronosclerospora sorghi. Taxonomy (NCBI): domain Eukaryota; phylum Oomycota; class Peronosporomycetes; order Peronosporales; family Peronosporaceae; genus Peronosclerospora; species Peronosclerospora sorghi. The sequence continues at coordinate 11,800,111 of CM047584.1, forward strand.
GGAGCAGAGAGATTGGGATGAATATGTGGCTCCTTTGGAGTTTGCATTGAACACTTCGGTGGATCTACAACATCAACAAACTCCATTCTACTTGGTACATGGATGGGAACCTCGAACTACGATGGAGGCGATGGTACCACCGAAAGATCAGTCTGTCATGGAGAAGGATGCACTAGAGTGGAGATTAGCCGTGAATAAAAGGCACATGAAAGCTCAAGCGCAGGCAGCCATCATTCGAGAGCAACTGGGTAAAGAGAGAGCCCAACGTCATAACGAGAGAGTTAAATCGAAATTATGTTCGGCTACAAAAACCGCTTACCGCCCTGGAGAGTTAGTCTGGCTGTATCATGATTTGGTCAATCCAGGGTTAGTAAGAAAGTTGGCTCACTTATGGCATGGCCTATATGTGGTGGATGAACGGGTGAAGTATATGGTGTATCGATTGGTGATACCTACAACATAGAGTCGGATATTCCCACTAGTACACATTGCTAGGATGAATCCCTATATCAACAAAATGAGAAGGCCCCGTGAAACGATTCACACTAAGGATGCATTGGAGTTAGATGAAGCGCTACTTCCAGAAGATTCCTGGTATGAACCTGACAGAGACGATGAATGGGAAGTGGAGTGCATAGTAGATTGTCTAGTGAAACATCGGACAAGAAACGGGCGTCGGATGAAAGAGAACCTTATCAAGTGGAAGGATGCCGATGAGATGACGTGGGAGCCCGAAGACAATCTTTCGTGTACAATACTCTTGTATGAGTTTGATGCGCAGAGAGCTTGGGAGAATCGGCATTACGCAGCCCAGACGGCAGAAGAGGACATCACTGAAGGGGAAGTGTAGAATCCTCAAGAGCGAAGAGGAAATACGACGAAAAGAAAAAGGAGATAACAAGAAATCGAAAGAAAAAAGAAAAAGAAGCCCCAGAGATGTAGAACATCCCTATCAAGACCCATGTTGGTTGTGATGAGTAGAATGCGGACCCGAGTTGGTTGCATTAGGGAGAATCGGAAAAGCCAAACAAACAAAAATATAAAAGAAAGACGCATGTTCGAGTAAAATTGGAAGATGTTGGAATTTGTGGGTAAATTACATGACTATCTATGTTGAATGGAGTTATATAGCTAAATAATGAGAATGATATAGAAAGTGAGGCCATGTGGACTCAATTACCTGATGATGTGATGTGGAGATGATACGAAGAGATACCTACTGCGGTCCGAAAGATGAAAAACCTGTACATCTAACATAAAGCACCACTAAGTAATGACAAATCAGCACAAGATCGTACGAAGAGATACTTCACGAGGTCCTAAGGGTGCAAAACCTGTACGGCAGCAACAAGACGATGCGAAGAGATACCTATCACGGTCCAAAAGGTGACAAACCTGCACATCTACCGTAAAACACGACAAAGTAATGACAAACCAACGCAAGATCGTACGAAGATATACCTCACGAGGTCCTAAGGGTGCAAAACCTGTACGGCGGCAACAAGATGATACGAAGAGATACCTATCACGGTCCAAAAGGTGAAAAACCTGTACATCTAGAATAACATGATATGATAACACCTGTGCGTAGACGAATCCCGTACGAAGAGATACCCAATGAGGTCCAACAGGTGCAAAACCTGTACGGAGAAGCACAAAGTGTGAAGAAAAAACAAGCGAGACACAGGGGCGGTAAACCTGAGTGTCGATGGCGGCTATGCGAAGAGACACCTAATTGGGATGTCAGCGGTGTGAAACCTGCATAGCAACCACGAAAGACAGAACAGAAACAAAACAACAACAGAGCTCAAACAGTAACAGCAGAGCCTAAGTATGATGGGGGCAGGAAGAGAATGTATAGACTTGCCCTCAGAAGTGTAACGAAGTGAGTTAACCACCTGTTACACTGAGAAAGGTGATACATCTCAAGGGAAGAAGAAAAGGTTAAAATTCTAGGGGTGGAGGGACACTCACCGGCTGGAGCCGTACATGACAAGCTGTTGGAGACAAGAGTACTCGTGTGGAGGTTTGAGGACGCGCGGAGCACCTGTGGAAGCTGAGTATGGCGCACTTGGTTTTGAATGAAATGATAACGGAACTTTCAAGTGGGGTTTTCTGGCCAATCACGTGATAGAGGACCGTTCGCGACAGTACTGGATAAGTACGCAGATGACCGTTCACGACAGTTCTGGATAAGTACGCGGATGACCGTTCA
>CM047584.1:11802335-11814441 GCA_026184515.1 Peronosclerospora sorghi
ACGACAGTTCTGGATAAGTACGCGGGTGACCGTTCACGACAGTTTTGGATAGGTACGCGGATGACCGTTCACGACAGTCTTGGATAAGTACGTGGATGACCGTTCACGACAGTTCTGGATAAGTACGCGGATGATCGTTCACGACAGTCTTGGATGAGTACGCAGTCCTGAAAAGTATGTGGATGACCGTTCACGACAATCCGGACAAGTACGGAGATGATCGTTCACGACAGTTCTCGATGAGTACGCAGTCATAGATAAGTACGTGGGTGACCGTTCACGACAGTCCTGGATGAGTACGCAGATGATCGTTCACATCAGTTCTGGATAAGTACACAGGTATACGTCTGTACACAAGGGGATTTTTGGACCGTTCATGACATGACTGTTCACGACAGTTAAGTATACAAAAATGTTCACGACATGGCCGTCCACGACATGACCGTTCACGACAGTAAATCTCATAGTGTGATTGGTCCAAAAGGTGGGTATTATGAACGAATCACAGTTTTTTTGACTCGATAAAGTGCCGAGGATTGGCTTAAGACGGGAGCGTTCGCGACAGTCACCGTCCCGGATTTGATCAAGGAGACGCATAATAGAAGTCTATACTAGACCAGTATTGGGTTAACTCAGCGGCGCCCTAGTCTCAAAGAAGTTAACTTTTGGAGAGATATCAAGCGAGCGAATTGGAACGACATAAGATGGATAACGTGGACACGATACAAACATTGTTGAGCCTGAGAGCGTCAGGAGAATCAGCCAGCGGAATAGAACGCAGCGAGGATGGTGCCAACATCTCAAGGGGCGCCCTTCGTAGTACATCGGAACTGCAACCTATGACTAAGCGAAAGTCCTCCCATACATGCCTTCCTAGATGGACCAAGAAGGAGAAGGATGAGTTGGTACGTATACAATGCGAGAGTGAGGATCGGACGAAACCAGTTTCCGAGATAAGCGACTTATACAACCAACGGTTTCAATTAAATGGATGGGTCAAGAGAACCGAAGCTAGTGTCGAGATTATGCTAAGGCGATTGGGATTTAAACGAAAACGAGACAATGAGTTGACTGAAGAAGAAGTGAAGTGGTTGACAAGTCTAGTGGAACAAAAGGCCAAGATCAATCACATAGTGGAACGGTATCCGGTTCAATTCCCACAAGCTAAGAAAATATGCACTAAAACATGTGTACAAAAAAGATACAAGCCTTGCGCCAAGAGAATATAGGAAAATCCCGAGTACTATCAGATGGAAATGATAGCCAAGGTGAATCCAGAAAAGGTGACAAGAGATGGACCCCACAAGAGGATCTCATATTGTAAGAGGCAATCGAACGTGGGGAAGTAGACGTGAATTTAGTTGCTAAGAAGTTACATGATGCGTTAAACACGGGCAGATCCAAGTCTACGCCGAGGTCGCATGAAGGTATAATACAAAGACTCCGTCGGCTAAAATGTAGAACACAGAACGCCGAGCACGCCTTTATAAGGCCATGCCCTCAGTTGGAACAAGAAAGTTATGTGAACGTCGATGAAGAGCAAAATATTATGGATTTTGCGATACCAGGGAGCCCAAGTTCATCATCCGGAGTGGGAGGGGAGTCGAAAAGTGTGGCAAATGTTGAGGTGACTCAACTTGAACTACAGAGAATGTCGGCTGAAGATGTCAATGTGTCCAAAGAGGTGGAGCTTGAAGGTACAGTGGGAGAAACAAAAAATACAAACTCCGGTGAAATCTTCGAACGGCGGAAAACAGTGAATGAAAGACCATCGGAGACAGCACTAAGAGAGTGAATATTAGACAGCACCCTAAAGGGTGATGGAGAATCAAGACGAGACGTCTCCACAGCCATAAATTTAACAGAATCCACGGAAGATCCAAATTCGAGTCTTCATGAAGATAATGAAGAAGAGCCAATAACCAACGAAGAGGAGCTGCCGTGTAGACAAGAGTTAAGTGGGCCTGAAGAGAGAAATAAGTGCGTCTCGGAACATATAAACCTGCCTACAAACACGGTGCATACCCATGAAGAGATGCGTGGGGAAGGTTTGAACAATTGTGATCGCACATCATCAGGAGTGGAAGAGAAGTCGGAAAATATGACAGATGTTGTGCTGACGCAACGTGAATTGCAAAGAATTTCGGCTGAGGATATTAATATGTGCAAAGATGTGGAGCTTGAGGGTACAGTGCAAGAAGTAAAAGTACAAACTCCGGTGAAATCTTCGAACAACGGAAAACGGTGAACGAAAGAACATTGGAGCCAACACTTAGAGAAGGAATATTTGACAGCACCCTAAACGATGATGGAGAATCAAGACAGGACAATTACATAGCCATAGGCTTGACAGAATCCACGGCAAATTCAATTTCGAGTCTTCAAGGAGATAATGGAGAAGAGTCATCAACCAAAGAAGATGAGCTGCCGTGTAGACAGGATCTCTGTGTGCCAAAAGAGGACCATAAGTGCGTCTCGTAAGATTTAGACCTTCCTACAAATACAATGCAGAACTGTGATGGAATGTGTGTGGAAGTTTTGAACAATCTTACTCCGATGACTGATATGAATGCAGAGACGCTCAAGACGGTTGTACAGAGGAAAGAGGAATATCGAAGCTATACGTTTAAGGAAGGGCTACTCACAGCAGATTGTCGAGAGTTAGCGTGGCATAGTATATGTAAACCCTACTCAACAGCAAGGCGAGTGATAACGCGTATGTCAGATATTGAAAGGAATTGGTGTCAGGATGTGGAGAAAAGCACTATCAACCCAGGATCTATCATTAATGAAATCCGATCGTTAGACTTACACCGAGAAATTGGTATACGGCGACAAATCAGATCGATCACCCGGAGGATGCAAGGAGTTTATTGTTTGCTGTCACGCTATTATCACGAGATTCAGAGTCTCTAGTAGATTTTCTGCGCGAGTGTTGGGGTGGTGGCTATGGACCTTGCAGGGATGACCTGTGCAGTCTAAAGTATGATGTAACCATACCACAATTTCACTACCAAGGAAGCTGCAGACATTGGCTATGCGCAAAGTATCGAGAGGTGTATGTGGATGATTTTGTGTCAGTAAATGATTACCTCCTTACTATGTGTCTAGTGACACACCTGGATGCATTTTGGGCCACTAACCCTGATCAATATGGATGGACAACGGATACGGTTGAGTCTACCATTAAGCTTCATGTGTTGTCATATGGCGTGGGCAATGTTTAGCCAAACGATGGAACACGTACAACAATGATGGTGGTACAACTCATTTAATGCCATTGATGAGAGGGATAATATACCTGCAGGTAGCCGGAAACGATATGACGGAATATGTAAATACAAGTACAGAAGATTTACAAAGATGGGATCACGGACAAATATGTGTTCCACGAGGTAACAAACTGGAACTTTTAGGCTGGGGGATAAGCTGTTCGGTAGGATTCAGACATGTTATTTTAACCACCGCCCTGGGAGGACACATCCATGAGAACACCCACAAGTTACGATGGTTACCCAAAGCCAACATTATGAACTACATCATAGGTTCGGAGTGGTAGACAGGATGACTAGAGAGTCACCACCGGAGATATTGAATCTGATGATTAAAAGAGAAACCGTTCAGTCTCTGAGAAATTCATCGGTAATGGCCGAAGCGGAACGAACAGCGGTATATAAAACATTTCAGCGCAGCTTGGATAGAGATCAAATGAAAGTGATACGTGCAGCAATATAGACGAAAGGGATAGTGTCGGCTCGTGGTCCATATGGATGTGGGAAGACTTCTACTATTACGGCTGCTGTACTATCCCTACTAGCAGTTTTCCCCTATATCGGATTGCCATCGTGTCCGAAACCAATGCAGCTATTGATGAAGATCTGAAAAGTTTGATGGATTCAAATCAGTTAAATGATCATGATATCGTTCGGTTGGGAGAAATAAAGGGTACCATGTTAGCTTCAGAGGCTGAAAAGTATCGACGAAGGTATCTCTCGGAGATACTACGACGCGAGCGGCAATCATTGGAAGGGTGTATGACTCGGAAGGAAATATCTCCCAGATTGAAGTTGAAAGAGAGAGACGCGTTAGATGGAGCACGTTTGATTGTTGTCACTTTGGCACAATTCGGACGACCAAATTACTCGAATGTGCGTTATGACGTAATTATAAATGATGAAGGGGCGCAAACAGCCGAAGTGGCATTACTGCAAGCCATTAGGCCTTGTATACAAGTGGTTATATCAGTGGGAGACCCGTACCAACTTTTTACGTACTCCCCTATGGATGGAAGAATGAAGCAGCGATTATGTAATGATGCACGTCGTCACAAGATTACGTGGAGGTTGATACATTCCATTGAAAATTGCCGAGAGATAAGAAAAATATCCCCTGCATTCCCTGGAGTGACTATGACGGCAGAATTTAGGAGCCACCCTATGATCACGAGACGGTTGCAAACGTTTTATCCCTATACTATTCGATATCGAGCCTACAGGTCACCAGATTACTTGGCATCAATACATCTGAAGAATATGGAAACCCTTGATTGGGCTCATCCAGATGATCGTTACCCTTCTAGAGTAGGGAAGATTTTGGGGAAACAACGTGTCGTGTGGATTAGTTCTCAATAATGGTTTGAGGAACATGAGCGCACAGAGTACAAGCACAGAAATGTCATTGAATTGGCGATAGTGGTGCAGTTAGTGGATAAAATACGGTCGGCTTTGCAGGAGTAGTCGCGACGTTTGGGTACGGCGGTACAAAAGTCAGTGTTGATTATTTCGCCATATCAAGACCAATTCTCGGCTATGAGGAGAGAGTTACGATATTTGAATGGAGTATATGAAGACCATTTGGATATCGAAGTGGATAGTACTGATTCTAGTCAAGTCAGAGAAGCTGAAATTACTATTGTTACGATGGTATATTCACATACTATAAGATTTATGGCAGGGAACCATTCATGATCGTTGGTATCACTCAGCCGATCACGTGATTACCTATTCATTGTGGCTGCGCGATATGTGTTCGATCAGGACATCGATTGGGATCGGATGATGGAATTGTGAAAGAGATATGATACTACCTTTTTGTCTCCACTATGGCGGACAGTAAAGCACGTCAATATTTGAAGTGGAATTAGCGAAACTATGATGTTGATATGATACATAAATGGACTGCTTGCTTTTGCTCGCATACGCTGAAGCTGCGCAAGGGGCGGTTGTGGTGAAGTGGCTGGAGTCTATGTTTAAGTGTATATAAGTATCCATACGAAGTGCACGGTATTTTGGCCGGCCATGAAGCAAGTTTTCGGTATTGAAGCCAGTGCTGAAGTAACTAAGAAGTAACAAGGTGAACAAGGCACGTGAAGTAAATATAGGACTCTTAACATTTTAATTACAATCAAATTTCCCCCCTTTAGAAGAGTCGTCTTTCCAACCAACCAAATCTTTCCAACCTATACAAAAACTAAGTCTAAGTACATCCCCAGGAAACCTTTAAGTGAACGCGTGTTAAGGCGTGATAAAGATCCTTTGCGATAACCTAAGCTGAGGGGCAGCCTGAGTGTTACCAGGAAGTGTCCATTTTCAGTGATTTTGTATTAAGGTTCGGACGTAATTACCAAGAACCTGGGAAGTATAAGCAATAGAGGTGTATTCTATCGCTTCCTTGTGTTGTTTTTGAGTGGAAACCTCGAAAATTTAAGTTCCTTCACGACAGTTGCCTAGTCCTGGATTTGGACTCGAGGTATGACCTCATTCTGAGCATGAAGTGGCTGGAACGCCACGAGCCATGGATAGACTGGAAGTCTAAGCCCATTGGCTCAATGCACCCGGGATCGGGTGAAGAATTGGCGAGTCATGAACCCACCTTTGCTCGATCACAAAAGCGATTATCTCGAGAGATACCAGATATTGGGATGTCTGAAATGATCAGTCCCAATGAGGTCAAAGAAGTGTTCCTTGACGAGGGGGATTCGGCGGTTAATCCCCACGCCGATATAGGCGAGACTGGTGAGTCGCCTGTGGTAGAGGTGGATTCCTCTGAGGATAAGCGTGAAGCGCTTCCTAGAGAAGAGACACGAGGTTTGTCTCTTCTGCAGGTCGGGGTTACAGACCACGCCGTGTTCGGCGAAAAAGTTGCGACTCCAGTGGTAGGGGTAGAGACCCCTGTGGTTAAGCGCGAGGCGCTTCCAAGTGAAGAGACCCGTAGTTTGTCTCTTTCGCACGTCGGAAATGATTCCGACTACGCCGTTGTAGGTGAGACCGGCAAGGCACCGGTGGTAGAGACCTCTGTGGATAGGCGCGATGCGCTTCCAATAGATGGGACAATCGACTCCCCCCATCTGGGTCCCGGGATGAGTCCCGAGGCCAGTATTCAGCAGTCCTATCGGATGATGAATAGTTTGACAGGTGTTGTCACAGAAGGCGTAATCCTGGAACGGTTGCCTGGGGTAGGCGAAACTTTGTCGTTGGAGGAGATGTCCTTCAACGAGTTTGAGACTGATGTAAAAGCAGGTTAACTCGACGATATTGTCGTGTTGCGTCTGGAAGAGGAGTTGAACTCCTCATCCACGATGGAAGAGTCAGTTTTGGTGCAAACCAAACAGGCATTGAATGACCGAAGTGGTCTCAAGATCCTTGCGGATCCTGAGGACCCTTACCATTCCTTATTGAAGGAATTTGGAGATGTCATTAGTGACAACCCACCGATGGGGTTACCACCGGATCGGGAGTCCGACATGAAATTGACTTGGTTCCTGGAACCAAATACTGCGTCACTAGGCAGTAGTCTCTCCCCAAAGAGCAATGCGACGTCATCGACGCATTCTTCAAGGGGAAAGAAGAGGCAGGGATGGTACGGGAGAGCAAGTCTCCCCATTCATATCCCACTTTTTTTGGTCGTAAGCCGAACGGAAGGTGGCGCATTGTGCATGCGTACAAAAAGCTAAATGCAGCTACTGTACCAATGCAAACTCCGATTCCTCGGAAGGATGTCCTCCAGAACAATATGGCGGGATGTACCGTGTACAGTGCCTTAGATCTGGTGGACGGGTATTATCAGGTGCTCATGCGAGCATCGGATATTCCACTTACAGCAGTCAGAACGACTAGTGGCATGCTGTGGGAGTGTCTTGTTATGCCATAGGAGCTTTCGAATGCGCCAGAGACTTTTAACCGCTTGGTAACTCAACTCTTCCGCCCTCATAGAAAGTACGCTCGGACGTACTTTGACGATATATTCGTTCATAGTCGCGCGGAAGGCGAATCGTCTGATGTTCAGACGCACCTAATACACCTTCGAGCGGTGCTAGAATGTATGCGAGAGCATAAAATATATGCAAACGCATCCAAACGTATCTTTGGTGCAGAGGAAATTCCTCTCCTCGGATGCTTCATCGGTAAGGATGAAGTGCGGGCGGATCCGGCGAAGGTGAAAGCCATTGTGGAGTGGTCTTCGCCTGTAAATCTTAGAGATTTACGGAAGTGGCTTGGATTAGCCAATTATCTCCACAAATACATTGAGAACTACGCTGAGATGGCGAAGCCATTGACAGACCTTCTTAAGAAGGACGTAGATTGGTGTTGGGAAGCCAAACACCAAAACGCTTTCGAAGTGATTAAGTAGATCTTGTTAAAAGCTCCCGTTCTTGCTCTCCCAGACTCTGGGAAACCATTTAGCGTCGTCTGCGACGCCTCCGATTTCGCAATCGGATGTGCTTTGTTACAAGCAGACGACGCGGGACGAGAACTCGTGATTGCGTTTGAGTCAAGGCAGCTTAAAGCTGTGGAACGGAATTATCCAGTTCATGACAAGGATCTACTTGCAATGAAGTATGCTCTTGTCAAATTTAGGGTTCACCTACTCGGCTCAAAGCCGTTCGTGGTTTATACTGACCACGCGTACTTACGGACAGCGACAAAGTCGCCTCATCTATCGCAACGGATGGTCAATTGGCTCTCCTTCTTTGCGGAGTACAACTTTGAGGTTAAGTATAAACCTGGCAAGCAGAACGTGCTTGCAGACGCGTTGTCGCGTCGGCCCGATTACGATCTCTCTCACGCGACATTCTTCACCTCGTCTGTGGTGGATCTTATACGTCCGGCGTATTAGAAAGACCCAAAATATACGGCGCTTATCCGCGCGTTAGGTGAAAAGGGTCTTGGCTCGTCTGAGCCAACCCTGTCAAGTCGAGCTAAAGCTCGCTTACACCGTTACAGGTTCTGTGACGGTTTGCTATATTATAGCACGAGCGCGGAGGACACTCCGCGGGTGGTAGTTCCTCATGATGAGGAACCGAAGTATAGAGTCCTCTTTGAGGCACATGACGCCCCTACCGGGGGTCATTTAGGTCGGGAAAGGACCTACAGCGCTTTAAGCGCTTTGTATTGGTGGCCCAACATGTATAAGTGGGTCGGTGCGTATATACGCACCTGTGAGACGTGTCAGAGGGTTAAACCCTCTGCAAGTTCAGCTGCGCCTTTGGCGAGCTTATCGGTTCCAACGGAGTGTTGTAAATCCATTAGTATTGATTTTATCTTCGGTTTTCCGAAGGATAAGGCCGGGAACACCGGCATATTGGTCTTTGTAGACCGTTTGAGAAAGATGGCTCACCTGGCGGCGGTGCCAGAGTCCATTGATGGACAAGGAACAGCAAAAGTGTTCCTAGACACCGTGTCTTTCGACAGCATGGTCTACCCGATTCCGTTGTGTCGGATCGGGATCCCCGTTTTACGGGACAGTTCTGGGGAGCGTTGTTTAAGGTGCTGGGCACCAAGCTCCTCATGTCCACTGCGGATCATCCGCAGACGGACGGTCAGACGGAACGCGTTAATCACGTTGTTGAGGATATTCTCCGGAGTTTATGTCCGGATTCTCCAAAGGATTGGAGTGAGATGCTTCCGATGGTCGAATTTGCTCTAAACAATTCTGTCCATGCATCTACGGGGTTTACCCCATTCGACGTGAACGGATTAGTGAATCCGAGGGTTCCGTTGACGCCACGTGTGTGTGGCCCAGGGCTTGAGGGGGGATGATTCCCTGATGTCAGCCCTGTATCTGTGCGAAAGCACATCGATAAGTTCTTATCGACGCGCCTTAGTGTCTTACGACACGTCTGCGATGCCATGGCGGAAAGCCAAGACAAGCAGAAGGAGCAAGCTGACCGCAAGGGGCGGCGTAACGAAAAGGTATAAAAAGTAGTAGAAAGTGTTTTATTAAACGCTAAAAATCTTCCTACACATGCAGTTTCCAACGTGTCGCGGAATAAACTGCGCCCCAGGTTTGTGGGGCCTTTTAAGGTACTAGCCCGAAAGGGCTTATCGTATACCTTGGACATCCCGAAGATGATGCGTACGCATCCAACCTTCTATGTGGGTATGCTTAAGCCATACCAGGACCCGGAGGCGGGCCCCTCCTGGAGGGGGTTGGAAAGGCGGATAGCCGTAAGAGCCGTAAGACACGGCAGGGCGGAAGCTCCGATTCCCCTTGCTCATCTTTATTCTCTTGTTTTTCTTGAGACATAAATTCTATTTTCTCTATAGTTTCTAAATTCCGTCTTTAAATCAACCATAAATTCTTTTTGGTAACAAACAATTGCTAGAACAATTAATTGTAGATAGTTTACCAAAAGAAGATACGGCGCAGACTTAGTACGGAAATATATGAACGATGTCCTACGTAATATCAAGAATTACGATGCTAGTAAAGGAGAACACCATGATAAAAGGGCTGTTTGGCAACTTAACGTAAGCTCAAAAGCTAACTTGCTGAACATTTTTAATGAAATTAACCGAGTATTAAAGAAACTTAAGTCTTGCAGTGTTTGTAGGGCATGCTTATAGTAGTGCAAATAACTCAAGAACTAAGATAACAGATGAACGTACAGGTAAGACTTATAACTGGACAAGAAAAGAAACAGGATTACAAACAAGCTATTTAATTGCCTTGCAAAATCAGCAGAAGCTGACGAAGTTGGTTTATTGCGGTTTTAAATCAGCATATAAGATAGTCGTATTAGAGGAGTCCATTAGCTGAACAAGGTTAACACCTCGCGATGTTAACCTTGCTTCATCTAATGGACTCCTCTAAATATGGACCTATTAATTTTATAAATTGGCAATAACTGACAACTTGAAAATCACGTTGGTGATGCACCCGGAACGGTAGTGTTGATACTAGATTGCAAGAAAATAGGATTATTGAGCTTGCAGCAAGTATTGAAGATGAGTTGATTTAAATAAAGTTTCTAAACCCCAGCTGCACTGATGACAAGAATAGCCTCTCCGGCTGTGGACCCAGAATTAGTTATAGAAACAGCAAAAATGTGCCTTTAAATTTAAAATTATGTCCTTCTTTAAGTTTAATTGCTTTATTTATATACAAATAAGTCCGACAGGGTCAAAATCCGGCCCCGAAGCTCCGCAACGGTCGTCTCGAGAGAGTCAAGCCGCTTCTCGAAGCGTTTAATCGCACCCCCCTCATCGCGGAGTCCCTCCTGGACGTCCTGGATGCGATGACTGTGTCGATCACAGCGCTCGCGAAACTCGCGTCACAATTGCGCGACGTCCTCCTCCAGTTCTAGATACGGAGGGTATTCCACATTACCATGTGGAGAGTCTGATGGCGCGACGCCATCATCGGGGTGAAACCCAGTATCTGGTGAAGTGGAAAGGTTATCCACATTCACAGAGTTCTTGGGAGTCCGATACTCCCGTGAGGCAGGATTGCCGTGACGTCTTTGACGCTTTCGAGCGGGAGAATCCCGCTGCATGTCGACGACCAAAGGGGCGGGAGAAGCCCCTCACTCCCAGTAGTTGGGAGTTCGCCGGAGGCAGATGTGGCGCTCACACTGTCCTCTAGAACCGCGTTGGGGGCAGGAGCGCTGGCATAGCGCGTGCGGTAAGGGGCACGTAATAGCACCATCGCCTTGGCTCTGGCAAACGCCAAAGCTAAACGCCCTCTCCACCCGAACGCCACGGAAGGAATAGCTGCTGTGCAGCTGAGTAAAGCTAGGGAGGAGTTTCTCCCCTTCCGCCCAAGCGCGGAATTTATGTTCTGCCTCTTCGGCATTATCACCGGTAAAAAGAACGATAGGAACCTCGTGGAGGTTCTCAACAGGGGAACCCTGTGACTGCCTGTCGAGGCGCTCTCGGTATGAGACACCGGTGAACTGCTTCTGCGCGAGCAGTTGTTCCCGGAGTTTCTCCCGGCGTTCGCATTGATACGGCTGTTCAGCCGCAGGGCCAGAAATATAGAATGCTAAACCATTCGTTACCACAGTCTTATCCCACTTTTGGGGGTCACGAGGACCCTCAAAATTATATTCCGCCCGTGGCGGGGGTTTGGGGGTGCGTAACTCAGACTTTCGTGCCTGTGCGGCAAGTTGAGCTTCTTGAGCCGCATCCAACTCATTGGTGATGATCGCCGAAGGCGATCTGGATGTATCATCCAACATTGGTAAGAGGGTGCACTAGATAGTGCATTTTCCCCACGTGTGGGGAACGGATTAGGCTGCCGACATCGCCGTTCGGCGTTGTCGGAGCGGTCAGCCTTTGGGGAGATATCCCCAAGGGCATCCTCCTCCGAGTTATCGGAATAGTCTACATCCTCTTTTCGAGGAGAATTCTCAGCACCCCTAAAGGTGTTCATGGTAAGCCAGAGTTCTGGCAGTTGGATTTCTCAAACTATAACGAATTATTGCGTAAGCAATAGTCTTGATGGGGGAGGATGTAACAGGGTTACATTCGAGTCACATTTAGTAAGTGGTGTACGTGAGTACACTACGGTTGGGGTCAGTATTGACCGAAAGGTTTTGAACCATTGGTTATTTTAACCAATCAGGGCAGTAGCCCTTGGGGGTGGCGTGGCAGCCATCCACGTGTTGGTACACAGGTGGTGTACACTACATTTTAGCTAGGTACGAATTTAATAAGTTCTACTTAGTGTTACATATAGTTTACATTAGTTTAAATTAATTTAGGCTAATTATATATTAAATATACATTCAGTTTACATTTTCACTCAACGACTACAGACGCACGACCTCGACCGGTCGCGCGTGTAGTGAGTGCAGTAGCGTAAAGGGAGCCCTCCCTTTAGCTAC
>CM047584.1:11814451-11843288 GCA_026184515.1 Peronosclerospora sorghi
GCGTGTAGTGAGTGCAGTAGCGTAAAGGGAGCCCTCCCTTTAGCTACACCCTTGGTAAGGGAGCCTTGCATTAAGGGATTAGCGAAAGCTAATTGTAAACCAAAGCGGGAATCTTGGCCCCGAGTAGGAGAGCTCTCTCCTACCAAGACCTTTATAAGGGCGTATCGGCTAAGTAGAGGCATATCGCCGCTTAAGGAAAATCTTCCTCTGTGCGTTAGCCGCACCGTGCGTGTACGCACCTGCTACAATACCCTTCAATAGTTCCAACGAAAACATTCGTCTTGCATTCGCGCTTGTGGGGATGCGGTTCAACACATACGCTGCGTACTCCGCCGCATCCCCCCAGAATGACAGTGGTAATCCGCTTCCGAACAGCATGCATCGAGCCATATTCATGACGGTTCAGTGCATGCGTTCCGCATTACCGTTGCTTGCTTGGTTTCCTGCCTCGCTTATTTGTCCTTCAATACCGTTGCTTCGACAGAAATAGTCGACGTTCTTTGTAACAGGACTGATCCTGTTACAGGCTTACACTGTATTTTGCGAGGAGCGCGCAATACAATTAGGGCAGGATTAGTTGGTAACAACTAATCCTATAATAAAAGTAAAAATATAAATATTCACTTATGTTCTAGAACGCAAAATTAAGAGTGTTTATTTAATGGGTGGTTTAGAGGCTAATAGTATAGTAACTAACAAATTAATATAATAATATCAAGTCTTTAACTAACTGTACTATTAGTTAACCTGCAAGATTCGGTATTTATACCGAATCGACTTTTCCTTCTTAGATTATAATAACTTATAATCTCTTATTTAAATTTCAGACAACGCGTCTGAAATTAAACTGTGATATTCTAACTTGAATATCTATTATGTAATGGCACCCCATTACATCACCCCCAATTAAGGTGGTTGGCCAATAATAATTCTTATTTTGGCCAATCATGGGTGGCACTTGTTGGTCAGAATTTCTCATTCACCAACTTATTGACCATCGACTCGATGGTCAAGACACACGGCGGCGGCGCTCTAAAGAGCGCTGCTGAAAACAATGAAGGAGCTTCTCCCTCCGCCTCAGCACTAGGTGCTGAGGTGTTGAGTGACAACAGTGACGCTGCATTAGCAGCGTCAACTACGCAAAGATCGGAAGACGTACCGTCTTCGACCACAGATGCTGCTAAGGCGGCATCTGACAAGAAACAGGGAGATGCTGCTAATGCAACATCTCGCACGATGGCAACTTCCGAATGGCGTGTTGCCAAGAGGGCCATATTCGGGAGTTCTGACTCCGAACAAAGTGATGGGGATACAGATGTCCCCACTAAAGGATCTAGCGAGTCGAAACTCGCTAGGTGCTCATCGCCTAACCGCGATGACGACTCTGGTGTCGCTGTCAGCTATGACAGCGACAATGATTATCACAGGTGGTTGCGGGAACGCAGAGCCCCACCTGGACCAAGTACTTCTCCACGTCGGGGTGATTTAACCCCGGCGCGTGGTGTTGAAGCAGGCGGTGCTCCGCCTGCTAAAAGGGCTCGAACAGAAGCGGCGGCTGCCGCTTCTAAAGCGTATCATCGTACGGAACCACATGTTCCGTACAGAGTGGGGTTTTGGGACCCCTGGCTGGGCTATTGCCCCCCACAGTGGCGGTCACCGTAAACGGGACTGCCAGTGTGCGTTGTTCGATATCAATGTGCTGGATGACTGCGAAGACATCCAGTCACGTCGATTCGATCGAAGTACAGACGATAGACGTCTGTACTTTATTGACCTCTTTTTCCAGGTTCGATATTATTCGAGCCGGAAAGGGTCAAGGAAGATCAGGGACGATAAAGACGCCCTGACTCAGAGTTGGAATGCTTTTGTTGACAACTACAACAAAAACCCAGATGGTTACGTGAATAAAGTTCACGTAATGCGGGAGCGCTTTTTAAAGCACTCACGAACAGGCAAAATGGAATACATCCATTTTGCTTGCATCAAAGAAGGGTTAAAGTGTGGTGTCCCTTCTCACCTCGTTTTCCCGCGGTGTACGCAGGGCGCTCCTCGTCTGTCAGAGGAGGAGTTGCGGGGGTACGGTGGCTTTTCCGTACCCGCCGAAATTCAGGGTTTAATTGATACCCTGAATGAATCAACACCTACTGTTGATGCTACTTCGCATTATGAGTTTGAGACTTCTTCTAAAACTCAGTCAAAAGGTCTGGGGCGTCGGCCCTCAGAACCTCAATCGGCTCCCAAGAGTCGAACTCTTGGGGATATCCCAGCCAGCGTACCAAGTACTCGGTACGCTGCCCCTTATTCAAAGGCACCGAAGGCTTCGAGATCAAGCGCTCGAGTATATATCGCTTATTCCCCTGATTATCAATCAGGGGCGGCGGAGGTTGAGAATTCCCTCGTCGTTGTTGTTGCGGAGCATGGTAGGATGCCCGCGACATCCTCGCGGCGCACACTGCCCTCCAGCAGAAGAATGATCTTCTGTACATTGAGCTTTCTCTCTATAAGAGAGAGCTCGATCGGCGCACGGATGATCTCGAGCAGTCGAAGGCGGAGGCAACGACTCTCCGCTCTGCTCACCAACGGCTGGAGGACGATTACAAGTCTCTCTTGGGAGACTTGGAGAAGCACGGCATCTCCCGTGGTTCTGCGTCTCGTCGTAACACGAAGACGAGTGATACGGCTTGAGCCGCCCAACATAGAATGTTGGGTGAAGCCGCATTGCTGTGGGAATGTCTAAGGTATAGGCATTCCCCCGAATCTCTTGGACCTTGAAGGTTCCAATGTACTTAGGAAGCAACTTCCGTGTAGGGAAGTTGCTTATTGCATGTGTAGGCAAATTAGTAGTACTTAGTAATACTAATTCACCTTTAAGAAAGGAGTTCTTGTTCTTCCTTCCTTGTTTATCTGCATTTTGCTTCTGCTTATCAAAAGCAGAGGCAAGTGCATCCTTTACATAGCGTATTACATCTTGGCGCTGTAATACGAATTCATCTACTGCTTTATCAGCAGTAGGTGCATTGTCCTCGTTGTCTGCAGTCACTGCTGCAGACACATATTCATCGTATGCAGCTTCAGTTTTAATTGAAGCTGCTTCCGCTTCTACTGTATTTTCAGTAGAAGGTCCATCGTTTTGTTCACAAGTTGCAGTCGCAACTTGTGCATTGACTCGCTCAAAATTTGAGCGGGTCCCTCCCCCACTTAGATTTGGCGTACCGCCAAGTAAAGCTGGGGTTCGTGGATGCATTAAGGCATTCACGTAGAGCGGTGTATGCTTAGTTGAAGCATGCACCGAATTGTTAATCGCAAATTCAGTGAGTGACAGGTAGTCACTCCACTGTTCAAAGGCATGTGCGTATGATCGCAACATGTCTCCGAGAACGCGGTTAACCCGTTCCGTCTGCCCATCCGTTTCCGGATGGTCCGCAGTTGACATCTTCAACTGGGTTCCCAACAATGAGAACGTTTCTTGCCAGAAACGTCCTGTAAATCTCGGATCTCTATCCGAGACAATGTCTTCCGGCATTCCGTGCAAACGTAATACCGTATCAACGAATATCCGCGCTGTTTGAGCGGCGGTTACATTCGCTGATACTGGAGTAAGATGTACCATCTTACTGAAACGGTCTACAAAGACCACTATTCCGGTCTTCCGACTATTGTCGGGTGGAATACCGAATACGAAGTCCATTGAAATGGACCTCCAACACTCTGTCGGAACCGGCAGAGATTGCAGCGGAGCCTGTGCAGACTGCGCAGGCTTAACGCGCTGGCAAATCGCGCAAGCGCGTACGTATTTGCGTACCCACTTGTACTGGTTTCGCCAGTAAAAGTCACGTGCGAGAGAAGCCTATGTCTTCTCTCGACCTTGATGCCCCGAAATCGGTGCATCATGATACTCAAACATAATTTGATGTTTGAGATCATCGTCGTTTGGAACGACGATGCGACTTTCATCTTTTTGGTCTGTGCTGTAAAGCAGCAGACCATCGTGCAGTCGATATCGATGCACGCAAGCGCGGAGGAACTCTGGGAGTTCGTCGCGTTTCTCACTTGATTGATTACGTAATTAATCAATCAACAGACGTGTCTCCTCGTCTGTTTTGTACGCCTCGCGTACTTGTCGTACAATTGACGACGACAAAGTAGTGCAACGGATCGCGTTTGCACTGGCCCCTTCGGTTACGGACGGTTTCGTCTCGTAATCGGCCCTTCGTGATAGCGCATCCGCTATCACGTTCAACTTTCCGGGTTTGTATTCAACCGTAAAGTTGTACTCAGCAAAGAATGACAGCCATCGAGCCATTCTTTGAGAAATGTGTGGTGAATTCACGGCCGTGCGTATCGACGCATGGTCCGTGTAAACCACAAACGGTCTATCTCCCAATAGATAGATCCGAAACTTAGCCAGTGAGTACTTCATGGCAAGGAGTTCCTTGTCATGCACTGGATAGTTTCGCTCGGCTGGGCGCAACTGACGCGATTGATAGCAGATTACGCGATCACGATCATCGTGATCACGCTGCATCAAAGCACAGCCGATAGCGAAATCTTTCGCGTCGCAAACGACGTGGAACGGACGCTCGTTATCGGCTATAGCCAAGACAGGCGCTTCAGTCAAGCTTTGATTGACTGCATCAAAAGCATCTTGACATTAGGTATCCCAATGCCATTCGACATCTTTCTTAAGTAATTGAGAAAGAGGTCGTATCAACCCAGCATAGTTGCACGAATACTTGTGAAAATATGTTGCCAACCCAAGGAACTTTCTAATTTCCTTAACGTTGTTTGGCGTAGGCCATTCAACGATCACCCTGATCTTTTCTGGATCAGGACGCACCCCATTCTTGCCCACAAAGCATCCAAGAACGGGTATCTCAGGTGCACCAAAGGTGCACTTTTTCAGATTTGCATAGAGCTTATGCTTACGCATAAGCTCTAACACTCGTCGTAGATGCTCCCTATGGACATCTACATCGCTTTTATCGTGTTCACCCTTACTATGGATGAACACGTCATCGAAATAACTCGGTGCGAATTCTCGCACCGGGCGTAATAGATGCGTTACGCATCTGTTAAACGTAGCAGGGGCATTTCGAAGCCCCTGCGGCATAACAAGCCACTCCCAAAGCATGCCGCTTGAGGTTCTTCCCGCCGTGAGAGGGATATCCTTCTCACGCATTAGGATTTGATAAAATCCATCTCTTAGATCGAGAGCACTGAAGATGGTGCTCCCGCACATGCCATCTATGATAACATCCTTCCGCGGTATCGGTGTCTGTGCCGGTACCGTCGATGCGTTCAGCTTGTTGTAAGCATGAACGATTCTCCACCCACCTGTGGACTTCTTCACACAAAAGGTGGGGGTAGAGTGCGGTGAGGTAGACTCCCGAACTTGGCCTGATTTACGACGAGCTTCGAAGAACTCGTCGATCGCTTTTACCTGATCACGCGGCAACGGCCATTGCCGCGTAACACAATACTTCGTGTCTGGCACGAGGTCAATCTCATGACGAGTTCCCTTATCCTTAGGGAGCTCGCTAGGTACTTCTTCTGGGAATACGTCAGCGTATTCCCGAAGTAACTCATAAAATGGGGAGGTCGCTTTAAGCGACTCCCAGCTCTGCGCTTCGAAGCGCTGAACTCTCGTTTGATCATTGGGAACCTCTTTCCCAATGTTTTCTACTTGTAATGTGGATATTCGTTCACGAATATCCACTACATCATCTGTTGCAACGATGATACAGATCTGTTCGATCTGACCATCGTGCAAGTTTCTCATAAACTTCTCCCAGCTTAGCGCTGGAAGAGCCATCACCTCCGAACCTTCTTTCGGAGGGTGTTCAATCAACAGAGACTGGGTAGATAATCCGGTCTCCGTTTGCGTCAAGACGTTGATCGTCTCGACGGAACTGCCCATGCAATCAGACGCACTCGTCTGATTGACTGCTACACGGTGATTACGATTCACCGTGTGCAAATACTCATCATCATGGTGGCCACTGCCTACCATGGAATTTTGGCGATCAGATGTGCTCGTCTGATCGGCCGCCTTTTCTGCGACACGGTGGTCTTTATCACCCGTGCGCATGGCTAACGCAACGTGGTGGGCACTGGCCACCACGGAGTTTTTCCCACGATTGCACTCGATCGTGATTCACTCTCATAAACACGGAATTCATTCGTCGTGTTGGAACCTTCGGTCGCACAGTGGGTGTTTCCCACTGTGGATACATTTTCATTCTCACGGTGGGTGTTTCCCACCGTGGATATAACTTCATTCTCACGGTAGTCTTTATCACCCGTGGTTTGTTTCTCTCCAACACGCAACGACTCTTCTGTTGCGTGTGGTAGTCCCTCTGGACTCTCACCAGCGGAGGTACCTTCCGCTGATCGTGTCAGAACAGACCTGGTGGTGCCATCGCTATCCACCAGATTGTCTGACGCTGCGGTTGTATCCTCTGATACAGCCGGATTACACACAGGGTGATCAGATCCTGTGCGTCCGCCGCTGTCGATCGATAGGTTAACCCAGTCGATCGAAGGTTTAAACTTGGACATCCATGGGATTACAAGTATCACATCGAACTTGTCATCTAAATCGAGAACGATGAATTCATCCTCGAATGACAGTTCATTCAACTCGAAGCGTGTTTTAATCACACGCTTTGGAATAGTCACGGTTGCACCTGTTGCTAACCGGACTGACAACATACTTCGTGGGGTCTCTACCTCCACGAAGATCAACAGCGTTAGACTCTGAGTTCTAACGAAATTGTTTGACGCTCCTGTGTCAAACAAAGCTCGCATGGGGACAACGCTCCCGTGCGGCTTAACCTCCAGGGTGATAAGAGGCTTATCATCACCCTTCACCTTTTGACAGGACATAGTCCCGTCTGGGGCTATTACCCTCACATGCCCTATGTCGGCATGTGGGATAACATTCCCAGTAGGGCGCCCCGCCCCTACTGGCGATTCTCGTGTTTTGCACCAACAGGGTGATGTCCCTGTTGGTGTCGCCGTGCAGCGGACGGTTCCGTCCGCTGACTGCGTGGCACCGGACGCGGTGCCATACACTCATGGGCAAAATGCCCCATTTTCGCGCATCTATTGCAGCGAATATTCTTCTTGAATTTCGGTTGCTTCGTGTTCGAAGCAACCGCAACCGATAGGTCCATCGGCTCTGGACCTTCACCGCCTATGCTCTGGCGCGGGTGGCTGTTTCTTGAGACGAAGTGTGAGCTTCGTCTGCCTGACTGCTGATTGTTGACATGCCGTTGCGGCATGTCAAAAGCGAAGTGCTGATGAGCCCTTCGGCTGTACCCAGCATGCGATGACGCTGATCGCATGCTGAACTCCTCACGGATGCTCATATCCATGGCATCCCTCAGAGTATCTGGCGGGTGCCGATAGAGACTGTGTTTGACGGGACCATCATTGAGTCCCTTCATGAAGCCAGTGACCTGCATAGCAGGGGGCACCGGATCATACACAATATTTGACAGCAAATATTGCGTCTTCTGAGCGTGAGCTTGAAGGTCAAGCTTACCTTGCAGGAGTTCCATAAACTCCTTCCGACTACTTAGCTGAATTTCTGGAGCTTCAAAGTTGAGCTTTAGCTCAGCTTTAAATTCCTTATAAGTAAGGAACGCAGAGTCATCAGTGGCTCTGCGACTCATCGCCCATGCCCTGGCTCTGCCTCCTAGACATGTTGTGGCGAAGTACGCCTGTTGACGTTCGTCAACAATATTTTGCGCAGAGATGGCACCTTCCACCTCTGCGAACCATCTACGAAGGGGATCGCCCCCTTCGCCGGTAAAGGGCGGTACTCGCGCCTTTACTACTTCAACGCTATGCGTTGCAGGTGCGGTTGCGGTCCGCGCTGCATCTGGATCGGGCCGTTCTGACTTTTCTAGGTGGTTTAGCCTAAAGCGGTTCACCACCTGTACCACTTCCTCCGGGGACTTACCCAGGAGAAAGTTAATGATGTCGGTCCCCATGGACCGAACCATTTCTACCGTCGCGTCTTTACTACGCGACGAGAAGCTAGGGAAGTGTTTATTCACCTCTTCCAGCGTTCTTTCTCGCTCGGCAGCCGACATGTCTCGCGACATGATGCCGAGCGGCTCTTAATCTTCGCTCCGCTAGTTAACTAGCAGAACGGAACTGTGGTCGTTAGGACGGACCAACAAGTGCTACCAGGTGTAACAGGACTGATCCTGTTACAGGCTTACACTGTAATTGCGAGGAAGCGCGCAATGCAATAGTGCAGGATTAGTTGATAACAACTAATCATATACTAAAAGTAAATATATGAATATTCACTTAGGTCTAAGAACGTAAAATTAAGAGTGTTTATTTAATGGGTGGTTTAGAGGCTAACAGTATAGTAACTAACTAATTAATATAATAATATCAAGTCTTTAACTAACTGTACTATTAGTTAACCTGCAAGATTCGGTATTTATACCGAATAGACTTTTCCTTCTTAGATTATAGTAACTTATAATCTCTTACTTAAATTTCAGACAACGCATCTGAAATTAAACTGTGATATTCTAACTTGAATATCTATTATGTAATGGCACCCCATTACATTCTTAAACTCAGCACCGCCGTCCGTCCTTAGCACGTGAATTGCAGTTGAACTTTCGTTCAAAAAACGCCAAAAATGTACATTTTTTTTGCAGCGACGTCCTTCGTTTTTGCGAAGAAAATCCGCACGTAGCTACTCTTATAATCAATGAAAAGGAAATGATTTCCCAACCGATCTCTCCGCTTGATCGGACCCTTGAGGTCGGAACAGATCACGCCGCCGATTCGATCGATTGGTGCGTTCTTTCCGCTTTCCTTCTTTGACTGCGAATTTTTTTACTGTTTACCCTGCGCACACGTGACACAGTGGCGCCGGGTATAGTCCGTAATCCTGATCCCATAGTGGGGATCCTTCAACAATGCCGCGATTGTGTGGAAGTTCAAATATCCCATCCGAGAGTGGAAGTGCATGATACTTCCTTTCTGGACATCTTGCGTGGCTACGAAATCAGCATCATTTGCTACAGCCACGGACATAATCGTTTCCTTTCGGGACTTTCTTGGTCCATCCACTTTCCCTTGAATCGTCAACACATTATGCTCTGTGCTAACTTCGACGATAAAAACACCGGAACCACGCTTTACCAGCGTTCTTTTTCCATTCTTGTAAGATAAAACCAGTCCTCCAGCCTCAAAAATTCCATATGAGAAAATATTTCTCGCGACGCCTTCCACGTAATATACGTCTCTAACCTTGATTCGCATACTAGTATTTACGCACACAAAGTTAATGAACAGCGTCACTTTATTCGTGATCTTGACTCGTTTACCATCTTCCTGGTAACACTCCCGCGTAGCATTCTTCACGTCAATCAGAAACGTTAGGTCTGACGTTATGTGCATGCTGGCGCCGCTTTCCAGTACCCACGGTACGATAACACATCGCCACACGATTCGCCAATCATGAGCGCGAAATCTTCCTTCGCGTTCTTGTTCTTCGGGCAATACCTTTTGATATGCCCCTCTTCATCACACGCGTAGCACACTCGTTTCTTCAAAAATTTCTTCGGATTTTCTGCCACCAAATTTACCGCACCACTCTGCGCGAATTTCATCGGCCTTTCGTTATACTCCACGGCCTGCGCGAACTGGCACAATTCCTCTTCGTGCCGAAGATAATCTTCGCGCGTGTTGTCGTATTTGGAGATGAGGATCTGCCTCATCCCCGGCGCCGCGTGAAACACCACATTGTTTAGGACCAAATTCTGACAATTTGACTCGACTGCTTCTGCAAAAGCAGTCAGGTACAGAAAGTGGTTCGACCACGTTCTTCCAGGTGCCTTCCGGCCCATAAAAAGTTTCATACATTGGGCCGGTGTCACCTGCACGTGAAAAACAGACAGTAACTTTTCCATAACGTACCAGAGGGCTGGTGGCTCGCACCACCAACCCTCGCCCTGCCTGTTATAATATGGCTCTGCTGGGCCCGCCAAATAATGGCCCAGCACGTCGATCGACCTTCACATCCTCAGTCCAATGAAATCCACAGGCAGATTCAGCGAGATTAATTTGTTGTAGAGCTTTCGACCCCAAGATTGAAACACGGATCCCAGTCCTTTGTAGGTTTCTTTACCGTCGAACGGCCTTATCTGAAGCGTCCTTTGATTCAGCGTGGGCGTACGAACCACTGCATACCCTTGGACCGACACTTGTCCAGGTAATCCGTATGCTTGTTGGTGCTGGTTACCATTGTTCGCCCGCACCTGTGGCCTACCATCACCAGGCCTTCCAGCACGGGTGAAAAAATCTTTTCCAGCGGGGCTTATCTCCTCGAAACTCATTTTTACTTGTCGCCCAGTCTCGAAGTCCCTCTTTTCCTCCTCGCTGTAATCAAGAGGCTATGCTCATTTTAGCATCTCCCCTGGACCTGGGCGGAGACTTTTCTCCCTGATTAGGTGCGTTTCTCGCTACCTCCAGCCTTTCTAGGCGCGTCATTAGGTTTACGAACAGCCTCATTACATCCACAGCCTTGACTTCTTCATCCAATCCGTTACGGCCCTCATTTGGGCTCATAACCTGTTCCGAATCGCTCATTTTAGCCGACTTACTTGTATTCGCGCGTTCCAACGCAATTAAAAGGTAGTAGCGCGAGCAGTTCCACTGGTAAACGACAGCAACAGAGGTAGAAAGGTGACGCTAATAATAAACCGCAAATAACTTGTATTATCCACGTTATAATTATTATATCCACTAAGTGACTTGCGTGAGACCGTAAGGTAATCCACTATCCACAGTAATCGTAAGCGAGAAACAAATTCCAGCTGCAAGTGCAGCGTACTCCAGTTTCAGTCGATCCACGTGAACGAGAAAAATCAAAATCTAAAGTGATTTTATTAGTGTTAAGTACTTAAACTAATAATATGCAAATATGCAATTTGCGAGGTTTTTACCGAAAATTCATAAACCAAATAAAGTCACCGGCGACGCCGGGCGCTGCAGGAATTACGCGCTCTTTAACACATATTTTGGCGACAATGCACGGATCAGCTAACTCGCAGGATATCGTGGAGATGTGGTTGGTTGCCTTGGTTACTTCCCATCCGAGCACGGGAAGCCATTTTGTCACTGACTTGCGAGTATATAAGGCAGTGGTTTACCGTGATCGATACAAGCGAATACACAGAACAAATTGGAGCATGGATGGACGCATCTAAGCAAATTACGGCGCTACCAGCTGCCGAAGATGAGGATGACGCCGATATTGACGAGCATGGTGGAGAACCTGGCCATGATAACCAGCATGGCGATGATTCATTCGAGGAAAGTGACAATGAATCCGAAGTATCCAGCATTGTGAGTGATTTGAGTTTGGTAGAGGTTGAATCCGAATGGGACGAGATTCTTGAGTCGGATGGTCATGCACGAAGAGTTCAATGCCCTGGCGACATGATATTCGTGGGGAAATGGCTGATAATCGAGTACCAGTAAGCGTGTTCAGCCAAGGGGGAGAAGTTCACGAGAATCATGACACTAACAAAGCTGATGAAGAAACTGTTGAAAATAAATCGGTCGTCGCTGACCATATGGGACCTCCAGTGCTGATGAACTTGACACATTTAGACAAACATAGAAAGTAAGGCGAGGATGACAACGATTCTGACCCAGAATCCACCCCAGATGACGAAGCCGACGACGTTTCCATTGTATTGGATTATGGATTGAGTGAAGAGAGTGATACTGCAGAGCACGTGGTCAAGGAACCCGTAAACGAGGAGTATGAACCCGGAAACGATGTCTCTGATGGATACGCTTCCAAAAATAGCGAAAACGTAACGAGTGGAGTTGATGCAGAAGCTGAGCGGATTGCGGCTCCCCAATTGGAGGAGGTATTGGAAATGTCAACGATAAAACATTATCAATTTTGCAACCAGAAGGGAACAACATAATCATGCGGGTACTAGCGCACATAAACGGCACGCGAGAAAAGCCGCGGGTTCATTGAACACAGACCGAAAGTGGCCGCGAGAATGCCATGCCAAATTCCAACGAGAAGAACAACCGAAACGTCGTCTTAACCGCGGGAGGTCCACGAGCAACGTCGACCAGCATATTTAGATGATTCCGTTGTCGATACACGTTAAATGGTACACGGTGATGCGGTACCTGACGGATTGAAAGAGAATGACGCAAAGATTCCTCGCAATCGAGGCGATGCGTTGAGGTCACCGCAAACCAGCTTTTGTCGTACTGCGATGGATGTGGAAGTGCAGACATTGGATGAGAAAGGCGTTTTGAAGTCCGCGTACGATCGGCAGTGCCCTCGGACAAGAAACCACTAAGCACATTGTGGGTATCTGACGTCAAAACGGATTCAAGTGGTTATGATTTCAAGCGCGACTGGTTGCTCGCGGTGACAAGCAAGCACACGGTATTGACTATGGAATGATTAACTCAAGCGGTAGCAACGATTCTCACTTTTTGACGGTTGTTTGTATGATTCGGTATTTCTATCTACCAACGCGATGTCAGTATTGCATACCCTAATGCCGACTTGGAAACCGAACAGTATTTGAACGGTATCGAAGGTTACCGTATCCCGAAAAAAATCTTATTCCTGCGACTCGACTTGCGTACACGTGGGTCCAAATTCTTCTGATCTTTACGCGTATCATCCACATTCCGCGTTATATAAAATTTATTTTTATGTTCCACGGGTACTTCACTAATTGTATCTGAGTGAAACATTTCTCGAGCCTCCAGCTCGTGTTCAATGTCACCTTCCAATCCCTTGGTAATCTTGTCGCTTGTGTCCTTGCTCAGCGTTTCGATCTCGGTGACGCGCCTTGTAACCGTAACCATTTGGTCCTTGAGAAACATAACCTTGTAGCCTTTAGTTTCATCCTCTTTTCCAAGGATTCGCGCGCGCTCTGTACGCCGCGCCAGAGCCTTCTTCTTTGGGTCCCTCCATACCATACATGGCGACCGGAAAACCACAATATCCGTTTAAACTAGGCGCTTCCCAGTCAGCACTTCCATTGGCGACAGACGCCCTTGGTTAGCCCTTGTTGGAGTTCGGTTGAGTATGTAGGAGGTTGTCTAAACTGACCGAGCCATTTGTCTAAACTGACCGCGTGGGACCTAATCTATATCTTTCTACTTATATAAAAAATTGGTGTCACGAAAATTAGTGATTGGCTGGATTTTTCCCTTACAAGACTGTCATTGGCTGCATTTTCACTCCCACCCTCTAAACTAATATCCCTTCTAAACTAACCTCCCTCTAAATTAATATCCCCTCTAAACTAACCACCCTCTAAACTAATATCCCCTCTAAACTAATATCAGACGCAAGTCCGGACAGTGACAGAGCGGAAAGATTTCGTTTTCGCTCCGTTCGCGAAACGAGCCATTTTTTTCAGTTAATTAAAAGTCTATCGACGTCATCATTTAGCTTGCTAAATGGCCTTAAACTCGACTGTGATTGGCTGCACTTTCGCTCCCAAAAGTCTATCGACGTCATCATTTAGCTTGCTAAATGGCCTTAAACTCGTATATATAATAAAAGAGATAACGTCTAATATGCCCCTGTTTTCGCCCAAAATTCTAAAATACCCCTCTTCTTAAAAAAAATCCTAAAATGCCCCTGTTTTTGCGGTGCTTTCCAATCGCTAAATTTAAGGCGACTATTTAATGAAACATTAGCTTGCCAATCATCTCTAAGTTTGAATGTCGGTATTACAGGGGCATATTAGACGTTATCTCATGTTAGAAAATATATAAGAAGTGCTACATGCACTAAAATGTAATTTACTTGCGACGAGTGAGAATAGGTAAATGAACCTTGATTGCACTGACAGCTCTGAATGCTCATTTGATAGCATCAAACCACAAGAAGTCCCGCTGAATAAAAAAATTAGTTCCTTTGCAAGCATTAGATATTCGTTCAAAGACCCATATCATTACGTTAGTCATTTTGGTGTAGCATCCTTAGCATCAAAACGTACCATCAAAAGTGGTCGTCCAATGAAAAGGGCTACATGTAGCCGGTGCGTATACGCACGGTGCGGCTAGCGCACAGAGGAAGGCTCTTCCTTAAAGCGGTAGCTACCGCTACTTAGCCGATACGCCCTTATAAAGGGCTTAGTAGGAGAGATCTCCTACTCGGGGCCAAGATTCCCGGGTTGGTTTACTACGTAGCCTTAACGGCTGTGTTCCCTTTACGGGGTGTAGATAAAGGGAGGGATCCCTCTTACCTACGACACTCACTGCACGCGCGACCGGTCGAGGTCGCGCGTCTACTATTTAGAGTGAAATGTAAACTGAATATATTTAATATGTAATTAGCCTAAATTAATTTAAACTAATATAAACTATATGTAATACTAAGTAGAATATTCCTAATTCGTACCTAGCTAAAATGTAGTGTACACACCTGTGTACTGACACGTGGATGGCTGACACACCACCACACCAAGGGCCCATGCCCTGATTGGTTAAAATAACCAAAGGTTCGAAACCTTTCAACCCGTCCAATACTGACCTCAACCGTGGTGTACTCATGTACACCAACACTCAGTGTTACCCGAATGTAACCCCGTTACATGCTCCCCCATCAAGTAATTGCTTACGCAATAAACAAAATTTTGTTGGAGAACTCCAACGCCAGTTCCCCTGGCCATCCATATGTACACCTCCAGTGGTGCTATGGCGTCTCCTCTAGAAGAGGTAGACTACTCCGAAAACTCGGAAGTGGATGCCTTTGGGGATACCTCCCCAATGGTGAGCCGCTCCGACAGCGCCAACGGCGCTGTCGGCAGCCTAATCCCTTCCCCACACGTGAGGAAAATGCACTTACCAGTGCGGCACCCCTGCCCGTATCGGATGATACATCCGAATCGCCAAAGGCGATCGTCACTTATGATCTGGACGCAGCTCAAGACACCCAACTTGCCGCACAGGCACTAAGGGCTGCGTTACGCGCCCCCAAACGCCCGTCACGGGCGGCTTATAATTTTGATGGTCCTCGTGACCTTCCAAGGTGGGCCAGGCGTTTGGTAGAGACTAGGCTAGCGTCCTATACCCCTGTACCCGCGGCTGAACAGCCGTACCAACGCGAGCGCGGTGAGAAACTCCGGCAACAACTGCTTACACAAAAGCAGTTTACTAGCGTCTCGTACCGAGAGCGCTTAAACAGGCAGGCACAAGGTGCCCCTGTTGAGAACCTCCGCGATGTTCCTTTCGTTCTTTCTCCGGGAGAAAGTACCGGTGATGCATAGAAGCAGTTCCGCGCTTGGGCGGAAGGGGAGAAGCTTCTCCTCAGCTTCGATGAGCTGCATGACAGCTATTCCCGTCGAGACATTTGGGTGGAGAGGGTGTTGCGCCTTACATTTGCCAAAGCTAATACGATGGAGCAACTACGTGCTCCGTATCGCACGCGCTACGCCAGCGCCCCTGTCTCCACCATGGTGTCCGGAGACAGTGTGGTCGCCACATCTGCCTCCGGCAAACTCCCACTTATTGGGAGTGAAGGGGCTTCTCATGCCCCTCTGGTCGTTGACCTACAGCGGGATTCTCCCGCTCAAAAGCGTCAACGACGTCGCGGCAATCCTGCCGTAGGGGAGTCTCGAACTCCCACGAACTCTGTGAGTGTGGATAACCCTTCCACTTCACCAGATACTGGGTTTGACCCCGATGATGGCGCAGCGCCATCAGCCGCTCCACATGAAAGTGTGGAGTACTCTCCGCATCGAGCACTGGAGGAGGAGGTCGCGCATTTGCGACGTGAGATTCGCGCGCGCTGTGATCGACACAGCCTTCGCATCCATGATCTCCACGAGGGGATCCACGATGATCGGGATGCCACTGATTGCTTCGAGAGGCGGCTTGCCTCTCTCGAGACGACCGTTGCGGAGCTTCGTGGTCGCATTTTAGCCTTTCGGGCTTACTTCGCCCTGCGGTGCCTTACGGCTATCCGCCTTTCCACCCTCCTCCAGGAGGGGCCCCGCCTCCGGGTCCTGTTATGGCTTAAGCATACCGACATAAAAGGTTGGATGCGTACGCATCACCTTCGGGATGTCCAAGGTATACGATAAGCCCTTTTGGGCTAGTACCTTAAAGGGTCCCACAAACCTGGGGCGCAGTTTTTTACGCAACACATTGAAACTGCATGTGTAGGAAGATTTTTAGCGTTTAATAAAACACTTTCTCCCACTTTGTATACCCTTTTGCTACGCCGCCCCTTGCGGTGAGCTTTCTCCTTCTGCTTGTCTTGGCTTTCCGCCATGGCATCGCAGACGTGTCTTAAGACACTAAGGCGCGTCGATAAAAACTTATCGATGTGCTTTTGCACAGATACAGGGCTGACATCGGGGAATCCTCCCCCCTCAAGCCCTGGGCCACACACACGTGGCGTTAACGGAACCCTCGGATTCACCAATCCGTTCACGTAAAACGGGGTAAACCCCGTAGATGCATGTACCGAATTGTTGATAGCAAATTCAACCATCGGAAGCATCTCACTCCAAATCTTTGGAGAATCCGGACATAAAATCCGGAGAATATCCTCCACAACGCGATTAACGCGTTCCGTCTGACCGTCCGTCTGCGGATGATCCGCAGTGGACATGAGGAGCTTGGTGCCTATCACCTTAAACAACGCTCCCCAAAATTTTCCCGTAAAACGGGGATCCCGATCCGACACAACGGAATCGGGTAGACCATGCTGTCGAAAGACACGGTCTAGGAACACTTTCGCTGTTCCTTGTCCATATATGGACTCTGGCACCGCCGCCAGGTGATCCATCTTGCTTAAACGGTCTACAAAGACCAATATGCCGGTGTTCCCGGCCTTATCCTTCGGAAAACCGAAGATAAAATCCATGCTAATGGATCTCCAACACTCCGTTGGAACCGATAAGCTCGCCAAAGGCGCAGATGAACTTGCAGAGGGTTTAACCCTCTGACACGTCTCACAGGTGCGTATATACGCACCGACCGACTTATACATATTGGGCCACCAATACAAAGCGCTTAAAGCGCTGTAGGTCCTTTCCCGACCTAAATGACCCCCGTTAGGGGCGTCATGTGCCTCAAAGAGGACTCTATACTTCAGTTCCTCATCATGAGGAACTACCACCCGCGGAGTGTCCTCCGCGCTCGTGCTATAAAATAGCAGGCCGTCACAGAACCTGTAACGGTGTAAGCGAGCTTTAGCTCGACTTGACAGGGTTGGCTCAGACGAGCCAAGACCCTTTTCACCTAACGCGCGGATAAGCGCCGTACATTGTGGGTCTTTCCCATACGCCTGGCGTATAAGATCCACCACAGACGAGGTGAAGAATGTCGCGTGAGAGAGATCGTAATCGGGCCGACGCGACAACGCGTCTGCAAGCACGTTCTGCTTGCCAGGTTTATACTTAACCTCAAAGTTGTACTCCGCAAAGAAGGAGAGCCAACGGACCATCCGTTGCGATAGATGAGGCGACTTTGTCGCTGTCCGTAAGGACGCGTGGTCATTATAAACCACGAACGGCTTTGAGCCGAGTAGGTTAACCCTAAATTTGACAAGAGCATACTTCATTGCAAGTAGCTCCTTGTCATGAACGGGATAATTCCGTTCCGCAGCTTTAAGCTGTCTCGACTCAAACGCAATTACGCGTTCCCTTCCTTCATTGTCTGCTTGTAACAAAGCACATTCGATTGCGAAATCGGAGGCGTCGCAGACGACACTAAATGGTTTCCCAGAGTCTGGGAGAGCAAGAACGGGAGATTTTAACAAGCTCCCCTTAACCGCTTCAAAAGCGTTTTGGTGTTTGGCTTCCCAACACCAATCTACGTCCTTCTTAAGAAGGTCTGTCAATGGCTTCGCCATCTCAGCGTAGTTCTCAATGTATTTGTGGAGATAATTGGCTAATCCAAGCCACTTCCGTAAATCTCTAAGATTTACAGGCGAAGACCACTCCACAATGGCTTTCACCTTCGCCGGATCCGCCCGCACTTCATCCTTACCGATGAAGCATCCGAGGAAAGGAATTTCCTCAGCACCAAATATACATTTGGATGCGTTCGCATATAACTTATGCTCTCGCATACATTCGAGCACCGCTCGAAGGTGTATAAGGTGCGTCTGAACATCAGACAAGTCACCTTCCGCACGACTATGAACGAATATATCGTCGAAGTACGTCTGAGAGTACTTTCTATGAGGGCGGAAGAGTTTAGTCACCAAGCGATTGAAAGTCGCTGGTGCATTCGAAAGACCCTGTGGCATAACTATCCACTCCCACAGCATGCCACTAGGAGTGCTGACCGCTGTAAGCGGAATATCGGATGCTCGCATGAGCACCTGATAATACCCGTCCACCAGATCTAAGGCACTGTATACAGTACAGCCATCCATATTGTTCTGGAGGACATCCTTCCGAGGAATCGGAGTCTGCATGGGTACAGTAGCTGTATTCAGCTTGTTATACGCATGCACAATCCGCCACTTTCCGTTCGGTTTACGAACACAGAAGGTGGGAGATGAGTGAGGAGACTTGCTCTCCCGTACCATCCCTGCCTCTTCTTTCCCCTTGAAGAATGCGTCGATGACGTCGCATTGCTCCTTGGGGAGAGGCCACTGCCTAGTGACGCAGTATTTGGTTCCAGGAACCAAATCAATTTCATGTCGGAGTCCCCGATATGGTGGTAACCCCATCGGCGGGTTGTCACTAATGACATCTCCAAATTCCTCCAATAAGGAATGGTAAGGGTACTCAGGATCCGCAAGGATATTGAGGCCGCTTCGGTCATTCAATGCCTGTTTGGTTTGCATTAAAACTGACTCGTCCATCGTGGATGAGGAGTTCAGCTCCTCTTCCGGACGCAACACGACGACCTAGTCGATTTCATCTGCTTTCAAAGCAGTCTCAAACTCGTTGAAGGACATCTCCTCCAACGACAACAGTTCGCCTACCCTAGGCAACCGTTCCAGGCTTACGCCTTCTGTGACAACACCTGTCACACTATTCAGCATCCTGTAGGACTGCTGACTACTGTCCTCGGGACTCATCCCGAGACCCAGATGGGGGGAGTCAATTGCCCCATCTATTGGAAGCGCCACGTGCCTATCCACAGAGGTCTCTACCTCTACCACCGGTGACGAGCCGGTCTCACCTATAACGGCGTAGTCTGGATCATTTCCGACGTGCGAAAGAGACAAACTTCGGGTCTCTTCGCTTGGAAGCGCCTCGCGCTTAACCACAGGGGGCTCTACCCCTACCACTGGAGTTACCACAGGTAACTCACCAGTCTCTCCTATAACGGCGTGGTCGGAATCATTTCCGACGTGCAAAAGAGACGAACTACGGGTCTCTTTTCGTGGAAGCGCCTCGCGCTTAACCACAGGGGTCTCTACCCCTACCACTGGAATTACCACAGGTAACTCACCAGTCTCGCCGTTCACGGCGTGGGGATTAACCGCCGAATCCCCCTCGTTAAGGAACTCTTCCTTAACGCCATTGGGAATGATCATTTCAGACATCCCAATCTCTGGCATCTCACGCCAGAATCGCTTTTGCGATCGAGCAAAGGTGGGTTCATGACTCGCCAATGCTTCACCCGACCGCGGGTGCGTTGAGCCAATGGACTTAGACTTCCAGTCTATCCATGGCTCGTGGAGTTCCAGCCACTTCATGCCCAGAATGAGGTCATACCTCGAGTCCAAATCCAGGAATAGGCAACGTTCTAAGCTGTCGAAGTCTGCAAACTTCAGCTTAAGGTCAATCGAGACCTTGGGTACAGAAACCTGTACGCCCGTCGCAAGACGGACCGTGACAACGTCACGAAAACGTGCCTCTAGGGCCTCGGCATACAGCCGATTCTTCACAACAGAAGCCCGTCTGACATAATTGTCAGAAGATCCAGAGTCTATCAAGACTCTCCAAGGCTTATCAAAGCCTTTCACGTCCGCAAGGACTACCAGCAAACCTGGCTGGTACACCAACTCGGTGCTAGAAAGCACCGCTTCCCTCGGGGCTTTGTGCTGTCGTCCCCTACCCTGGGGCTTAACAGCACTGAGGGGTCCCCCAGTAGGGCGCCCCGCACCTACTGGGAGCCGTCGTTTCCCGACTGCTTGGACACGGGCTTTTTCCCCACCCTTGGTCCCTTGTAGCGAGTGTCTCGCTGGGGATTTTTCGGACATCTGTTCCGCAGATGATCCGTGCTCCCACACAGGAAGCATCTCAGCGGTCCATGCCGCTGCAACATAGCCAAGAGCTCTGCCTCGAAGCTCTGTGGAAAAGAGTCAGAGTGAATCTTAGCGGGCGGTTTCTCCTCCGCTTCGACCTGACTAAGGCCCATCAGTTCGGGACCCACCTTAGGGGAACAGAAGCTCCTCTCGGCGTTGAACGCCATCTTGAACGCCTCCCCCAGGGATTGGGGTCGTCATCGGAACAATTACGAACGTGTTGGCCCTTCTCTCAGGCCTCCCATGAAGACGGGGATGGACACATCGTCCGAATACGCTTTCGCGTACATCCCTGCCAACAGGGTCTTAAGTTCCTGGATAGTTCGCTGTGGCGAAGGCCGTTTCGACCTCTCGCAACCAAACATAAAGGTTGTCACCCTTCTCTCCGGTGAACTCCTTTATCTTAAACGATAATGGAGGGCGCACCCCCGTGGAATGACCTCCACCGCAACTCGCCTCATGAGCGATGAGGGCATTTACCCTTGCCTTTACGGCCTTAAGGCCCTGCTCCACTAGGAGATTCATACCTTCTTCCCCCGTTAAGGGTAACAGCCTTTTAAAGGAATCCTGCTGGACGAGGGTCAAACTATCCCAATCGTCCTGATTCATCCTTTTCAGAGGATTCCTAGTCTACCAACACAGGTGTTGAATTGACTACAAGTGCTACCAGATGTAGCCGGTGCTTATACGCACGGTGCGGCTAGCGCACAGAGGAAGGCTCTTCCTTAAAGCGGTAGATACCGCTACTTAGCCGATACGCCCTTATAAAGGGCTTAGTAGGAGAGATCTCCTACTCGGGGCCAAGATTCCCGGGTTGGTTTACTACGTAGCCTTAACGGCTGTGTTCCCTTTACGGGGTGTAGATAAAGGGAGGGCTCCCTCTTACCTACGACATCACTGCACGCGCGACCGGTCGAGGTCGCGCGTTGCTATTTAGAGTGAAATGTAAACTGAATATATTTAATATGTAATTAGCCTAAATTAATTTAAACTAATATAAACTATATGTAATACTAAGTAGAATATTCCTAATTCGTACCTAGCTAAAATGTAGTGTACACACCTGTGTACTGACACGTGGATGGCTGACACACCACCACACCAAGGGCCCATGCCCTGATTGGTTAAAATAACCAAAGTTTCGAAACCTTTCAACCCGGCCAATACTGACCTCAACCGTGGTGTACTCATGTACACCAACACTCAGTGTTACCCGAATGTAACCCAGTTACAACCGGGGTCTCTACTCCCGTTCGCTACGGGGGTCTCTAATCTCGTTCGCTACCCAAGATTTCGTTTCTTAGTGTCAGTATATACCCAGATAATTGCCTTCGCCATAGGTCTTCCTCCTTTTATCAACGTATTTTATCACTCCAATAGAAATTCGATTATCCTCTATTTATACCACGCGGTTAGTTTAGACAAATGGCTCGGTCAGTTTAGACAGCCCCGTATGTAGGCTGCATACTCAGCCGCCTCCGACCAAAATATCAGCGGCACACCAGAACCAAAAATCATGCACCGGACCATATTGAAAATGGTCCGGTTCATCTGCTCTGACTTGCAAATCACTGAGGCTGGGTTTCCAGCCTCAGTGATCTGCCGGCTAATACCAGTCTGTTTACAGAACATATCTACGTTATGGTATTCTCTCCCGACACCCGTGCTTAGCACGTGCACACAACAGTGAAATTCGTTCTCAAAAGAACCAAGCAATTAAGTGCTCAAACATCTTTTTCTGACCGTACGAAAGACAGGGCGGCAAACACGCACACTAATTGGAAAAATGATCCACGAAAACAACCAAGAATCTATTTCCAAGTAATTGGAAAACTGATCCACGAAAACAACCAAAAATCTATTTCCACGTCGAGCGGTGATCTCTAGTAAACAAACCCCCAGTAACGAAATACACATTTTAAGTTGTTTAATCTTCGTTAATTCCACTGATGTCTTCTAGCACAATGCAACGAAAACCAGAATCACTTCGAGAATGCAAAACGAGAAAGCCAATCCACCGTCATTTCCACGGCAGTTATCCAATCGTAAGTGTCCACACGAGAGAGAACTTGTCAACGAGAAAAGAAAAGTAAAAGTGGTCAAATTCGACTCGAGCCTAAACCTCCATCTAACTAAGTGTATATATGCATTTGAGTACTATCCAATTACATTTTGGGTAACAGCCACTTTCTGGGTTCTGAAAGCCGTAATCACCCAGAACTCACGGCATCTTCCCGAGCTCGACTATCGCGCACTTTTAACACGGATTACCACCGAGTTGGGACATCACAAGGAGAGTTTCCTTCTCTCCACTGAGTTCGAGAACAGCAACAGGCTTAGTTGTAGTCCCTCGAGCTGATTTGTAGCGAAAAGAGAACTATCAATCGAAACTTTTTCAGTCCGGTGCCAAAACAACTAAACCGAGGGCGTGTTGAATGAGTCATGAATACGTCAAGCTTCAAGATCATCGTAATGCTTTAATCCGCCAACGGTCATTGGCCAAGTCGAGACTATATCGAAATGGGTGATCCGGCCCAGATTTGCTTACGATCCTGGATCAGTTTGAGCTCATTTGGAATCTTAACGTCTGGGAGGGACAAGCCTTTCAAATTAGCGACATGGAGTGCGCCAGAACGGGTATCAAAATCGATCGCTGTGTAATGTATTTGAAGCTATTTGGGTAGCTCCGATCCCAATGATGTATTGAGGCTGAAGACAGGATTTCTTACATGAGATCATGACCCATTGACTGCCGAGGTCGACAAAACCTATGCTTCGATCGCTAAAGAAGTAACCAGTCACGAACTTGCTGAGATGCAGCTTTGGTAGAGGATTGCTGTAGCCGAAGGCAAAACATAATCGGCTATGGTTGGCCACCAACCACGACTTGTATGATAGGACCAAAAGCCTCATCTATTCGTCACTCACCATACTGTTAACTAGATCAACTAGCTATGGTAGACGCCATCGATTGATCCAAGCAAATCGAGGCACACGGCAAGAACCACGATCAGCCTTGCTATATCCACACAAGGGGAGCCGTTCCTTGAAGAAAGACTTGCTCACTTCAAAGAACGGTTCGATCTGCTCCAGACGCATTTAGCTCAATCTCAAAATGCCCGCCAGGAAATAAGGATCTAGTTACGTTATTGCCAGGATTCGATAAAGGCTATCTGCGTATTAACGTTCTCGGTTGGAGGATATCAAAACCCAAGAATGAAACTGAGTTTGTACGATGCGGGCTCTGAGATCCGATTTTTGTAGTCACAGAAAACCGTCGAAGAGTTACGGCAAGACCCTGATCCGATGTGTCAGGCTATTTGGGATTTGTCATGTCGGGACGATAATGGAATCTAGATCGAGCTATCTGACCGTCCTGGATAGCCTCTCCCGTCCCGGTTCTGGTATCACTCTTTCGCCGCTTGATCTGGTCTCAGCCTGCTGTGATAACAATACCTCAACACAAGGTTCGGGAGTCCTCTGATTTTCCTCCGCCTGCTGGTGGTTCTGCCCTGCTTGAAGTTAATGTTGGAATTTGGAGTCGCCCTGTAAGAAGTGGATACCACCCAGAGAACACACAATGTGCGGGGTCGAATCCGCTCCTCTATGAATCAGTCATCTGGATCAATCCCGATCCAGGATCGGATTTGGGACTCAACCAAGTCAACCAGTCATCCTGATGAATTCAAATTTTAAATCCGATAAAGAAACTTTCGATCGGCCGCCCAATAGGATTGTTCCAGTCGTCGATCAGACATCCCAAAAAGATCTAAGTAAGCCGTCGACTTCTCCTACTAAATCACCAAGAAAACGAGTGACCGTCGATTGGATCGAGATGAGGCCGCTAAGTGGTCGATTGTCGATTGCGATCTCGCTCTGATTCCGTACTTCCCTGCGATCGTTCATTGACCTCAGTAGACGAGGACGATGATTACTTGGAACAACACACCATGGCTGATCGAGCTTGATTTCGAGCCAGCACCCGTCGAACCCTTCGTTCTTTTCCTGGCAAACCGATCCGTACCAAAAGTCGGACCATCGATTCAAGCCGTTTGCCAACCACCGATCCGGAAGATGGGGACGAAATATAAACGATCTGGTCGAGTAAGAAATTGAATGTTGCTACGAAAGATCGGCGTCCCAGGATCCGATACCACTGTAGCGCCTTCCAAAACATTCAATTTCCACCAGTCGGTTTTAATAGATTTCAGCTTCTGCTCCTTGGACTTGAAACAACTTTGGGATCTACAAGCGGTCCAGTTGACCAAGTCAATGTCCTTTCTTACCACTGCATTGGATCTTTACGGCAGCAACGAAGGATCCGACATATTGCGGTCTG
Source organism: Peronosclerospora sorghi (assembly GCA_026184515.1). Classification (NCBI taxonomy): domain Eukaryota; phylum Oomycota; class Peronosporomycetes; order Peronosporales; family Peronosporaceae; genus Peronosclerospora; species Peronosclerospora sorghi. Next base: position 11,839,051 of record CM047584.1, read on the forward strand.
AACGAATTTCTGCGGTGGCAATCTCGGACCGACTGCGATCAAGCCATGAGAAGGTGTTTTATTTTCATTTTTGGACGTTTTGATCATTTCAGTTTGAGTTTTTAAATTTGAATATGAAGAGACCATGAAATGGATTTTTAATTTGTTTACAGTAGAGCCTGTCTAAACTGATATCTTCGGGACCGAAGGGTTTTATCAGCTAACAGAGGTTATCACTTAAGCCAGTTCTTCAAACCAACCATACAAACACTCAAACCACAATTTACACACAGAAACACAACCACCATCGCATTCAAAACATGCCCCAGCGCGGTGTTCAGCACACAACAATGACGGACGAGGTCCGCATTGCTTTGTGTCAGTACAAAAAGGACAACCCAAAGTCGGACAGAAGGAGCTCCGGGAATGGCTCGAGAAGGAGCACAACACGAAAGTGGCCCAGTCGACTATCCAGGCACACTCAAACGCTCCACTGAGCTGCTCCAGATGACGGACAACGTCAATTTGAGCCAGAAACGCCAGCGCACGGTGAAATACTCGCAGATGGAGGGGTAATTGGCGAAGTGGTTCCATGCCAATCAGGCTCGCATCAACATCAGCGGCGACCTTCTCAAAGAGAGAGCAAGGAAGATCCTGGCAGTCTATATCCGGACCACGCTGCTTTCGAGTTATCCAACGGCTGGATCGAGTCGTTCAAGACTCGTCACGGGATCCAGTCACACCGCCGCTTTGGAGAGAGCGGATCTGTTGACATGGAGCTCATTTGTGGTGAAGTGACTGGAATTTACGGTTGAATGTATACGACAAGTATGCATCGGTCGCATACGATTGGATGGTTTTGGCCAATCACGTGATATTTAATGGTCCACGACATCATGGTCCACGACAAGCCTGGATAAGTACGCAGGATATGGTCGCATATTATTGGATGGTTTTGACCAATCACGTGATATTTAATGGTCCACGACAAGCCTGGATAAGTACGCAGGCCTGGATAAGTACGCAGATCTGGATAATATCGAAGCCAGTGCTGAAGATACCAAGAAGTAACAAGGTGAACAGATACTGGAGGTAGATATAGGATTTTTTAATACTTTTAATATAATTAAATTTCCCCCTTTACGAGCAGTCGCCACACCAACCAAAAGAAACCTTTTCCAATTCTATACAAAAACTAAGTACAACCCGAGGACACCTTTAAGTGAACGCGTGTTACAGCGTAATAAAGATCCTCTACGGTTATCTAAGTTGAGGGGAAGCCTGAGTGTTACCAGGAAAGTGTCCATTTTCAGTGACTTTGTATTAAGGTTCGGACGTAAGTACTAAGAACCTGGGAAGTTTAAGCAAGAGAAGTGTATTGTATAGCTTCCTTGTGTTGTTTTTGAGTGGAAACCTCGAAAATTTAAGTTCCTTCACGACAACTGGTGCCGCGACCCGGTACTTCACGTCGACTTAGTATAATTTCACATACAAAGTGGCTTTAGTGTATACCGAGGGAGAGAAAGAGCTGGTTTTTAAGTTACAGCGCTCTCAGGAAGACCGTGAGATAACATACACTTTCTCTGAGGCCTGTGCAAGGATGGCACGATACCAACGACATGTATTAAAGTTGCCTGGGAACTCACATAGTTGGTTTCACTATATGAAATCCGCAAGGTGGCAAAACATACCCCTAATTTTAGAGTTAGAGAAGACCTTACTTCTTTTGGAGGACTGAAGGAATCAATAGAAGCTATAGAGACGCTGCTTCGAAATTGTGGCTACGAATTTGTACGAAGGGAAGAATTTGCCACTGCATATGACTTCGATCTGGATCGTACTGCAAAAGATATTGGGTTGATGGTGTCATTATTGCTAGCGGAGAATCAGTGGGAAACATTTTTAATGGTGTACCGGAAAGAGACTACTGACATCAGCCCGACTTATTACATTGTGGCAGACACCACCCACACACCACTGAAGGAGTCCAAATCACCAGGTATGAAGGAGCTGTGTAATGATGATGAGGTGGAAGACGCTATGGATTGGAAGCCAAAACGTGGCCGTCCAGTACAAAAAAAGTTGGAACTTTCCTCGGATGAGGACGAGGTCATGTCACCACCACGACCAGTGTCGCATCAACAGGACCCTGTGGTAGCAAATTTAGTTCAAATGATGCAAGATGGACACTTAAGTTTGGAGGAGTTGACTAAGATTACAGCAGCTCTATCAGCTAGTCGCACGCCTGACACCACGAGACGGGAGAATAGTGCAGCCTATCGAAGATCGGCGGCTCCGGAAAAGGCATATCCCAACCCGCCGAACCCATCAAGACAAAGCATGTCAAGTGGAGGGTACAATACGTGGACATCATCAGGTCATCCTGTCACAGCTATCATTCAGAATACAGAAATCAAGGCATTTGACGGCAATAAACAAGACGCGAGCAGTGCAAGGGCATGGTTTACAAGATTTTTCCATGTGGCAAATATTTCGCGTTGGGATGACGATCAACGGCTAGGAATGTTTGTGGATAGTTTGACGAACACGGCGTCTTGGTGGTATGAGCAATTGGCGGACACCGTGAAGTACGATTGGAATGCTGTGATAGATTTATTCCAGCGGAAGTTTTGTGTGGACAAAGTGTCGCCTAGGGTCATTTATTCGAGATTGACCCAGAAACAAGATGAGCCAGCAACCACATATTTGTATCGGCTAAATGCCGCTGAGTTACAAGCTGGAATGGATTTCCGAGACGTCTATAACGCCTCATTGTTGGAGGAACACATCCAACAATTCTTTGACACTATTCATGATCGTGTCATACAAATGTAGTATCAGCATTTGACATTCAATAATGTTGAAGAATTGGAAAGGGTGTTGACGAAACATGAGGCACGTTTGACAAGGCCAGGGAAGAAAACGACTGCGCGCAAGGGTGCCAAAGTGATATACGAAGATGCGCAACCCAGTGTACACATGATGAGCGGTGAAGTACATACAATGCAGCGGACTCATAATAATAATGATGGGGGCGTGGTATGTGAACAATGCAATCGAAAGGGACATGATAAGGAGAAATGTTGGAAGTTGCAGACGTGTGAGCATTGCAAAACAGTTGGCCACGATATAAAGTATTGTCGGAAGTTCATCGAAGAGATGGCCGAGATGCGAAACAATCTGAAGTCCGGGGAACTGACCAAGGATCAAGTGGCCGCACAGTTAAATGCCTAACCCCACAGTGCGTTGCGATCACTGTCAAAAGAAAAGGGGGGGGGCATTGTCGAGCAATGTGAAAGCAACACCGCGTTCACCCTTCATCATAAAGGAAAACAAGAAAAATAATACATTTTGCATGGAAGAATCACTCACTATGGACGAGGATCAAGAAACGACGAAAATACAAGAAAACGAGGATACACAAGTTACATTTGAAGAAAAAGAAGAAGAAAAAGAAGAGGCATCAGCGACTACCAAAACAGCAGATGTCTCGGCTTATGCCAATGCAGATGGTCCTCCAGAAAGGGATAAGAGTGAGGACCCTCCGGAGGCGACTGCTAAATCGTTCGACGACTTCAGAAGTAATCCAAGTAACGAGGCACAAGTGGATACCACTGAAGTCACTGTTGGGGAAGATAGTGGATATCGGTCACCACAAGTATTTGTGATCACTCGAAACATGAGTAAACCGAAGAAAGGACATCGTCAACACCAAGGAAGTGAGACCGTGGAACAAGGGGCGGACATAAATGTTGATTCATACTCTGTGAAAGATAATGCTGTTGAATCTAAAGGAAGTCGGAACCCAGCAGAAGAGGATGCAGCTGAGGCTGAGATGTAGAAGCCTCACAAGATAAAAAGTATAAGGAGAAAAATAACAAGACATTCAAGAAAATAGCAAGAAAAATAAAACCAGTGTGACAAGACCCTGAAGATGTAGTACATCCCTATCACGAACCCATGTTGGTTGTGATGAGTAGAATGAGGACCCGAGTTGGTTGCATTAGGTGGCATAACAAAAAGAAAAGCAGAATACAAAAAGAAAATACATGTTTGAACAAGGACTGGAAGTTTGCTGGAACATGTGGATGAGTCACGACTCAATTTAATTTTGCTGACGCAATATGGTTAACTATGACGATGGTAATATGGAGAGTGATCCTATGAGTGCTCCATGAATCAGTATTAAGATGTGAAATTCGCGTATTAATGAGATCGTACGAAGAGAAACCTGTCAGGGTGCTAAAGGTGTGAAACCT
>CM047584.1:11843298-11861042 GCA_026184515.1 Peronosclerospora sorghi
CGTACGAAGAGAAACCTGTCAGGGTGCTAAAGGTGTGAAACCTGTACATCCATTGAAAACAACACGGAGAACCGCATAACAAGACAAAGATCGTACGAAGAGATACCTCACTAGGTCCCAAGGGTGCAAAACCTGTACGTAGGCAACAAGATGATACGAAGAGATACCTATCATGGTTCAAAAGGTGAAAAACCTGTGCATCTAACATAAAACAAGACAAAATCATTACAAACCAGCGCTAGACCGTACGAAGAGATACTTCACGAAGTCCTAAGGGTGCAAAACCTGTACGGCGGCAACAAGATGATACGAAGAGATACCTATCACGGTCCAAAAGGTGCGAAACCTGTATATCTAACGCAACATGATATGACTATACCTGTGCGTTAACGAATCCCGTACGAAGAGATACCTCACGAGGTCCCAAAGGTGCAAAACCTGTATGGAGAAGCACAAGGTGTTAATAAAAAACAAGGTAGCCACAAGGACAGTAAACCTGAGTATCGAGGGCCGCTAGGAAAAAGACAACCGGTTGGGGTGTTAGCGGTGCGAAACCTGCATAACAACCATGAAAGGCACAGGAGTAGGAAATGACTGAGCTCAAGCAGTAACAGCAGAGCCTCAGCATGATGGGGTAGGAGTCAAGTATAAACTTGCCCCCAGAAGTGTAACGAAGCGAGTGAACCACCTGTTACACAGAGGAAGGTGATACATATTAAGGGAAGAAGAAGAGAGTATAATGCTATGGTTGGAAGGGCACTCACCGGATGGAATCATAAATGACAAGTTGTTGGAGTTCGGAGTACACGTGCGTAAGTTTGAGGACGCGCGGACTACCTGTGGAGGCTGAGCATGGTATACCTAGTTTTGGATGAGATTATAACGGGATTTTTAAGTAGAGTTTTCGGGCCAATCACGGGATATTTCTTGGTCCACGACATCATGGTCCACGACATGATCGTCCACGACAAGCCTGGATAAGTACGCAGGATATGGTCGCATACGATTGGATGGTTTTGTCCAATCACGTGATATTTAATGGTCCACGACATCATGGTCCACGACATGATCAACCACGACAAGCCTGGATAAGTACGCAGGATAGGGTCGCACCTGATTGGATGGTTTTTGGCCAATCACGTGATATGTACTCGTCCACGACATACTCGTCCACGACAAACATGGAATAGTATGCAGATATATGTTCGCATCTGATTGGATGGTCTTTGGCCAATCACATGATATGTGTTCGTCCACGACATGTTTGTCCACGACGGTTCTGGATGAGTACACAGATATACGTCTGTATACAAGGGGATTTTTGGACCAATCAAGTGACAGATCTCTGATACGACAGGATCTCTGAAACGTGATACCCTCCAGGTTGGTCGTAGAACCCGATCTGCTATTACGCCTGTTTGGAGCCACGGATTACGCCGATCCGCGTCACACACTTGCGTAGCCACATTGAAGGCATACAGCCCATACCGCGATTACTGGACCTTACGCCTCCGACTACTACCGCTGTTCGTACTTATTGACTGAGACGAGATCATATTGGGTGCACTCAGAGTGAGGATTTACCGGCGGGAACCTCGTTTTCGTACTACGGTGATGTAAGACTCCCCCACGACAGCGCCGAAGCGTTTACCGCAAGCGATCGTATTTTGAACCATTCCTTGGTGACTCGCACCTGATTAGGGCATTCGGTCTCTACGGGCTTTGAACCCGCAATCAACTGCGTGGAGGGATGCCAGCCTTCCCACTACACCATTTTGGTGCTGGTGGACAATGGTGTTAACCTCCCATTTATAGGGGTTTTACACAACTTTTACACAATTTTGCCTGCTACATTAAGCATTCACCTGGACAGCTCGAACGAGAAGGAATTGTTGGAGCTCAACGCCAATAGTTTTAGTATTGGGGCGCAATATGTTGCCGGCGCGAAGGAAATGGAGCCCGTTTTGTCCCCAAGAGTGTAATGATGCAGATGCCAGACGTTTTGGTTGCTGGATCAGACCTAAGTTTATCATTGATTGCGTCTTGTGGAGAAGCGGTTAGTTACATACAGACTACAACGCTAAACCAAGTCTGACGTCGTCTTGAAAGCCGCTTAAAGCAAGAAGCCTTACAGCGCCAGGCACAAGTTGATACAGTTCTTGAACACTTGCACCGTCTTTTGGATGAAATCGATGAAAATGGAAATGGATGAATTAAGCTGGGTGAGCTTCTTCTCTACTGCGCCGCGTTAAGGTTGGTGACGTGTCGGCGGCATTAACTTATGTCTCATCTGAACTGCATAAGGAGCGTGAGAAGAGGGAATGTATTGCGTCTGCACCCCGCATATTTTGGGATTATTATTTCATAGTCGCGACTCGATAAGTTTTGAGTACCTGGAAAAGATTGATGAACATATGCAAGAAGAGTGATGTTCCGGGTTTTTGCTACGACTATGAATGAAGATTATTCTCATAAATATCTGAAGTATGGAAATTAAGAAGTAAATGGATTGCTTGCTTTTGCTCGCTGACGCTGAAGCTGCGCAAGGGGAGGTTGTGGTGAAGTGACTGGAATTTACGGTTGAATGTATACGACAAGTATGCATCGGTCGCATACGATTGGATGGTTTTAGCCAATCACGTGATATTTAATGGTCCACGCCATCATGGTCCACGACATCATGGTCCACGACAAGCCTTGATAAGTACGCAGGATATGGTCGCATATGATTGGATGGTTTTGACCATTCACGTGATATTTAATGGTCCACGACATCATGGTCCACGACATCATGGTCCACGACAAGCCTGGATAAGTACGCAGGATATGGTCGCATATTATTGGATGGTTTTGACCAATCACGTGATATTTAATGGTCCACGACAAGCCTGGATAAGTACGCAGGCCTGGATAAGTACGCAGATCTGGATAATATCGAAGCCAGTGCTGAAGATACCAAGAAGTAACAAGGTGAACAGATACTGGAGGTAGATATAGGATTTTTTAATACTTTTAATATAATTAAATTTCCCCCTTTACGAGCAGTCGCCACACCAACCAAAAGAAACCTTTTCCAATCCTATACAAAAACTAAGTACAACCCGAGGACACCTTTAAGTGAACGCGTGTTACAGCGTAATAAAGATCCTCTACGGTTATCTAAGTTGAGGGGCAGCCTGAGTGTTACCAGGAAAGTGTCCATTTTCAGTGACTTTGTATTAAAGTTCGGACGTAAGTACTAAGAACCTGGGAAGTTTAAGCAAGAGAAGTGTATTGTATCGCTTCCTTGTGTTGATTTTGAGTGGAAACCTCGAAAATTTAAGTTCCTTCACGACACATTGAGGACGAGAGGCCGGAGATTCGGGACATCCTGGATCAGTACGAGCTCAAAGACATCTACAATATGGATGAAACAGGACTATTCTATAGGATGCAGGTAAGCTCGGGAATGCGTTGCAATTGTTTCCTCAACGTGATGATTAAACAAAGCTTCACCTACTAGGCAGACCACTCTATTGCGACTAAGCAGCTGGAAGGCCGAAAGCAGCACAAGGAGCGCCTCACACTTGCTGTCTGCTGCAATGGTGACGGTTCAGACAAGATTCCATTGTGGGTCATTGACAAATCCAAGAATCCGCGCTGATTCAAGAACATCAACCTCAACAATCTCGGTTGCGTTTATCGCAACAATGCAAAGGCTTGGATGACCCAGCTTGTCTTTTTCGAGTGGCTCAAAGCATTTGATCTTCGGATGGCTGACAGAAAAGTTCATCTAATCATGGACAAATGCAGTGCCCACGTTCCTCTGACGGAGCTTCCGGCTCGCATCCAACTGAGGAACACAACCGTCTTTTACCTCCGACCGAACACCACATCAAAGCTGCAACCATGTGATGCCGGAATAATCCGGAACCTAAAGGCCTACTACCGGCGCTCGTTCAACCGCCTCCTCTGGCAACGAATGGAGGATAAGGTCGTCGATCCCGATAAAGTGGACGTCCTGCAAGCTACCAGGCTTGCAGTTCAATCATGGAGGGACAAGGTCAAGCCTGCAACAATCGCCAATTGATTCCGGCACTGCAGAATCCGCACTGTCAACCCCGACCTCGTACGGAATCAGCAACTGGTTGTTGATCAAGAGGAGGCCGCCGATCTCCTGGATGAGGACGTCATGAAGGATCTGGAGGCACAGGTCCAGCAGTTCAATTACCGCAACTCGATGGACACCAGCAACCTTCTCAACTATCCAGATGAAGAGGTGTGCCAGACCTCAACGAGGTGATTCAGTAGCACCTTCCCACAGAGGTCTATAATGCAACTGTGGATGAAGACGACAGTAGGGAACTTCCTCCCATTCCAGCGGTTGACGCACACATGATGATCCAGTCACTTGAAACCTTCTGGATGCAGCAGGCGGATACGGAGGACTACTTCTTGACGGCACTGCAGCGGATTAGGGACAATCTCCGGGAGATAAGATCTCCCCAGATGGTGTAGAAGGGCATTCGAGATATTTTACACGAGTTTAAGTAGCACGTATGTAGGGTAAATCAGTTTAAAAAAGTTGTGGGACCGAGAGAAATATATCGGATAACAGATAGCGGAGGTTTATCAGTTCCAGTATGGGGACGTACTCTGAACTGGATATTTTAAGCAGTTTAAACAGTTTATCAGTTAAGGAAGTATCATTTTAGGCAGGTTCTACTGTATCATCATCTTTCGTCTGAAACGGCCATACCGGCACAGGGATGAAACGCCCCTTGGTTCAGGCATTTCAAAACTTATTATACCAAGTTGTTGAATTCTACTCCCAAGAGATCTGGGAGTCAAACTATTATCTGATAATTCCACCCGATAATCAGCATATCGATTCAGACTAAGGGAACAAGCAACGCCACAGCAAGGCCGGGTGGTTATGTCTACGTTTTATCGGGTATTCGGACGGGGCACTGTGATTTGTGTATCATCTTATATCCAAACCTTCATCACTTAGACCAAAAAATGTGGATTCGCAACTGAAGATGGATGATGGGTTTGTGGGCCTTATTTTCAATCCATCACTACTGGATGTTTATCACAAAGGTCCGTGGCGCAATCAGTACCGGGTTTGTCCGAAAGACTATCCGGGACTTCTTATAAGCCGCCCCTAAAGCCCGATTCAAGTAGCAAATTGGGGTTCTAGATTAACATCGTACTTAAGCTCATGCAGTATTCCTTTAATCCCTCATTCAATATAATCTAATTCATTTCAATAAGAGCTTACCATTGGAATATTCATACTCAAAATGAAATAAATCAAGAGCATTCCTGCGTCCCGCAGTCGTTCTTTCAAGTCATCGATCTAAACCACCCTAACAGATCACGCAGTTCTTCAGTAGATACACTTTTGCGGTCTAACACGAACTTGATTTCGTCTGCTCAAATTAATATCCGATCCATTATCTTATGGATTAATATTACCAGATTGGGGTAGGATCGACATCCGATCCGCTCTCTGATTGCCAATAGTTAAGGATCGGCCAATTCACTGTGAGACTAGATCATCCTCTTGTTGTGTGTTCGCATTACCTTGAATCTGTTACGACTAGTACATTCAGGCTTAAAATTGTTAACAAAGCTCCACAATTGATACTAGGCCCCGACTAAGGGCACACCCCAATTTTGCTAGGGGCACACTCCATTTTGCTACGCCCGCCTGAAATATGATAATAAGAAACACTAAAAAAGTGATTGAAGAGTCTGAATAGGCCGCGACTAGGACTTTGACAAGCACTGGCAGCAACTTCATCGGTTGCCATTTCGCTCCCATCACCGGGATGTCCGAGATGCCCAAGTCCACTGCCGCCGATCGCGCCAGGCTGAGGATTGAAACCCAGGGGTACCATGAAGCTTCCATCCGCTGCAGGTGCCACAATCTGTTATCCACCCAGAAGTTGAAAACCAGAAGGAGGAGAAAAAGCAATTGGAGCCATGGGGAACTGTGCGGACGGAATGCTGAAGACGGGGGTTCCTAGTGTCGGCCCTTCGGTTGGTGCTAGAAGTGCGGACGGAGACGTGGAAGGCGCGCGTAGAGCTGGACAGTTCTTCAAGGTTTTGCCGTGACCGACACCACTGCATGCGCAGCACTTTTCCGCTTTCCTCCGCTTCTGCGTTTGTTCCACGTACTAAAACCCAGACGGATTTCTTTTCGTCGAGGTGCTTGAACGGCCCTTTGTCCTCACCACTTCTGTTTCCTTTATCGGACAGGGCAACGGCTGGGATAGATCGTGGAGATGCTGAATAATTTCCCTCTGTTGGTATCCGGCAACGTCGCCACGTTGTTGTCTACTTGTTCCAACACAACAGGCAAATGATCCTCCGGTCTCTCAATAGATTCAGGGCGAAGAGGGATACGTTCCATAATGTGCCAATGAGTATGGAAATCGTTCAAACTCAATCGCTTATCCTTGCTGATTAACTCTCGGAGCCGGTGCTGGCATGGCATGCCCCAGACCGTCGTGAAGGCATGGGAGCAAGGCTTTTCATCAGCTTGGACTGGTCTGCGCGCCAATTCAAGCTGCAAACAAAATTAAAGGTAAAAAAAGGAGATGTTGAACGTTGCCAACTTCATCACATGTTTGACTTGCCTTCTCGTTGACTTTGCTCAAAGCAAAATTTGAAACGCTTTTTGTGACGTTCTGAAAGATATCCGTCTTCAGGGAAGGGTAGGCAAACAGAGGGGTCTGCATCTGATCGCTCGAGCGTTTCGCAAGGTAATCCGTCAGAAACCCTTCGATCGACACCTTTATCCTCTTGCAGCATTGCAACAGATCAAGCAGCAGGTATGTTTTCAGCCAGCTGTGAGCGCTTTCACCACGTGAAGTAACGGCATGCCCAAAGTGCGTGACATTGTTGGTCCATGCCGCAACAAACTTTTTATTGTGGGGAGAGATCCACGTGTCGTCCAGGTATTTGAGCGCTTCCTGGTACGTTTGGTAGTGGGTCTGGAAACTGGACCACAGTTCCTGAAAAAGAGGTTCTGTCTCTGCATACACGATCTTAGAAAGGGAATAAATATCAGCGAAATGGCTCACTGATTTGGTGCAAGCTGCGAAATAAGAACTTTTTACCGCTGCCCAGTCTTTTATGAACTGTTCACGATCGCTGCCAAAAATGCCCTTGCAATTATTGGCGAGGTTCTTCTCAATATTCCACACATACAACAGAATCGAGGCCTCAGGAAACTGATATCGCAACGCCGAGATCAGGGAAAGTTCTCGACCAACGGCGAAGACTTTTGGCAGAGCATTGGTGTGGAATAGTTTGTTCAGGAACGCAACAGCAGTCCTGTATGAGTCTTCATTCTCGCTCTTCATGAATAGGAAGGCCACCAAGAACGTGGTGTGCAATGCGGTGGAACCGACGATGTGCAGGAGAGGCAAACGGTACTTGTTGGTCTTGTAAGTAGAATCCAAGCCTAACACGTCGTGATTGAGTCTCATCAACTCCACCATTGCCGGGTGTGCAAAAAAGCAATGGGTAACACGTCCATCATCGTCCAAAACCAGTTCTACTTCATAGACCTCATCCCTGAAAACTTTGACCAGCACGTCGACCGGGCTCTTGCCGTCCAACTCCTTCTTGGTCAGCAGCTGGACGGTGTTGTACAGATTCTTCATGGGAACCTTCACGCCATGTGTCACTTCCAACTGATTCTGCATGCCTCGTGGAGGCACCATTGCGTCAATCAGCCCCTTAACAATTGCAAGATGCTCGTGGCAGAGAGTTGGGTGGGTTGAGTGTCCGGCAGGATGCGACGAAGGATTGTTGTTGTGGTCGGCGGTGATGATACGGAATGTCCAAGATCCGTCCGCTTTGGCATCGCCACGCCCCTTGAACGGGCAGTCCATCAACCTGCTGGAAGTCCGTCGCTTCCTTTCACCGTCGCTGAGGTTATGACTGTTCTTGAAAGTCCCGCCACGATCGCACTTGTAGTAGACCTGTTACAGACCGCGCCTCGTTTTCTTTGATCTGGCGACGACGATGGCATATCCTTGGGTAGCCGCAAAACCGTTCAAGGCTGTTTCCATCTCGTTCCTGGAAGGAAAGCTGGTTCCAACGAGAGCGGCAGGTGGGTGTTGGAGCTGTTCCACCGACGGTTGCCCATTTCTCGAACCCTCGTCCGCCATTCGGTTTTTTTTCGGTGTTTTCTGTCGTATTGTATGGGTATGGGGGGACTCGGACACAATTACGCTTGCTTTGCAGGAGGGGGAATTTCCCCTCAAGCTCCACAACCCTTGATGCAAAATTAGACCAAATCCGGTTGGGTGCATCGACGGGGTGTGCCCCTAGCAAAAGTGGGGTGTGCCCGTAGTCGGGTCCTTGATACTAAATTCATAAATTCGTAGTAATCTTTCCAAAGCTTTAAGAATCCACGATGTGTTCCGCTATAGCGTGTTTCTTGCACACTCCGACGTGAGCAAACTTACCCACATCGTACTGTCTCGATTAATGGATCTTTCCCAACTGGTAATAGAAATTCGTCAAATGAGTATTTCACCACCTTAACCGCGCAAGCGATCGGGGCGTTCCATCACCAACTTAAGCTTTCCCCGACGGCGCATCTTTGTCGACATTTCCAACACATGTTCCTTTTATTTTGCTTTTCCGTTTGGCATGTGTACACGCGGGAATATGTTGCAGTCCGTACTCGGTTTTAACCCGACGAGCGCGAAATATTCGGCCACTCTAAAGGGACCTCACCCGTACCATTTATTAACCCAAAAAATTTGATCCATGAATCCGGCTTAATATCATTCCGATCGCGGCTTGATTTTCTAAGTAAAGTACCATCGGCAACTTAACTTTCAAACCAATTTCCGTGAGAAATTCATACACTCCGAATAATTCGCACTCTACTTGTGAGGCTGCGTAGAATTCAGCCTTCATCGTCGAAAGCAAAACGCATCCTTGTCGCTTGCATATCCAGTACAAAAATATTCCGCCCTGCGAAAGCAAACCACCAGTAACCGACCATCTGTATCTCTAGCTTCCAGCTCATATGCACCACTGTACACTTCCAAAACGATCAAGGCTTCCATTTCAGAGTTCCTTGAAATGTCCATTTTTAACCTTAGATTTTTGGTTTCCTTTAGATACTTTAGCGTCCTCTTGGCGAAATTTCAATCCAAAACGTTTGAGGCGTGCGATTGCCTAGTTTCTCGGTGAACTGCAAAAAAGATGTCGGGACTAGTGCATCTCGCTATCCACAGGAGGCTTCCAACAAGTGATCGGAAATCCCTCACTGTAGGCGATCCGTCACTATGCTTCATCTGTAGATCCACTTGTTCTTCCATAGAAAGCGCTTCGTAGTCATTTCCATTTGGCGTCTTCAAGCTGTTAGCATTAACTAAGCCGTCATCATCCAAACGATTTCGTATCATCACTTCTTGATCCAAGTAGTATCCACCTTCGTCATCGTAAGTCACCCTCATGCCCAGAAACTTCGAAACTTCACCCAGGTCCTTGGATTTCGAGAACTTCCATGTCTTGAAGAAACATCATTACAAGTCCTTCATTTGTTCCTGTCACCAACAAATCATCCACGTACATTCCGACCGCCACAACATTCATTCCTTGTCGCTTGAAATGTAGCCACATATCAGTGTAACTCTGAGAAAACTTTAATTCCATCAACTTGGTGTGTAACAGGCGATTACAAAGACGCCCCGCTTGCTTCAAACCATACAGTGCCTTCTTGAGTTTCAGAACCAAATCGTTAGTGCTTTTGACTCAATGTTTCTTTAGTTGTTCTTCATTTATTTCCATTCCCTTAGGTATCAAAAGATAAATCTCGTGCACTTCATCGAGTGCCTTCACGTACGCGTTTGGTATATCTCCATGCCTCGCTTTTACGTTCTATTTACACGCCTATGCCAGAATAATCTTTACAGTTCCCATATCCATAACTGCGGCAAACGTAAAATCCATATTCAACACCGAAACACTGCTCGTTTCCACAGGCGACAACCTGGCCTTGTATCTTTTAGCGCTACCGATTGCATCCGTTTTAGTCTTGAACACCCATTTGGTGTGTAGAGGTATAAAATCTTCTCGTTTTTTAAAACATTCCACACGTCATTCCTCTCCCGCCCTGAAAGATCACAATTTATAGCCGTGCGGCAGTCATCCCTGTGGCTACTTTTCATCACTTCAGTATAATTCCTCGGGTCTAGTCCAGTAACGACATTAGCCATTCTACTGTCTTGAGTATCCGCATCTTTTTCTTCTTTGGATTCTTCACCTTTATCCATGTTTTTTATTACATAATATAGCGTCCAATGGCGCTCCCTGGACCAGGAGTTCTTTTCTTCTTGCCTTCTCTCTTTTTTGCGCGCTTATATGTCCCTACTTTTTAGGTCGATCCCCTACCGCCTCGTCCCTCTCTAGTTAGTCGCTACTTCCATTCAAAAACAATATGCGCAGCTGCTGATTTTGTGTTTCATCTTATGTTTCCACGATGTTTTGTGTTGGTTCACCACCACGTTTTGGTCTTTCTGTAAGAAATCCTTGTAGCCCTTCACTTCCTCGCTCTTCCCGATGATCATATCAATATGTGCCCTATGGACTAGCGAGTCCTTTCCAGGGTTCCGGTGCACATTACATGGAGACCCAAACGCAACAATTTCTCCGAGGTGCGGTTTCGCTCCCTTTAGCATCTCTGAAGGTGTCATCCGTCTTGGATTCACGCTTGTTGGTCTTCTGTTTAAGATAAAATTCGCATAATCCACCGCGTCACCCCAGAAAGACAAATTTAATCGACATGCAAAAAGCATGTCGTGACATATTCATTATGGCACGATGCATCCGCTCTGCTTTTCCGTTACTTGCTTGATTACCCGCTCCGCTCACTTGCCTTCCAATGTATGTACTTTGGCAAAAATGATCCAAGTTCTTTTATTTTGCACCACCGTCCGTACGCAAAATATGTACCTTGAAATCAAATCTTCTCTCAAAAAATCCATAAAATGCTCAAGCTTCTTGGCCGCCATGTCCTTGGTTTTGCCAGAAAAACACGAAATTTACCATATACCTGTTTCCAAATATGTCTCTGGGAGCGATCGTCCCTTATCCGAGAAGATCCCACCTCCAATCCTGTAGATAGGCAAATGTTTGCTACTATCCTTTTTGGACTGGTTTTACTTGGACTGCTTACCCTGTGCGCAGGTAAGGCAGTTCATTCATTTGTTATCCGTCCCCTCACTCCTGAAAACGGGATCTTTTGCAAGCTTCTCGATGACATCATAATTTAGACGCACCATCCGAGAATGGAAGTGCATCAAAGATCCACGTTGTACATCACAATTCTCTCGAGTTCCTTTTCATTGTCGTCAATTACTGCCATGACAATATCTCCAAAATTTCGTTTCGGTATATCCACCTGAACGGTTACCGTCAAAACTTTATTAACCTTTTCCATTTCAAATTTTTTTTCGCGAGTGGCTTGGTGCTTGATCACTCTTCGTCTGCCGATGTAAGCCAAACCACAGCCTTCTTCTAAGAGGCCGTGCGAGAGAATATTTCGCGTTAAATTCTCAACGTAATAGACGTTTTCGACTTCAACAAGTCGTTCCACATATCCGCAGCTTACGTAAAATTGTAGATCTCCTTTCATTACAATCTTCAACTGCTTTCCATCCGCTTGGAAAGATATGGCCGCTACCCTTTCGGTATTTTGCAAAAATCTCTCATCATTTGTTAGATGCATACTTGCCCCAATGTCAAGTATCCACTTTTCCTTCAATATATTTCCATAGTCAGCAGTGATCGTCAACGTAAAATCCACCTTCGTTACGTTCTTCTTCGGACATTTCCATTTTATATGCCCCATTTCACCACAACATAACACTTTTTTGGTTTGACCTTTTTGCCTGCCACAAATTTCACCATTAGATGTGCTGTTCCCTTCGGCTTGCTTCCCGTCATACTCGACGGCCTGAGGAAACTGCCACAGTTCCTCTGATTGACGCAGGTATTCGATGCGCGTATGTTCGTACTTGGACACCATCACTTGCTTTAACTCTGGTGCGGCGTGATAAATCTACCTATCAAGCACTAGCGAGTCAGTACGTCCACCCACGGCTTCCGCGACAGCTATCAAATAGAGGTAGTGATCCTGCCGAGTCCGTGCGGGACTTTTGCGTGACGAAAACAACTTCATTAACTGCGCATACGTCAGTTGAGGATAAAAGTGGAAAGAATTTTATCCATTATATACCACAACGCAGGAGTCTCACTCCACCACGTTCCACTTGTCGATTGTAGTAACTTTTGGCCGTGGCCAAAATATAGTGGCCTAGGAGGGCTACTTTTACATACTCCCTCCACGGGAACCCACATGCTGCTTCCGTAATGTAAATATGGCGTAAGAACTTCCTTCCCCATGAGTGAAAACCGGGGCCTAACCCACGATAAAATTCCGTCCCGTCAAACATTCGTATTTGCAATTACATTGCTTCGGTGACGGTGTTTTCATCACAGGAATCACTCCTGCCTGATTCTGACCTTGTCGAATCTCCGGGTTCATGTACCCATGCGCTTGAGCCCCCGACTGACCTGACATGTTCGGCGTCATTCGCGCCACCTCGGTCAAAACTACTTGCGCCAGCCTTGCTCATTTAACTAAGCACCGCAGGGTTTCCTACATTTTGGGTCACCATTTCTTCATGACTACGGTCCAGGGACTCCATGCTCATCTTGGTATCATCTTCAGGGTGTTGTAGACATTATCTCCCCCATCTGATACAAATCCACGTGAATCCTCCAGCTTTGACAAGCGCTCGGAGATTGCTCGGAGGACCGTCAAGATATCGGTCGACTCCGAATTTACATGTGCAATCTCAACCTTCTCCTCGGTTGAATCGCTGTCGTCACTTGGGCTCATAACCTGTTGAGCAATAGCGTTTTCTACCATATCTTATAATACTAGAAATCTACAGATAACGTAAATTTAATCGGAGATATTCGCTCTACCACGCTAAAATGTCAACAAAACGTGAGATCAACAACGTGACACGTAATCATAAACTCCACAGTCCCAAACGTAATCGTAATATCCAGTAATTCAATCCACCTCCACACGGTATGTGCATCGAAACGTGATAGCAAAGAAACAAACTCGAGAAACGACCAGTCGCAATAAGAAAGAAAATGCAAAAGTGAATATATTTGAGTTAAACTTATTATAGTCCGACACAAAAATACAAAATTGAAAATACCTCTTTCTGCGTCTTGTGCGATGATGTTTTAATGGTAATGCCACCGTCCTTTGACATAGCGCTGCATTTCAACAAGGATGCAATCTTGTGCCTTGGCCTCTGCAATGCGTAGCTATAGTTCGATTGTTGCCGCCTTTTCTTGCTTTTGGCAGGTGTGGACGACTTTGGCCACTGGAATGGATCGTTTTGTTGACATGCGTAAGAGTTAAAAAGGGAAATTCAAAATTTACTATTTAGGAAATAACATTGCCCCATGTTGAGGGTTGTGCGTGGAAATTGTAAATTTGGGGTGTGGAAATAACATTGGCCATTATCTATAGGGAGAGCACACACACACCTCACATAAAAGGGGGTGACCGTAGTAGAGTTCCGGGCTGGCAAAAACCACCGTCCATGGTCGGTGGAATAGTGGTTTGTTGTTTTAATACCAATCAACCACTAAAAACCACGTGGTTTTTTATATTAACCACTAATGTCACAGCCTATCAACAGGCACATCATTGTCGGAGTCGTCGGAGTCGCTAATCGCGTCGTCGTTGACCAGCTGGGTGAACTGCCTGTTGTTCGTCTTGATGTATACCGGCTTCTTCACAGCTTCGTCTGACAGGCTGTTTCGAATCTTCGAGTGCACGAAACCCATCGTTGAGAAGTTTCGCTCGGATGATGCCGTTGATACATCCATTGAGAAAACGCGCAATGCGAGGTACTGCAAGGTGGGCCACTTGTCTCCTTGGGCGAGCCACCAATACAGGATGAACACTTTCCTCTCCTTGAGCATACGGAACTCGACGCTCGCCGCCGACTTCATTTGCAAGGCGAAAATTCGAAAAGCAGTGTACTGCGTATAAAAGGCATCTTGCGTACTGTCGTCATACCCGCTCGTGTAAATTTGGTTCTCCATCTGGTTGCGCAACGCTTCCGGTATACTATACGCGGATCCAGCATGTAACCGATCCCGTGCGCTTTCCCGTACATGAAATCGAAGCGACTCTGGTTCAGCATTAACAGGTACTCGCGCTCCTGTCGAGTAATCGACGAAGTGTTGTAGGTGCCCTCGGGAAGTGTCTTGGCGAACGTCAGGTACACTTCCGATACCGACACCGAGTCTGATTGATAGTAAACGATGGCGGCGTCGAAAGGCTTCAGTATGGCTAAGCATTTCTGCAGCATGAGAACAGAATCGGGTCGGTTGATCGTGTCTTTGATCTGAATCTTCAAATCCTTTTGCTTAGCCGTGCCTGTCACAAAGTTGCGCGCGTTGAAAAGAGCATGTAGAACTTTTTCAGCAGCTAGAATGCTTCCGAACATGCATTGTTGGGTCAACAGCGCGTCGGAGCTGCGAGGACCAAGGCAGGAAGCCTCCCAGCAGCTAGCATCGCCTTAAGCAGTGCCTTACTCACATGATGATTCTTGAAGAATTTGACCATCTCCTTGCAATCGGTCGTGAATACCAGCAGATTCTCAAACGGATAGCCGGACCGATACTCGTCAAATTCCCGGACACGCTTAGCTTTCGTGGCTGCGAACACATCCTGGACGAACAGGTGCAGACCATGCGAAGCGCAACCTTGGAAGAACTTATCCGGGAACTCCTCCCTCAGGATTTTCCAGGCAGCTTTTTTGCGCTTGTGTTGTCCATAACCACGCCGGATACCTCACCAGTATCCGACTTGATGACGCACATCAAATCAGCAGCTAGGAACGCAGCCGTGTGAGCCTGCTCACCCGTAGTATTACTATCCAAGAACAGCGAGTCCTTGGGTGAAACTAGCATGTAGTTGATCACAGGATCGTTTTTGACCCTCCACCATGCGTCACTGGTTGATCAATTATAGGGTGAGCGGCGCAGGTGCTCATCCACTCGCTTTTTGACGGCCTTATAGCACTCGTCCAACAGTTTTGTAGCCATTCCTTTCGAGTGGGAAGCGTGATCATTGGGCGGATGAACTGAGCGGCTTCAAGTAGATACGGCTCCTCGATACGAACGAACGAGGTTCCTGTCATATAGTAATGCATCGCTCTCTTCTCGTGGAATTGCTTGATTATAGTCTTCGAGGGGGTAGAGCAGCCGAACTCGCGAATGTCCCTCTGCTTGACACCACCGATTGATTACGTCTGCATATCGACGACCTTCTGGATCTTGCCACATCTGCCTTGATTGCAAACCAATCTGGCGTTGGTATGCTGGCAGGCTCATCATGTTCTCCTTGAACTTCTTTCATGAACGCAAATGGGCTTGCGCCTTTTCACTCTTCTTGGGGTACCCAACCGTAGTCTGTCAATGCTTGTAGGTTGCCTGAGAGGACTTATGCGGCTCCGGATCATTGGTAAACATCTCCCAAACTGCCGATATCAGACTTCCTCTCTTCTTGCAAACAAAAATCCACATCCGGCAGCTGCGCGTTCTGGTCGTCATTGTCTTCATTGACATTACTTACTTATTCAGACTGTCTATTTAGTTTTAACCACTATAAGCTACTCGATATTTATGTATATACTTGTAAAGGGTCGTATCGTCGTCTGGTTTGGGACTTCGCTCATCTTCAACTTCGCCTGCTCCTACGATGTGGTGTGCTTTTGGTTCTTCCTTAATGCACTGGAGGCAAAGTGTGAGTCGAAGCCCGTCCAAACGGGACTCCCCATTTCGGATTTCCTGCGCCGCCCATGCCTTCAGCTGATTCCAGCATATTTTCCATGTTTGGCGTACTTGTTCCGCTTCGGAACGCTTTTCCTGTCTGAAAACAACCATATTGCGATTATTCCATAGACACGTAATGGCTACACTGCATAATGTCCACCATATGCGTTCGAAATGGCGTTCACATCCTCTGCCGGTCTGCGGCATACTTGAGAAATGCGTCTCTTCATTTCCAACGGAACCTCCGGCGATTTCCGTGTCGCGACCGCATATGCATATCTTTGCACTTGGTCTTTGTTGACAGTCTTGCCGTTCCATTTAGAAATGATGAACCGCCAAACACTGATGGCTCTTGAACACCCCCACAAGATATGGGTGGCCCCTTTCCCTGGTGTCAGACATTGCTATTCAACCTGACAGGAACCACTGGTGCCACTGTCCATAGTGAATGTATTGAGTTGAAGTGTTGCCACTCTAGAATGCACCCAGAGTTGATAATCTGTCAGCACATGTCTATGTTCCCACAGTTGCCTTGGACTTTGTTCCTGCACCGCCGACATCCATTTATCTGCACGGCACTTGTCCTTCCATTTCTCCATTATATGTCCCAATTTTCGCGAAATATCTTCATGATATAGCCGTTTAAATGCCCTTCGCATTTGAAAGGGCATCTTCGTTATCGGTGTTCCATCACATAGGCGCCAGGGAACTCCATGTATTGCCGGGTGTGGTTGGAAAACAGCCACTTGGTTCATGTCACTGGTATTGTTCCATAGTATCCCATTGTTGGATTGCTTGAAAGTCACTGATGCCGTTCCAACCCTGGCGAAACCTGCTACCAATCCTTACTCTAGCTTCTCCCATGTCATGTCCGCATAAAGGCTAATAGGTTCATACATCTGTATAGGGGGAAAAATCCCCGATATATTTGCCCACGTCCACCCTCGGCGATCAAACAATAATCCAGTACATCCACTCAATGATGATGCTCCGTACGTGACTTCTCTCTTCAATGTCTTGTGTCGTAAAGCGGACTTTTTTATTAGGCTAAAATAGGGCCGAATGTTGGACATTTTATTAGGCCCATAGGGGGCCTAATATTATGACTAATATTAGGACCTAAATTAGGGGCCTGATAGTGGACGCAGATAGTGGATACAGTAGTACATAATTAGGTACCGCCATGTGTACCAGGCTGGGTACAGTAGTACGTACCACCGTGGTGTACATAGATAGGATATAGAAGGGACACGGAAGATGTGCGGATTACCTAAAGGTACGCGGCGAACACCAGCGAACAAACAAGGAACAAGCGGAAAAATCAGGTCGACTGATGGACGGAAGGCGTTCCTAATGGACGATGCGGATTGGTTGAAAGTAGGAACAGGGTAGATATAAGGGTTTAATTGCTAATAAAGTTCTCCTTTTGCGTACGATCGCGCTGATCGTTTTTTTGGGAAGGCACCTCTGCGCCCCCACCTTATTGAAACCTCTACGTCCCGGGCGGGAGCACTAAGTGCGTTTTTGGCCCACCGGTTGGCGTAGAGTGCGAGAAATCACCCTGCAACTCCGCCCGCAGTGTCTGCGGTTCTTCGTTTAAAGGTTTTTTGGTTTTGGGAACGTGATCGAGCAGTGCTCTCACCTCTTCCCCGTGAAATTAACGTTTGGACCCTAGAGTTCGGCTGCTTTAAGCCCCCCACGGGAACTCTAGGTGGATTTTAATATAAATACCTTTTCCTCATATAGTCTAGGCTAGGAGCTCATTGATTTAAGCGTTCCTTAGCTGTTTGACGACTTATAGGCTCCGCGATCAGGCAGTGAAGACTTCCGCTGCCTGGTCAAGCCCCCCC
>CM047584.1:11871042-11885614 GCA_026184515.1 Peronosclerospora sorghi
TACCGCCTGATCAAGTCTCAAAAACTTCGATCAGCCGCTCCACCACACTTGTAACTGCCACTAATATACAGCTCCAGATATACGTCTGATCCGCATTTCATTGATCGACCCTTGGCGTATCTTCTTGTATCTGGCCACCCGTAACATTTCACCTTTCCCATCTATAATCCAGGGATTTGAATGCCATGCAAAGCTACCCCAGAAGGTTGCCATCGCCGGCGTGAAGATAGTAGGCATCGGCCGGTCCTCTAAATCAAGATTGATCGTAATTCGACTCCCATTTCGTACCCCTCTCCTGTAGTCCATGCAACCTCCGTTCCGAAACGAATCTAGTTGGAATGGTAAACTCTGAATATACCGCTGTAGCTGGGTAGATTGCTCTTCATCTGGGCTCATCCACTGTCCGAGTTACTGGCTTAGATCAGCCCATTTTACTCTGGAGGCCCCAGTATATCCTTTACTCCGCTTCTGTGTATGAGGGGTAAGGTTACTGAGTTGGTTTCCATCCATCTGCACCCGGCTCCAGCTTAGCCACGCCTGTTTGTATACAGAGGGAGGTTCGATTAGCCAAGAGGTAGCATCTCTTATCCGTTGGACTCGGATAGCCAGTGGGATCGCAATCAAGCCCATCCCCCCTCCCCCATTTTGGCGTATACAGAAGCGCCGGTGATATTTTATGCCGTACAGTATCCCCTAAAGTGGCCTTCACCCAAATAAACTGCTTCTGAATATGAATCAGTTGTTGCAGGATATTTTGGGGGGAGGGTATATCTTCGCCGTGAAAAGGATGGCAGTCAACGCAATGGTGTTAAATAACAGAACCCTTTCCATGACTTTTGTACCACATATTGTTGCCACTTGGAGTCGTCTCCGTATGCTTTGCAAGTCTCCTCGCCCAATTCACTTCCGTAAGGTCCGTCCAACCAATATCGTAACCTAGGTACTTTGTAGTCTCTGGAGGTTGTAAAACCGAGATGCCATGCCATTCTTGAAGGACTATTGCCTTGTTCAGGAGCAACAATTTGCTTTTGCGAACTTGAACTTTCAGACCTGACAATTCCCCAAAGCTCTTCACTAGTTGGAGCACTTTTGGGGCCGATCCTGCCTCTTGTAAGAAGACTGTAGAATCGTCAACAAAAGCTGAAAACTTGTGTAGCGTACCCAGACGACACGGTTTGATTCCCCGAATTGACTCCTCTCCCTGGATCTCTAATGATAAAGGTTCCACCGCTAGGATGAACAGTAGATGAGCCAATGGGCAACCTTGACGGATCCCGGAGGTTATCATGATTGGCTCTGATAATTCTCCATTCACTTTGAACTGTGCTGTTGTGCCAAAGTGTAGCCTTTCCACCAATCCAATGAAATTCGGAGAGAAACCAAACTCTTTCGGTTCCTCGTACAGATAGATTCTGTCCACAGTGTCATATGCTTTCGTGAAATCGAGAAACAGGACCGCTGGACTGTCTTCTGCTGCCAAATTTATGTCGTCTTGCCCCGTTTGCAATACTTCCTGCATAAGGGTAACTGCCCGGTACAGTCGTCTCCCGGCGACGAAGCCTTGCTGGGAGTCCCCTATCAGCTCCCCTAGAAATTGCTGAAGTCGGGTTGCCCGGTCGGGTAGGCCGGTAGTCCATCGCAATTGCCGAGTCTCCATTTTTTCGTAGAGGAATGACTAGAGCTTGTAGGAACGATTCGGGAGGCTTCTCTCCTTCAATGATCATGTTAAATAAAACCCTTAACGGTTGTATTAGGACGGTAGAAAAGTCCTTGTAGAATTCATTTTCTATCCCGTCCGGTCCCGATGACTTGTTCCGGGACAGCGATTTGATTGCTGTGAGGATTTCCCCCTCTTCCATCCTACGCATAAGTATCTCATTCTGGGACGGCATCACCTTCCTCATGACTGCTCCGCGCATGAAACATTGAAGTTTTGGGCCCATCTCGTCGTTAGTAATGAGACTATCTCGGACCCCTAATAATCGGACCCATGTAGCTGCGAATTTTTCTGCAATTATGACTGGTGAATGTCTTGTCTCCTCGCTCTCGAAGTCTATTTTC
Organism: Peronosclerospora sorghi; assembly: GCA_026184515.1. Classification (NCBI taxonomy): domain Eukaryota; phylum Oomycota; class Peronosporomycetes; order Peronosporales; family Peronosporaceae; genus Peronosclerospora; species Peronosclerospora sorghi. The sequence goes on from CM047584.1 coordinate 11,873,104, forward strand.
GTCACCGTTTGGTCTTTCTCCCAAATTGCGACACGTTTATATAACCATCGGATGTCTGATGAAGCCCAATGTAGAAAACTCCCTTTCTTGCCTGACTTGATCATCTTTCGATCTACTATGCCACTCGCTATCAGTTCGTCTCTTGTAGTGCAGCTGTCCCTCAGTCGTCGTCTCAAGCGGCTGGATCTTCTACGTCGGTGGTACTTGAGACGTCGCCTGGTATGTTGCACCGCTTGACGGTACTTCCACATTAAACAGTACCAAGGAATCTGGTGATACTCTCACACATCTGTCACCTTTTGGATGGATTTCCGCACTTCTTGTTGGACTTCAACAACACCGGAACTTCGAAAAGGGTATGCCGCTGTCGGAATCCGTTTAGTGATCGTATCAGTCCGGGGAGACCGAAGGTGTAATTGTAGCTCCTCATGGTCCGAGTGTTGAACTGTCTCCGTCGTGTAGAGCCATTGGATCCAACCCACGAGACTACTTGAAAGATAGAACCGATCTATGCGGCTAGCTTGTGCTCCTCTCCAGTAAGTAAAGAAGTTCGCTGACGTGATCGGGATGATCTCTTCGAGTTCTGAAGTCATACTTGATCGCGCGTCTTGTAATCGTAGTAGCTCCACCATTGATGATAACTCCTTACTCTTCATCTGTGCTGATCTGTGTCCTCCGAGCCTATTTAACACCGGACTTTCCACGCAATTAAAATCTCCGCCGACTATTAGGTGTTGATCAGCCGATGGGCATATCTTTCGGAGCGTGTGGAAATTTTTTTCCTTTTCCAGACTATCCTGTTGGGCCGTAGATGTTTACCAACGTCCATGTTCGAAAATTCACTCTAATAATTCGTGAGCTCCATTCTTCTGTCTTCCAAGGTTTTGCCTCTGACGCTATTCGGGGATGGAGTAAAATCGCCACTCCTGCCGCCTTGGTTTTTGAAATACTCCAGTACGAAAGTCGTTACGAATTACTGTTATTGTTCCACATACGTTCCCAAACTCTTGTCATTTCCTCCGCCGCGTCAGTCGAATCAATATGCGTTTCTTGGAGGAAAATGATATCAGGCGACAGTCGTCTCTCTCGCCACGCTTGCAACCATTCCAGTCGAATACGTGCCGGAAAACCCCTCACGTTTTGGCTAGTTATCCATATGTCCTGAGGTCGCCGTACTAGTTGATATTGTGGTGGCGCCAGCGTATATTACTTCTCATGTAACGATCGAAAGGATGTATATACATCCGATTTCCGAGGGTCACACTGAATGAGATGCTGGAATCGTGCCTTCGTCTGAATGCCCTTAGCATCGATTCGCGCTCCCACCATCCGAGCACATCTGAGTCACTGTGGATATTTCCTCCAAGTTGGTGTGTCTTTCCGCTTCACAGAAGAAGATAACCAGATTCCACCACGCTCTCGCTCCTCCACTCTCGATATTTCGGATTAAGTTCCGCTAGTCTACGTTTGTCACCGCGAGAGTATGGTTTCGTTTGAGTAATGTAATGATCGAGTCAATCGGCCGGAATTTTGCACCTAGTAGCTGGGCCTGTTGTTCCCCAAACAGATGCGCACAGAGGATGTTCCGTGCCAAAGTCGTAGTATGTTTCGGCGCACATAAACGAATTAGTTTATTCTGGCCATACTGAACTTGACGTATCTTCTCCCACGATGTTGTGCTGTTCATGATGGCCGCCTTTAATTTCGAAATTAGAACACTGTAGAACCGACTTTCCAATCCCGGAACCACGACGTCCCGATTCCTTCACATGATCCTAGTTTCCGAGGTCTATCACCGCGCACCAGCACTGTCCCGAAATGATACCGTGAGTTGGGTCAGCACTGCTTCGTCCACTAGATTTAGGATCTCGGGTCCTCCTCGAGTCGGTTTTAGCAAGTGTAGAAGTTGATTTGCTTCTCGATTTGCCGCTTCCATCCATGTCATTCTTGTCGCTGTTACCATCGTAAATTCCACCACTGTATGGACAGTCCAATATACCTTGATACTATTCCAGGCATTCTTCCAGATCTGTTCCTACCCGTCAGTCGCTAGTTCAGACCGTTGAAGCCTGGTACCTTCCCCTCTTTGTAATGTATCCTGGCCACTAGTATGGGGTGCCTGAGGCCTTGAAGGGTCACTTTCGCATGCAGATTCCATCAGCACGTCCGGGCTTTCAGTAGGCTGTGACCCTAGATCGCATGTTTCTACCTGCGCGCTGCACATGTCTACGTCCTGTATAGTTGATCCAGCGGTTCTGTCTCCTCCCCTTTTTCCGTGCAGACAGGCAGCGTAGTGCTCCTCTTCGAAGTGAGGAATCAACGGCATTTGCTGTGTACCGATTTCAGCCTGATTCTTCAAATCCGTGACTTTTTTAACACACTCGTCCAGTCCTAGTGTATATTCGCCACTATGTAGGTATGTTAGAGAGTGATGGTCCGCACCTCAGGGTGGAAATATACCGCCCCATATGACACTCCTCCTGGTAATGTGTTTACCACGAAAATATCCCGTTGTAGCATCGCGCAAATACTTGCTAGCGTGTCATTGCTTCCCCATGCTGTAACCGGGACGAAGTCCTTTAGTGGAACCACTAAATGCATACTCGCTTAGATACCGCCGGAACTCCTGTGCTGATACCTTGGCAGACATTTTGTCGTGACCTCGTCCCAACGCTGTCAATGTCTGTTTGCGAATCCCGGCCGGGAATTTCCTCTCAAAATCAATCAGTGCTCTGGATCGGCCTCCTGCTTTTACGTATTCGGCTAAGGTCGCTAGTACCTGTGGGGATTTTTCCAGCTGTGAGCTCGCCAGTGCATGTGTATCGCGTATGCTTGACAGTTCCCGGTCGCCGGTGTCCGCACTGGTGTAACCCCCATCTCTTAAAAAGCCAGGGCTATTTGGGTGATCTTCCGTTGGGATCGTGACCTGTTCCCTGGAACTCTATTCCATCTCACTGTACCTTCAATCCCATCCAAAGACGCTAGTGTCGATATTATCGCTTGTTTGGCCGTATGTTCTCGCATACCAAGCTCCACTTCTTCCGAATTCGTCGGTTTCCGCTGCGCTTGTCCTAATGTGTCTTTTAAGACAGGGGTCTTGGACCGGCTGTCTCCTCTGTTTGTGTGTCCACCACTTTCTTCTGGCTTATCCCGGTGGCACCTCCTTTGTTAACCTGTGAGACGGGGCCTTGTTGTCGTCTCCGTGAAGGCTCCTTTGTGATCCAAGTTGCCTTTTTTGGTCCCGCGTGTTGGACGCTGACGCCCTTCTCCTCCGAGGTGGGTGTGTCGGGATTCTTTATCTCCTTTCCATCCGGTTCCTCAGGGGATGGTTCGGTCTTAGGCGGTAATTCCCGCTGTACCGTTGGACCCGCACTGGGATGGTCTGCCTGACTTCGCTGCATCCGATTAGCCGCTACTTCAGTACGAAGTTGCGCCAAACTAGTGAAAGTCGGTGCGGGGGCCTTGAGTTCCCCAATTTCCTTCGTTTTGATGACTATGCTTCTTTCCTGTAGCAATTGTTGAAAATCTGTGGTGCAGGCTCTGATTTGGTGGTCCGGTTGAACGCAGCGTGCGCATTGTTTTCTTCCCCGCATGGTGGGATTCTCGATAGTGAATAGCGTTTCGCCCCAAGCTATTATCAACTTTCCGCGCATACCTTCCGGACATCCCAAAGATTCGCACACCACCCTCCATTCCGTCGATGTCTCGGAGAAAGGTCCTCCAGTGTCCATGTTCTCCAAATGGAGTGGATATGCTGCTTGAGCAGCATATGGACTTTATTCATATTCACCAACCTGGAAATATTCCGGATTATCATTGTATACGCGCCCTGTAACGGTCGGTCCGACCCTTGAGCCTCGCTCTGTCGTCTCCATGTGGCCTCCGTTTCACCAGGGTTATCTAACTCCTCGTTGTGCATGTTGGATAAAAGATGATCTTTCCTCAAAAAAGGTACGACGACCCCGACATATCGTCGCGCTATCTCTATGGTCGGAAAGAAGAAATAGATTGTGTGGTTCGTCTTGTCGTAACTTATTGTGGTTACCTGCGCTACCATTTCCCATAGGCGCGCTGACCCGGTACCTCGTGCTGTTGCTGCTGTGGCGATACTCTCTTGTAATTTCCGGGTACTTATAAATGCTTCCTTAATCTCGTTTCTCCATGCAGCTCCATCACTAGGCAGCCTTCTACCTGGGCCCGTATCGTCTGCATTAGACGGAGCCTATCATCCATGGTCATTATCTTCCGTATGAACTGCGGCAAGGAACGTGCTATGATCGTTCCTTCTGCAAGTCTTTTGACGATCAACCATTCATCGTCTGTGCCGTCACGCAGATCCTCATGCATGCACCAACGAAACTGTTGTTCACAAAGAGATCGCAGCCGCTTAATTGTATCCGGGGAGTACGCATGCGCTAAAAACATGAAGGGGCGTTGAAATTGCTTCTGTTTGTGCTGCTCCGCTTGCTGCTGTTGACCCCGAACCTTGTCTGCCCATCGTAGTAATGGTTGTGGCGGATCATCTGATTGTTCCGCAATGTGGACACGGGCTTGACCAATTTCGCGCTGTAGTATGGTGGTCAATGATTGCTTAGATGACCACGACAACTACACCGCCTTTACCACTCGTGAGCTCCATCTCGTCCACGGCTGATCCAATTGAATAACGATCATTTCATACAAATCCAGTATTTTTTCCTTCTCTTTGGCATTCATCTTTGGCAATCTTTTCTGATCCAGTCTCGCAAATGTTAAATGTTTCTTCTTGGTTAGTTTGTTGTTAAAAATGCATACGAAAAGTTGCTGGATTAAATGTTTCCATGTTTGAAGCCAAGGCCGTCGTGCTTGCGCCTCTCGCATCCCGTGTTCTAGCGTGGCCGATACTTGGCCCGCCTCCATCTCTGTGGGAGTGGCATCCTTGTTCTGAACCGGTTTCGTTTCCGGAAGATGATTGGCTGAACTATTGGTACATTGTACCGACATCTCCGAGCCTTCTGATGCTAAATCAGAAATTTGGCTTTCCGATACAACCTCATCGAGAGGTTGTCCTCCGCCTTGCTGCATACCCCTCCTCCCTACCACCCTGGTTAGTGTGGCCAGGGTGGCATTCAGGTCGGGAGGCACTCCCCCCGGCCCTGGGTCGTGCCCATGCATGTCCATAATCTTCTGGGTCGACCCCAGTTTCCTCGCTTACTTGTGTCCTGATCCACCAACAGTTGCTGAGTTGGTGGGCTTTGTTGCAAAATCAGAACTTGTCTTCATTGACATTACTGTCCTGGATCGCCTCAGCGACTTCCTGTTCATCTATTGGCAAGACTTGTTGATCCATGTTGCTGTCAGAGATACTGAACGTCAAGATAAAAAACGGATAGGAACAATCGAAGGATTGAGTCGAGGAAAAGGCGAAAGGGCTAGGGGAACTGCTAGCGAGAAAGAAAGCTGGGTGGGAAGAGATCGAATAATGTTCGGCCAGTGGCCTCGGCGTCTGATCTGTCAGATGTCCCAGGATGATGCCATGATGGGCCCCCCGGCCCGAGGCTCGAACTGATACAGTATTGTATTAAAGTATTGATCATTGCTCAAGGGACCCGAGCCGAGACCCGGATTGATCAATATAAATTACTAAAGCCACTGAAAAACCACAGTGTTTAAACCGTCTGGACAAAGTGGTTTTCATAAAAACCACAATAAAATCATAACCAAAAAACCACCACGTGCCATCCTTGGTAGAGGGGTGTATGACCGTAGTAGAACGGGGTGTGACCGGGGCAAAGGATGGTGTGTGAACCTGAAGGATCTCCCTAAATATAGAATTAGATTGCGGACACAATGTTCTTACTATTTATGTAGGGTCGCCCTACCCACACACTCCTCCACCCTACCGGCACCCCCCACGTGACTTTCAACCAATAGAAATACTAATATACAGAGGCCTGGTTATTAATGAATCTACAAACCATTGTAGTAGCCCTCCAGTCTTCAACCAACGAAGACGCATGTCTATTTTGCAATTCAGAACTTACCGTCGGTGAAACTTGCATTTATGTCTCCGTTGCGGTACGCGGAATACTTGAGTTGAAACCTTGCTGTGCTGAAACTTTGGTGGAATTAGAGTAGTTCGTAACTGTATTCACTGCGCCTAACATTCTTATAGAGAGGTTTTTCTGTCTGTAAGTATATATCGACGGGCGAGAGCGTCGGCATGGCGCAATCTGTAGGCAGTATTTGTACAAGCGAGGGCTTGGTGGGCTTTTGGCATGGGAATCAGGCAGCGTGCGTCCGTGTTGTCCCGGATAAAACTGTGTTCTTTGCTTTCTCCGATTTGTATTAGGATATTTTCCGTGCGCTTAATGGCTCTGGTCGGAATCAATTGCCCCATGTGGAGCTTTCCTCTTGGGCTCCCTAGCTGGCTTCACAGCGTCGACAGTCACGTACCCACTTGACCTTATCGGTACGCGCTTATCTGAACAAATTGGGGACAATTTAGTGTACGCTGGTATCATCTCGAACATTACGCAGAGGATGAAGGAGGTAGGTCAACGCGCTCTCTTCCGCGGCATCGGTCCCACGCTATTTGGTGCTTGCCATATGAATGGATCAAATTTGGCTCGTATGACCTATTACCGGCTTCTTACCAGATGCGATGGCCCCAAAAGTGAATTTTATGGGAAAAATTATGGCTGGCGTCCTGGCAACTATCTCGACGTACCCAAGTGACACGGTAAGACGGCGGTTGCAGATGCAAGGAGCGCGAGGATCGACTAGACAATATAGACATTTATGGGACTGTTATGTAAAACTGGCGCGTCAGGAAGGCTGGTCCGCTTACTTTCGCGGACTCACGCCGACAATAGTAAGGGCTGTGCCAAATATGGGGGTGCAATTTGCAGCTTATGACTTTTTCAAGAGCTTTACTGAAGGTTAGAGACAATGAGCCGTCTGTCTACATATTTTTTGTGCATACGCTTAGAGAAACATGTATCGATTCGTTTATCGCGTCGTAACATAGATCATCATTTACTGTTGAAAGTATTCATAACACAGTAGAACCTTTAAAATTTAATAGCCTCAGGACCACCCTAAGCTATGAATTCTAACAGGTTATTAAATCTGACAGGTATATTTTTTTGCTGACATCATGCAATAGGTAGTAAGCTGCTGATGTCATCTATTTACTTAGGGCCAAAAAAGCGAAATTTTGCCCTGATTTTTGCATATAAAATGGGCACTTCTCTCCTGGTTTTTTCTTTTTTTCCTCACTCCATTCACTCCCCCTCATCCAGCCATTCCAATGCCTCCTAGAGTCAACAACCACCTCGTAAGACAATGACCGATGCCATCCGCATCGCTCTTTGTCAACACAAGCGCACAAACCCCAAGCTCACACACAGTCAGCTGATAAAGTGGCTAGAAAAAACCCACAACATCTTAGTTAGCCAAGGCAAGATTTCAAACACGCTGAAGCAGTCAGATGCTCTGCTTCGCATTGATGTTAAAAACAACAATGTCAGCATCAAGACGCACCGCACCGTCACTTATCCTCTTGTCGAAGAGGCCCTGATCCAGTGGGTCAAACTCAACGAGGCACAAATCAACATCTCAGGAGACCTCATTCGTGAGAAAGCCGCCATTTTTTTACGGCGGCTTTATCCCGATGCGTCGCCAACGTACGAGTTCTCAAATGGTTGGCTGGAGTATTTCAAAAAAAGTCATGGAATTCAATCATACCGCCTCTTTGGAGAAAGCGGCTCCGTCAACATGACGCTTCTTGCTGAGAGCCTGCCCGAACTTCGCCAATGTCTTGACCAATATAGATGGAAAGACATTTACAACATGGATGAAACTGGACTTTTTTTATCGAATGCAAGCTGACAACTCGCTTGCAACACAACAACTGGAAGGGCGGAAGCAAAACAAGGAACGCATCACGATTGCTGTCTGCAGCAACGGGGATGGTTCTGAAAAGTTGCCGCTGTTGGTGATTGGCAAGTCAATGAACCCTCGATGTTTTAAAAATGTCAATCGAGACTCATTCGGCTGCAAAAAATACCATGCAAACGCAAAAGCATGGATTACGCAGAATGTTTTCAAAATTTGGCTGACGGATTTCGACCAAAGAATGCATGGACGCAAAGTTCTGCTGCTGCTCGACAACTGCAGCGCTAACATCCCCATCAAAAACCTTCCGGCGCAGGTCACCTTGGTCAACAAAAAAGTTGTCTACCTGCCGCCGAACACCACATCGAAGATTCAACCTTGTGATGCTGGCATCATTCGCAACTTCAAGGCCTATTATCGTCGGCGGTTCAACCGGATGCTTTTGGAGCGGATTGAGGACAGTGTTGCCAATACCAAAAAAATCAACGTTCTGGATGGGATTCGCATGGCCGTGGCAGCATGGAAGAACGATGTGAAGCCGCAGACGATTCAAAAATGCTTCAGACATCGCTCAATTAGTTCTGAGTCTTCCAGTGAAACTGTTGATGCAGCTGAAATTGAGCCTCCGCAGGAAGTCATCCAGGAATTAGAGGAGCAAATACGCCAGCTTCGGTACAGCAATCCGATGGACATCCGCAACCTGCTCAATTATCCCGCCGAGCAGGAAGTCAGTTATGTTCCGGATGAAGAAGAGATTGTTGCGAAGATTCTCAACACGTACGAAAACTTTGGAGTTTCAGAAGATCCAGAAGGCGAGGATGACAGTGAAGAACCTCAAACGATCTCCGACGCCGAGGCAAATCAGATGTTGGTAAAGCTGCAGATTTACTGGATGCAACAAGCAGATTCTACTTCAGCATCATTTCCTGCCACGCTTCAGATGATGAAGGATCATTCGTTTAGTATTCACCAGAAAAAACTTACACGAACTAGCATAACAGTACTTTCAGTAGAAGTCACAGAAAATATATATGGAATTATTAATCTTATACTGGTCGGGACTGACCGAAACCTATTAATTATTAGTTATTAGTTTTTTGGCTGGGCCCAAGTCGGGACCGACGATTTTATTAATTATGACAGGTTATTAGTTTTGACAGTATTAAATCTGACAGGTTCTACTGTACCGATTTTATGAAGGCCAGGTATGATTGATACTTTTATTATTGAGATAACGTCTAATATGCCCCTTTTTTGGCCCAAAAATTCTAAAATGCCCCTCTTCTTAAAAAATCCTACAATTTCCCTGTTTTCGCGGTGCCCTCCAATCGCTAAATTTAAGGAGAATATTGAATGAAACATTAGCTTTTCAATCATCTCTAAGTTTGAATGTCGATATTACCGGGGCATATTAGACGTTATCTCTTACATCTGTCAAGTCCATAAATGGAATACCCTTCATGGTCCACGCATAACGAAAACGTGTAGTAAGATGCGGACTCAGGTAGATGTGAAGTCTTGCGCGAGCTCTGCGTCATCCGAGTTATCAAGTCAAAACTTGCGTGTCATTAATGTGGACCAAAAAATGCTTCAAACGCGAGCGTCGTCGTCGCCACAAGGAGTGCGAAGCGAGTCATTTGGGCAATCGTGGGCTATCGTCGTGGCTATTCTTCGGTGGCGATAAAAGGGCGCAAGAAGAAGTAGTGGAGCCGCCGCCAGCTTCTATTAATTGAAACGTCCTTCAAACGTATATGTCCTGTTTATTGCTATGCTGCAGACGTTTCGAGAAGTGAGTAATACGAGTGGCATCCCGAAAATTTTATTGTCCTTGGCGGTAGTTTTTGTTTGCACTGCAATTAAAGAGGCCTTGGAAGACCGAGAACGTCATCGAGGAGATCGTGTGGCTAATAGTCGACTGGTATTGACGCTTACTCCATTGGGAACTTGGAAGCAGAGACAATGGGGAGAGTTACGTGTTGGTGATATTGTTAAGGTGATGAATGGTGAGACTATCCCGGCCGACTTGTTCTTACTATCTCTTGAAGCGCTGAAACATGACAGCGATAGCAGTACAGGACAGCAAGTACAAGCTTCAATGACAGCATACCCAAAAAATGATCGACCCATAAATGTCTTGGAGGGTGGAAAGTGTTACAAGCACGATAGTTCAGAGGCTTTCACTTCTGATCAAGAAAAAAGGGCTCATGAATCGCTACCACAGGTGCATCCAGATGCGACTAACATGGCTTTCATCGAAACAAAATCGCTGGAAGGTAAAAGAAATCTAAAAATCCGTACAGAAATTCCACTATTGGCTGCATTTTGTCGAGGATCGAGCGGCAAGAGTTGCACGATAGATGGAGCTGGACACAAGGAGATGCGAGGAAAATTGATGTGCGAGCAGCCGAACAATCGAATTACCAGTTTGAGGTCACTTTTTCGCTGGCCATGGACCCACGTTACGCTAAAAATTTTGGTATACAAAATATTGACGTGAATCCTGCCAGTCGCCCGTTCCAGGTTGTGACAGCTGAACAGTTTAATACCGATCTGTTGCAGGAAGAAGCGACTGGAGATTGTAATGGGGTTACATTTGAGTTACATTTAGTGTTGGTGTACATGAGTACACTACGGTTGAGGTCAGTATTGACCGGTTTGAAAGGTTTCGAACCATTGGTTATTTTAACCAATGAGGGCATGATCCCTTGGGTGGTGGTGTGTCAGCCAACCACGTGTCGGTACACAGGTGTGTACATTACATTTTAGCTAGGTACGAATTGGGTATATTCTACTTAGTATTACATATAGTTTACATTAGTTTAAATTAATTTAGGCTAATTACATATTAAATATATTCAGTTTACATTTCACTCTAAAGTGCAGACGCGCGACCTCGACCGGTCGCGCGTGCAGTGAGTGTCGTAGGTAAGAGGGAGACCTCCCTTTACTTACACCCCGTAAAGGGAACACAGCCGTTAAGGCTAAGTAGTAAACCAACCCGGGAATCTTGGCCCCGAGTAGGAGAGCTCTCCTACTAAGCCCTTTATAAGGGCGTATCGGCTAAGTAGCGGTAGATACTGCTTTAAGGAAGAGTTCTTCCTCTGTGCGCTATCCGCACCGTGCGTATACGCACCGGATACATCTGGTAGCACTAGTAGTCAATCCAACACCTGTGTTGGTAGACTAAGGCATCCTCTGCAAAGGATGAATCAGGACGATTGGGATAGTTTGACCCTCGTCCAGCAGGAAGCCTTTAAAAGGCTGTTACCCTTAATGGGTGACGAAGGCATGAGGCTCCTAGTGGAGCAGGGCCTTGAGGCCGTAAAGGCAAGGGTAAATGTCCTCATCGCTCATGAGGCGAGTTGTAGTGGAGGTCGTTCCACGGGGGTGCGCCCTCCATTATCATTCAAAATAAAGGAGTTCACCGGGGAGAAGGGTGACAACCTTTATGTTTGGTTGCTAGAGGTAGAAACGGCCTTCGCCACAGCGAGTGTGATCGCTGATCACTTGCAAGTGGGACTTGCACTGACCCATCTTACGGGCAAAGCTCGTACATGGGCGTTTACAGGTTCGGAGTCAGTCACGGACGTATTCCCAACCTGGGAGGTCCTTAAGCAGAAGATTATGGACATGTACGCAATGCCTGATCTGGTTTTCCAGAATCAACTGGCGTTTCTGAGGTGCCGTCAGGGCACTAGGGACCGGGAGACATATATCCAGGAGCTTAAGACCCTGTTGGCAGGGATGTACGCGAAAGCGTATTCGGACGATGTGTCCATCCCCGTCTTCATGGGAGGCCTGAGAGAAGGTCCAGCACGTTAGGAATTGTTCCGATGCCGACCCCAATCCCTGGGGGAGGCGTTCAAGATGGCGTTCAACGCCGAGAGGAACTTCCTTTCCTCTAAGGTGGGTCCCGAACCCATGGACCTTAGTCAGGTCGAAGCGGAGGAAATACCTCCCGCTAAGAGTCACACCGAATCTTTTTCGCAGAGGTTCGAGGCGGAGCTCTTAGCTATGCTGCAGCGACATGGGCCGCTGAGATGCTTCCAGTGTGGGAGCACGGATCATCTGCGGAACAAATGTCCGCGGAACCCCCAGCGAGATACTCGCTTAAAAGGGCCAAGGGTTGAGAAGAAACCCTGGCCCAAGCCGTCAGGAAACGACTGCTCCCAGTAGGTGCGGGGCGCCCTACTGGGGGACCCCTCAGTGCTGTTAAGCCCCAGGGTAGGGGACGACAGCACAAAGCCCCGATGTAAGCGGTGCTTTCTAGCACCGAGTTAGTGTACCAGCCAGGTTTGCTGGTAGTCCTTGCGGACGTGAAAGGCTTTGATAAGCCTTGGAGAGTCTTGATAGACTCTGGAGCGTCTGACAATTATGTCAGACGGGGTTCTGTTGAGAAGAGTCGGCTGTATGCCGAGGCCCTAGAGGCACGTTCTCGTGACGTTGTCACGGTCCGTATTGCGACGGGTGTACAGGTTACTGTACCCAAGGTCTCGATTGACCTTAAGCTGAAGTTTGCAGACTTCGACAGCTTAGAACGTTGCCTAGTCCTGGATTTGGACTCGAGGTATGACCTCATTCTGGGCATGAAGTGGCTGGAACGCCACGAGCCATGGATAGACTGGAAGTCTAA
>CM047584.1:11886014-12040319 GCA_026184515.1 Peronosclerospora sorghi
TAAGACCTCTGTGGATAGGCGCGATGCGCTTCCAATAGATGGGGCAATTGACTACCCCCATCTGGGTCCCGGGATGAGTCCCGAGCCAGTATTCAGCAGTCCTATAGGATGCTGAATAGTGTGACAGGTGTTGTCACAGAAGGCGTAGGCATGGAATGGTTGCCTGGGGTAGGCGAACTGTTGTCGTTGGAGGAGATGTCCTTCAACTAATTTGAAACTGCTTTGAAAGCAGATGAAATCGACGAGGTTGTCGTATTACGTCCAGAAGAGGAGTTGAACTCCTCATCCACGATGGACGAGTCAGTTTTGGTACAAACCAAATAGGCATTGAATTCCCGAAGCGGTCTCAAGATCCTCGCGGATCCTGAGGACCCTTACCATTCCTTATTAAAGGAATTTGGAGATGTCATTAGTGACAACCCACCGATGGGGTTACCACCGGATCGGGGAGTCCGGCATGAAATTGACTTGGTTCCTAAAACCAAATACTGCGTCACTAGGAAGTAGCCTCTCCCCAAGGAGCAATGCGACGTTATCGACGCATCCTTCAAGGGGAAAGAAGAGGCAGGGACGGTACGGGAGAGCAAGTCTCCCCACTCTTCTCCCACTTTTTGTGTTCGTAAACCGAACGGAAAGTGGCACATTGTGCATGCGTACAACAAGCTGAATGCAACTACAGTACCCATGCAGACTCCGATTCCTCGGAAGGATGTCCTCCAGAACAATATGGCGGGATGTACGGTGTACAGTGCTTTAGATCTGATGGACGGGTATTATCAGGTGCTCATGCGAGCGTCCGATATTCCGCTTATAGCGGTCAGTACGCATAGTGGCATGCTGTGGGAGTGGCTTGTTATGCCACAGGAGCTTTCTAATGCGCCAGCGACTTTCAATAGCTTGGTGACTCAACTCTTCCTCCCTCATAGAAAGTACGCTCAGACGTACTTCGACGATATATTCGTTCGTAGTCGCGCGGAAGGCGACTCGTATGATGTTCGGACGCATCTGATACACCTTCATGCTGTGCTCGAATGTATGCGAGAGCATAAGTTATATGCGAACGCATCCAAATGTATCTTTGGTGCTGAGGAAATTCCTTTCCTCGGATGCTTCATCGGTAAGGATGGAGTGCGGGTGGATCCCGCGAAGGTGAAAGCCATTGTGGAGTGGCCTTCGCCTATAAATCTTAGAGATATACGGAAGTGGATTGGACTAGACAATTATCTCCACAAATACAGCGATAACTACGCTGAAATGGCGAAGCCATTGACTGACCTTCATAAGAAGGATGTTGATTGGTGTTGGAAAACCGAACACCAAAACGCTTTTGAAGCGGTTAAGGGGAGCTTGTTAAAAGCTCCCGTTCTTGCTCTCCCAGATTCTGGCAAACCATTTAGTGTCGTCTGCGACGCCTCCGACTTCGCAATCGGATGTGCTTTGTTACAAGCAGACGATGCAGGAAGGGAACGCGTAATTGCGTTTGAGTCGAGGCAGCTTAAAGCTGCGGAACGGAATTATTCCGTTCATGACAAGGAGCTACTTGCAATGAAGTATGCTCTTGTCAAATTTAGGGCTCACCTACTCGGCTCAAAGCCGTTCGTGGTTTATACTGACCACGCGTCCTTACGGACAGCGACAAAGTCGCCTCATCTCTCGCAACGGATGGACCGTTGGATCTCCTTCTTTGCGGAGTACAACTTTGAGGTTAAGTATAAACCTGGCAAGCAGAACGAGCTTGAAGACGCGTTGTCGCGTCGTCCCTATTACAAGCTCGCTCACGCGACATTCGTCACCACATCTGTGGTAGATCTCATACGCCAAGCGTATGAGAAAGACCCACAGTGTACGGCGCTAATCAGCGCGTTAGGTGAAAAGGGTCTTGGCTCGTCTGAGCCAACCCTGTCAAGTCGATCTAAAGCTCGTTTACACCGTTACAGGTACTGTGACGGTCTGCTATTTTCTAGCACGAGCGCGGAGGACACTCCGCGGGTGGTAGTTCCTCATGATGAGGAACTGAAGTATAGAGTCCTCTTTGAGGCACATGACGCCCCTACCGGGGGTCATTTAGGTCGGGATAAGACCTACAGCGCTTTAAGCGCTTTGTATTGGTGGCCCAAGATGTATAAGTGGGTCGGTGCGTATATACGCACCTGTGAGACGTGTCAGAGGGTTAAACCCTCTGCAAGTTCATCTGCGCCTTTGGCGAGCTTATCGGTTCCAACGGAGTGTTGGAAATCCATTAGCATGGATTTTATCTTCGGTTTTCCGAAGGATAGGGCCGGGAACACCGGCATATTGGTCTTTGTAGACCGATTGAGTAATATGGCTCACCTGGCGGCGGTGCCAGAGTCCATAGATGGAAAAGGAACAGCGAAAGGGTTCCTAGACCGTGTCTTTCGACAGCATGGTCTACCCGATTCCGTTGTGTCGGATCGGGATCCCCGTTTTACGGGACAATTCTGGGGAGCGTTGTTTAAGGTGCTAGGCACCAAGCTCCTCATGTCCACTGCGGATCATCCGCAGACGGACGGTCAGACGGAACGCGTTAATCGCGTTGTGGAGGATATTCTCCGGAGTTTATGTCCGGATTCTCCAAAGAGTTGGAGTGAAATGTTTCCGATGGTTGAATTTGCTATCAACAATTCGGTACATGAATCTACGGGGTTCACCCCGTTTTACGTGAACGGATTAGTGAATCCGAGGGTTCCGTTAACGCCACGTGTGTGTGTGGCCCAGGTATTAAGGGAGGAGGATTCCCCGATGTCAGCCCGTATCTGTGCGAAAGCACATCGATAAGTTTTTATCGACGCGCCTTAGTGTCTTACGACACGTCTGCGATGCCATGGCGGAAAGCCAAGACAAGCAGAAGGAGCAAGCTTACCGCAAGGGGCGGAGTAACGAAAAAGTATACAAAGTAGGAGAAAGTGTTCTATTAAACGCTAAAAATCTTCCTACACATGCAGTTTCCAACGTGTTGCGCAATAAACTGCACCCCAGGTTTGTGGGGCCCTTTAAGGTAATAGCCCGAAAGGGCTTATCGTATACCTTGGACATCCCGAAGGCGATGCGTACGCATCCAACCTTCTATGTGGGTATGCTTAAGCCATACCAGTAACCGGAGACGGGCCCCCTTCTGGAGGGGGGTGGAAAGGCGGATAGCCGTAAGAGCCGTAAGGCACGGCAGGGCGAAGGAAGCCCGAAAGAGCTAAAATGCGACCACGAAGCTCCGCAACGGTCGTCTCGAGAGAGGCAAGCCGCCTCTCGAAGCGATCAGTGGCATCCCACTCATCGCGGAGCCCCTCGTGGAGATCATGGATGCGATTGCTGTGTCGATCACAGCGCTCGCGATTCTCACGTCGCAATTGCGCGACCTCCTCCTCCAATGCTTGATGCGGAGGGTACTCCACACATTCATGTGGAGCGGCTGATGGCGCGACGCCATCATCGGGGTCAAACCCAGTATCTGGTGAAGTGGAAGGGTTATCCACACTCACAGAGTTCGTGGGAGTCCGAAACTCCCCTACGGCAGATTTGCTGCGACGTCGTTGACGCTTTCGAGCGGGAGAATCTCGCTGTAGGTCAACGACCAGAGGGGCATGAGAAGCCCCTTCACTCCCAGTAAGTGGGAGTTCGCCGGAGGCAGATGTGACGCTAACACTGTCCTCTGGCACCATGGTGTAGACAGGGACGCTGGAGTAGCGCGTGCGATATGGAGCACGCAATAGCTCCATCGCTTTGGCTCTGGCAAATGCCAGGCGCAACGCCCTCTCCACCCAAATGTCTCGACGGGAATATCTGTCGTGCAGCTCATTGACGATGGGGAGAAGCTTCTCCCCTTCCGCCCAAGCGCGGAACTTCTTCTCTGCATCATCAGCACTTTCTCCCGGAGAAAGAACGAAAGGAACCTCGCGGAGGTTCTCAACAGGGGCACCCTGTGCCTGCCTGTCTAAGCGCTCTCGGTATGAGACGCTATTGAACTGCTTTTGTGTAAGCAGTTGTTGCCGGAATTTCTCACGGCTTTCGCGTTGATACGGCTGTTAGGCCGCGGGGCCAGGGGTATAGGACGCTAAACCAGTCCTTACCAAACGCCTGGCCCACCTTGGAAGGTCACGAGGACCATCAAAATATAAGCCGCCCTTGACAGGCGTTTGGGGGCGCGAAACGCAGCCCTTAGTGCCTGTGCGGCAAGTTGGGTGTCTTGATCTGCGTCCAGATCGTTAGTGACGATCGCCTTTGGCGATTCGGATGTATCATCCGATATGGGCAGGGGTGGCGCACTGGTTAGTGCATTTCCCCACGTGTGGGGAACGGATTAGGCTTCCGACAACGCCGTTCGGCGCTTTCGGAACGGTTAACCGTTGGGGAGGTATCCCCAAGGGCATCCACCTCCGAGTTCTCGGAGAAGTCTACCTCCTCTTGAGTAGAAGCCATAGCACCACTGAAGGTGTACATATGTAGGGCCAGAGGAACTGGCGTTGGGGTTCTCCAACAAAATTTTTTTTATTGCGTAAGCAATAGTCTTGATGGGGGAGGATGTAAAGGGTTACATTTGAGTTACATTTAGTGTTGGTGTACATGAGTACACTACGGTTGAGGTCAGTATTGACCGGTTTGAAAGGTTTCGAACCATTGGTTATTTTAACCAATGAGGGAATGAGCCCTTGGGTGGTGGTGTGTCAGCCATCCACGTGTCGGTACACAGGTGTGTACATTACATTTTAGCTAGGTACGAATTGGGTATATTCTACTTATTATTACATATAGTTTACATTAGTTTAAATTAATTTAGGCTAATTACATATTAAATATATTCAGTTTACATTCCACTATAAAGTGCAGACGCGCGACCTCGACCGGTCGCGCGTGCAGTGAGTGTCGTAGGTAAGAGGGAGACCTCCCTTTACTTACACCCCGTAAAGGGAACACATCCGTTAAGGCTAAGTAGTAAACCAACCCGGGAATCTTGGCCCCGAGTAGGAGATCTCTCCTACTAAGCCCTTTATAAGGGCGTATCGGCTAAGTAGCGGTAGATACCGCTTTAAGGAAGAGTCTTCCTCTGTGCGCTATCCGCACCGTGCGTATACGCACCGGCTACAGAGATGGTCTTGCGTGCGTGCGCATGCCAGTTACTGCAAAGCAGATGCTGTTGCGGAGCTGTGTGCTCCGAAATACAGGCTCTGTCACCGGTTTGGTTGTATTCACTGGGCACGAGACTAAAGTATTCTGCAGTAACACCGAGCCCGTTGTGAAAACTTCTTCTGTAGAGAGGCGACTGAACCGGCTCATTATCGGTATTTTTTTATCCAGCAGTTCGTTTGCTTCATGGGCGCATTTCTTGGATACAACTGGATGCATAATCAGGGAGATTCGGTCTGGTATCTCTTAAGCACAAGTGAGCAACGACTTTATGAATTTCCTGGAGCCTCTATGTCTCATCCTCTGATTGAGCTGTTTAGGTTACATTTGCGATACTTTATCATCATGGAAAATTTTGTTCCAATTTCCCTCAATGTTTCGCTGGAATTTATTAAATATGATATAACGTCTAATATGCCCCTGTATTACCGACATTCAAACTTAGAGATGATTGGCAAGCTAATGTTTCATTAAATAGTCTCCTTAAATTTGGCGATTGGAGGTCACCGCAAAAACAGGGGTATTTTAGGATTTTTAAGGGTCGCCCTACCCGCACCCCCCCTCCACCCTAGGGGTACCCCCCCCCCACTTTCGACCAATAGAATTATCTCCTTAAGATTAGCTCCCACACAAAGACGACACGAAGCCGACATCCTTGCCATGTGCCAGGGTGCCACGCACGTGGTTCAGGTTCGTCACCAGCTGATGGAACATAAGCAAGAGCAAAAATACCAACCGGACGATCTGTTTACTGTTTGTGTGGTTTGAAATTCTATAGCTATTAGAGGGGATCGAATGCCATGGAAAGCTTTATTTAATTTTGGAGCACATGGATAGCGATTTGGAAACGCTAATCAGTGCTACGGAGAGCGTCCCAAATTCGGATCTGGCGCAGGTGAAATCATATTTAAAAACGTTGCTGCTTGGTGTCGAGGAGCTTCACTCGAGAGGAATCATGCATCGCGATTTGAAGCCCAATAGCTTGCTGCTGTCTAAGGCAAAGAATTGCGCCAAGATTGCTGATTTTGGTATGGCAACATTGATTGATAAGGTGAAGGAGGAAGTAGGAAATACGATGGAGCGGTAGAAAAACGGAAACCTAAAAGGTCGGTGCAAGTAGTCACGAGGGCGTATCGATCACCTGAGATCTTTTTCGGCGAAGAGAGGTATGGACTTGAGGTGGACATGTGGGCAGTGGGATGTATCTTTGCTGAAATACTGCGGCGTCGCCCTTTAGCAGACGGATCCACGGATATTGACCAGCTCAGCAAGATCTTCGCCGCCTTGGGATCTCCACTTGAGAACGGATGGGACGATGCGACGCAGCTGCCATTTTATCTCAGGTTTAAAAAAAAATACCGCCGCCGCTTGCAGAGCTGTTTCCGAGCTCTCGGCCGCCGGCGTTGATCTTTTATTTTAAATGCTCCAGCTAAACCCGACGAAGCGCATAACGGAGTCTAAAGCACTCGAGCATGACTTTTTCACCGAAGAGCCTCGCCCAGCTGCCTTGTCCAATTTGATTGTCGTGGATAGCCCTGAAAGTGTTGATTCTTCCTCAACTAATCATGACGATGGCGTGGTGCCATCGGACTCAAGCCATACCTATATGATCAAAGGCCGACGTCTTCTGTAACGAAGATGGCGTACATTGCGACTCTGTAATCACATTGCATCGAGTAACGACTAGCGACTTACCAACTCACCAACTTACCAAGTACTTCAATGTTTAACTCATCCTCCATTCAATCAATATTCATGCATGGTTTATAGTTTGTAGGTTTCAATTCACTATCCTACTAACATAAATCTCTTTTAATTGAAACAATAAAAAAGAGAGTTTGTAGGCCCCTTCCGGGCGGAGACCGGGTAGGGCGACCCTATCTATAACTCTATTTCTTCTTTAGGTCAATCAAAAAAAGCCTTTTAGGGAAATTGGCGTAAGCACCAGGAGGAATGCGCAGCATGTGCATAAAATCTTCCTTGTCAATGTTTCGTCTAGGAGCTAATTCTATTGGTCGAAAGTCACGTGGGGGGTGCCCCTAGGGTGGAGGGGGGTGCGGGTAGGGCGACCCTTTTTTAAGAAGAACGGCATTTTAGAATTTTTGGGCCAAAACAGGGGCATATTAGACGTTATCTCTTTATTAGTAGTAGCAATATTCATCTCTATTGGTCGAAAGTCACGTGGGGTGCGGTAGGGTGGAGGGGGTGCGGGTAGGGTGGAGTGGGTGCGGGTAGGGCGACCCTTTATATAATCCCTACAGAAGATAGACCAATCAGGTTGCCGGAAAGCATCACTTCGAACTTAGTAATATACATAGATAGATACTTCTTAGCCTTTATTTCCTCGTACTACGATCGACGACAAGGAAACTAGTATGTAACACTAGCAAAAGATGGGGAGTAAAAGAGTGTTTGTTAATTGAAACCAATATATACTTTGGTTATCGCAGTGTTGTGGCGTTGTGACCCATATAACGCAGTATATTACCCGAGTACTGTGCACGCTGACCGTTCGTCAATTCCATTTCCCAATCCACGTCCATAGCGAAAGTAGTCATGCCTCGCTTCTTCCTCCGCTTCGGTCCCGTCGTTGTATCAATTATTGCCCTCGCCGCCCTCCGCGACGGCGTCTCGGCTAACATCGTTGTTAACCCCGGTGCTCACCTTTCTTCTGAACAGACCAATGGTGAGGATGTCTACGAGCGACAGCTGAAACGTGTCGAGCTAGCAGAAGACGAAGATAGCGACGAGAGAGCGTTTGATCTTGGCTCGGTGGAGGGTTTGAGAGCGCTTGCGTGGCGACTCAACATTGGCAACTGGGGTAAGGCCCGTATACCCCCAAATGTGGTCTCGAAAATGCTACAACTGCGTGCTAAAAAGATCGATTGGGGTCTTGCTGCCGCCTACGCTCTGTACTTTCGTAATCTGAAATACGGTCCCTATGTGGTGGACAAGTTGAAAAAGCTGCACGACGAAGATGAGAACGTTTGAGCATCGACAGAAAAACGACGGACGCTATGGAGAAAGCGAAGCAGAAGAATACTCAAGCTCCTGTGGTATGTGCCGCGAACCATAGCCAAGCGAGATTAGAATACGTATACGTAGACTGAACGACTCGTGTAACAATTCATGTTGCGTTTTCGAAAAATTATACATGTACTTAAGCACAACTGCGGGGTAGATGGAGAAACCCACAATCGTACACGATTCAAGTTGACGTATTGTTATTGAAATCGCGGCTGCATCCCAGCAGCTTAGAATTCCATGAATGGTTTAAACCATGACATTGATAAGATTGTTTTTTGACGCATTCAACAAAGACAGACATTGAGGTGTGTTTAGTGGCCCTCAAAACGAGAGAAAAGGAGGAAAAGATGATCTGAGCTTGGTGCCGGGCTAGCTAATGTGGTATATACTATACTATTGCTGTATGCTCGATCGATAATTCTACCTATGAAGATGCATACTTCACGCTGTTATGTCAGCTGGTACGGTAGTGCTTACTACTACTTACATTTTATAGTTTAGCTACGATTTAACAACAAGAAAAACGACTCTAAGCGCACCGTGCATCAGTATTGAAGTTTCTTGGAGACGAGGCCCCCCCGATGCGTAATGTTGTATGTTCGTATCAACAGAATTTATAAGTACAAAGGCTCCTCGCTATTTCCATTTTGCCTAAAAAAAATTGTACGCGAAAAAAATGCACTACTAATATGGGCGTCTACGTAAGAATGGATAGATATAGACGGTTATACATCAGGACAGGACTCTTTATGTACAGAATGTATGCTGAGTTTAGACCATCCAAGGTTTCTTCTTGGTAGGAGTGTCCACAAATATCTCGTACCTTTCTTTTTACTCATTTCGCTATGAGCCCAAAACTCTCAAGAGAATGAAGTGGAACATTTAATGGAAGAAAGTATACCGTATACTGCATGAACGACCGAGTGTAGTCCATGCTCTAAGTTCAATGTGGAAACCGTCATACAAGAGTGAAGCCGCCACGTCGAGACTCAAGACTTCTGTCGCCGAGAGAAGGCTCCTAAAATTTCTTACTATCGAGTGACAAGCGAGTAATTAGCGTAGGAGAAAGCATTCGACACAACTCGAGCATAGAACGCCTGCACGAAGCCAAAAACTGCTGCAATCTCGTAGCAGTTCATTTTACTTACCATACAAACACGGACAAGATATAACTATTGAAAAATGTTTGTTATTACGGTTTGTACCAAAAGCTAGGTACAGTCATCCCTCTGTTACTTTATAACCTTGGTGGACAGCATACCCTATAAAGTACCGGGGGGTATTAAGTTGTAGAAAATCACTTAAATTTAATAAAAAAACGCGGTGCCCATCGTTTTTTGAATAAAATGCTTTGTTTACCTTTTTAAAATGCTTATTTTACATTTTTGAGTGCATAACGGCGAGCTGGCCACCAAGGGAGAGGTATAAAAGGCGCCTTTCCCCCCCAGGCCACCAACATTTTCGCTTTCCCCATCGACTGTAGCAAAGCAAGCACCCCTTCCCCCCACATACCCCAGGAAGCAAAAATCTGGCCAGGCAACACGATCAAAGTCCAATCATCTCAGCCGCCTGTGTGGTAAGCGACAATTGGAAACAGTTTTTTTCGCCTTTTTCGCCTTAAGAACAGCAAGCGTTTTCAACCACAATTGTCTTTCTAGTGCCTTCCACTTGTTTTCGGTAAAATGACTCTGATTCGTCTCACGTACGACCAGAAACGCGACATCTGTCGTCACAAGGCAGCAAACCCGGATATGAGCCAGACGGCGCTAGCTGCTTGGGCAAAGGACAAGTTCAACCTTCCCAAAGCCATCACTCAGGCGACAATCAGCAACATTCTCAAGAAGCGAGCTGAACTTGAGGCTATGGATCCAGCCGAGCTCAGCGCCAAGCGGACCCGGATCGTCCAGCATCCTGTCGTCGAGGAAGCTGTGGCATATTGGGTCCTTCAGTGCCAGAGCCGTGGAGTGGCGCTGACCGGTGAGCTCATCCGGCTGAAAGCAAAGACCTTTTCCCAAAGCCTCAACATCCCTGAGAGTGTCATCGAATTTTCTGCCGGCTGGCTCCACAAGTTTCAGCAGCGACACAGGCTGCGTTCGGTCCGCATCCACGGCGAAAGTGCATCTGCAGACAATGATGCCATAGTGGAAGCTCTGCCTGGTTTGCGGACCACCGTCGCTAGGTACAGCCTCCGTAATGTTTTTAACATGGATGAAACAGGTATGGAAGTTCTCCCAATATCAAATTCTTTGATTATGGCAAAATAATGCTCACTTTCATGTCCTGCAGGCCTGTTTTACAGCATGTGCCCGGAGAAAACAATCTCACAGCATCAAGTTGATGGTCTCAAAAAGATAAAGGTACAAAAAATCTTTGCTGTTTTGGAGTCTTTACTCCCTGTCTAACATTCCTGTGTTCAGAGCCGTTTCACTCTTGCCTTCACGGCAAATGCGGATGGTTCCGAAAAGCTTCCGCCTTTCTTCATCGGACATGCCGCCAAACCGCGTGTTTTTCAACGCAAGACCGGTGCCCAGTTGGGCTTTTATTACCGCCATAACAAAAAGGCCTGGATGACTGGCGTATTTTTTCAGGAGTGGTTGCTGAAGCTGGAAGCTGACATGAAGGTTTGTTTTGATGCATGCTATGATGAATTGTCTGTGACATTTTTCCACTCATTACTGTATCTGTTCGTGTACAGAGGCAGAAACGCGAAATCCTTCTCCTTCTTGACAACGCTCCATCGCACACTACCGAGGAACTTCAGCTTGATCACGTCAACGTGGTTTTTCTTCCTCCAAACACAACCTCAAAAATTCAGCCGATGGATGCCAGCATTATTTCTGCATTCAAGCGTCACTACCGCCGCCATCATCTTCAGAACGCACTTGATCGCGACGAGCGGGGAGAGACGGAATTGTATAAGGTGAGCTCATAGCTATGCGTTGGTCAGTGGTAGCTTGGGAGGAGATCACCTCCCAGACAATTGCCAACTGCTTCCGTCATTCTGGGCTCTTAAACCAAGTCGAGCGGCAGGCAGCTCAGAAAATACCACAGTCACCTGCGGTGGATCTAGACGAGAAAGCGGTTGGACAGGAACTTCAAGACGCCATCAACCAACTACCCCTTCGTAATCCAATGTCTGTTGAAAACCTCGTTAATCCTATCGTGGAGCGGGAGGCAGCTCAACCTGAGTTGGATGACAGTGAGATCCTGGCTTATGTGCAGGATGCTGAGGAGGAGGAGGAGGAAGAGACTGTGGAGGAAGAGCATACGGTAAAGCTTACAAATGCTGAAAAGCTTCAGGGTATTGGAATCTTTGCTTCTTTGCTTGATCCTTCCCTTCCTGATCACCGCAATGCCCTTAAGGTAGCTCGTCAGATGCAACTTGATCTCCGCCACAGTAGCACTGTCCAACGTACCCTTGATTCCTGGATTTCTTGAGATATTTTTTAATATTTTCTCTCCATTTTCCCTCTTCCCCTTTTTTTATGAAAAAATTTCCCTCTGCTACTTTATGTTTTGTTAGAAATGTTATAAAGTATTAGGTATAAGGTTTACTCATAGGAACGACAGCGGTGGAAGCCAAAATCCATAAAGTAACAGAAGCTATAAAGTACCGGGGGATAAAGTTTCGGAGGGATGACTGTATGCATAATACTTAGTAATCTTAGTACCTATTATTAGGTACGGTTAAGTAGTGTAGGATACCCAACAGATGGAGGATCGTTACAACATCAACTCATGTGCATATTTCATGTTAGAATAGCTAATCACTTCTCAATACACATTCAGGTGAACAAGTTCCTGACTTGGTTATCTTCAGCTACTGTCTACGAACTGTCTTGGGGTGTTATTTTCATCGTTAACGAAATATTGGTTGCGATAAAGTTAACAAAAGACGAATTAAGTATATTGAAGGCATTAAACGACATCTACGACTCAAGTTTCTTTAAACCTACGCAAGGATGGACAAGGAAACATTCCAGCAAGAATGACACTATCTACAATCTGAAGCCCTAGGCTTCATAGTTCATCACGATGAACCGTGTACAGCAATGGAAGAAAATGTCACGACAGAGCATGCGCGACGCTTCCATGTATACAATCTATGCTTAATAGTGGCAATGATAGATAAGAGCGCGCGGAATGAGCAGAGCACTTCTTGTGAGTATCTCGACCACGAGGAAACCTAGGTAGAATAATATTTAGAGACCGGTTTCAATCATTATCGAGTGTTACATTGCTACCGTAAAGGACACATGCAAGAGAAGTATGCACTGTCAGTAAGTCGGTCAAATATTTACGTGAACAGAATGGAGATGGTGAGAAGGAAGACAACAAGAGAGGAGAAAATGAAGCGGAAATAATTGAGTGGGAAGTTATTCAACAACAATCATCGATTAAAGAACCATAAGAACTAGCTGCTAGGAATTTTGACCGTGAGAAATGACGAAAAAAATCATCTCGACCGTGTAAAACGACGTTCAAGTAAAATTGGGTCCGTCTTCCTTAAATTTAAGCTTGAGAATGGTAAGAAGGAGCAGATACGTCTGGAAAATGAGCTAAACGTACTAGATCAATGTTATCTGTCGTAGAAGCAGCCGTGTAACTCATGTAACTGAATTCAGCGTCACCAGCATTCACTGTCTTTTTCCATATGAAGGAAATTTCAGCGTTACCTGCCTACCGAATATAGGTTGACCTTATCTACGCTCGTCGCTAACAAAGCCATTTGCTTTCGAGGTCAGGCTGCCGTCAACACTTCATTTACTAACTAAGCAATAAAGATGAAGAAAGCAATCATAGTCGACAGATGTTATTCGAAGTAAAGAAGGAGGATATACCACGTCATGCATGCCCGCTTGAATAAAGCGGTGACAAAAATTGAAGCAATCATCGTCACGCGAGGAAACAGCAAAGTGTAACGCTTTAGTGCACAGTAACTCACAGCCCAGGGAAGTGTCGATCCAGCAAAACTTTCCGCTCTTTATTTATGCAAAGTGCCCTCAATTCCCAAATTTTGAACAATGGTTCTTGCAATCAGAATCCCCACTAACCTAGACTTCCAACTATGGAAGGGGATACATCATTGATTATCTTCATCCGAACCCATATAGGACCGATCGGCGTGATCAACCCGATATTAATGATCTTGGATATGATCTAGATTGGGTGGACTAGATAATTGTGTTCTTCTTCTATATCACCTTATGTATCCATTGGGTAGGGTGCCAACCAGGTCGGATATTAGGGGGAGTCAACATGACGTTTTTGAGGGGGGATAACTGATGGGAGGATTCAGATTTACCGGGGGGGGGGGTAAAGTTATCGGGTACCCGAGGATCTGGGTGAAAACGTTATCCCCTTTCCCCCAGTCCGGGTATCCCAAATCCCCCATGACACGCGTCAGACGCGCCGTGGTGATGATGATGATGTAAACAATGGGGTACAGCACTACTCCTAAAGGGCTAAGCCACTGGGGGACGGGTCACACAGGACACGTGGGGACTGGGGTGTTGGTGGCGTGGTAAGCTCTGGTGCAAGGAGTGAGCAAGGGGAGCTGCGGATTCTTTGCGAGTAAAAAATTGTGAAATCCCCCACGTCGACTAGGTGAAATCAGACGGTTTGTCATATGTTGGCAGGGGTGATGGACGGGATCTGATCCGGGTTTATCAGGGGTGATAATTTTTCGGGGTTTTGTCATGTTGACTCCCCCTATTTACTCCTGAACTCGAATTTTGTACGAAATGGACCAGTATAATTTTGCATAACATGAAGTTCCATTTTGTGTTGTTATCGAAAAGACACTTCTGAATTCCACCCAAGTACAACTTGGCTCAGTTCAAGAGAATGCTCAATCCAAGAGGATATTCAATTCTCTTAAGCTTTTGTATTACGAAATACTTAAAGCCCACTGGTGAAAGAATGACATGTTTTTTAATTTGTTAGGTGGAGAACTGCATTTGAAAAATTTCGGTGAATCCAATATTCGTTGACAAATTTATGATAAACTACGATAACATGGATGGCTTATGTGTTGAAAAAAAAAGATGCTAAAAGAGGAAATAAAGAGTTACGGGTTCAAGTTGAAGCCATGAAGGAGAGGCGGCAGCAAGTTTCCCCTCTATTACGTCCATTTCGATCAAGAGTGTAATGGGGTGCCATTACATAATTGATATTCAAGTTAGAATATCACAGTTTAATTTCAGACGCGTTGTCTGAAATTTAAATAAGAGATTATAAGTTATTATAATCTAAGAAGGAAAAGTCGATTCGGTATAAATACCGAATCATGCAGGTTAACTAATAGTACAGTTAGTTAAAGACTTGATATTATTATATTAATTAGTTAGTTACTATACTATTAGCCTCTAAACCACCCATTAAATAAACACTGTTAATTTTGCGTTCTAGAACATAAGTGAATATTAATATATTTACTTTTATTATAGGATTAGTTGTTACCAACTAATCCTGCCCTAATTGTATTGCGCGCTTCCTCGCAAGATACAGTGTAAGCCAGTAACAGGATCAGTCCTGTTACACCTGGTAGCACTTTGTGGTCCGTCTTAACGACCACAGTTCCGTTCTTCTAGTTAACTAGCGGAGCGAAGATTAAGAGCCGCTCGGCATCATGTCGCGAGACATGACGGCTGCCGAGCGAGAAAGAACGCTGGAAAAGGTGAATAAACACTTCCCTCACTTCTTGTCGCGTAGTAAAGACGCGACGGTGGAAATTGTTCGGTCTATGGGGACCGACATCATTACCTTCCTCAAGAGTAAGTCCCCGGAGGAAGTGGTACAGGTGGTGAATCGCTTTAGGCAAAACCACCTAGAAAATCCAGTACGGCCCGCACCAGAGGCAGCGCGGACCGCAACTTCACCTGCAACGCATAGCGTTCAAGTAGTAAAGGCGCGAGTATCTCCCTTTACCAGCGAAGGGGGAGAGCCCCTTCGTAGATGGTTCAAAGAGGTGGAAGATGCCATCTCTGCGCAAAATATTGTTGACGAACGTCAACAGGCGTACTTCGCCACAACATGTCTAGGCGGCAGAGCCAGGGCATGAGCGATGAGTCGCAGAGCCACTGATGACTCTGCGTTCCTTACTTATAAGGAATTTAAAGCTGAGCTAAAGCTCAACTTTGAAGCTCCAGAAATTGAGCTAAGTAGTCGGCAGGAGTTTATGGAACTCCGGCAAAGTAAGCTTGACCTTCAAGCTCACGCTCAGAAGACGCAATATTTGCTGTCAAATATTGTGTATGAGCCGGTGCCCCCTTCTATGCAGGTCACTGGATTCATGAAGGGACTCAATGATGGTCCCATCAAACAGAGTATTTACCGGCACCCGCCAAAGACTCTACAGGATGCCATTGATATGAGCATCCGTGAGGAGTTCAGCTTGCGATCAGCGTCATCGCATGCTGGGTACAGCCGAAGAGCTCAACAGCCCTTCGCTTTTGACATGCCGCAACGGCATGTCAACAATCAGCAGTCAGGCAGACGAAGCTCACACTTCGTCTCAAGAAACAGCCACCCGCGCCAGAGCATGGGCGGTGAAGGTCCAAAGCCGATGGACCTATCGGTTGCGGTTGCTTCGAACACGAAGCAACCGAAATTTAAGAAGAATATTCGCTGCAATAGATGCGCGAAAATGGGGCATTTTGCCCATGAGTGTATGGCACCGCGCCCGGTGCCACGCAGTCAGCGGACGGAACCGTCCGCTGCACGGCGACACCAACAGGGACATCACCCTGTTGGTGCAAAAAACGAGAATCCCAGTAGGGGCGGGGAGACCTACTGGGAATGTTATCCCGCATGCCGACATAGGGCATGTGAGGGTAATAGCCCCAGACGGGACTATGTCCTGTCAAAAGGTGCAGAGTGATGGTAAGCCTCTTATCACCCTGGAGGTTAAGCCGCACGGGAGCGATGTCCCCATGCGAGCTTTGTTTGACACAGGAGCGTCAAACAATTTCGTTAGAACTCAGAGTCTAACGCTGTTGAGCTTCGTGGAGGTAGAAACCCCACGAAGTATGTTGTCAGTCCGGTTAGCAACAGGTGCAACCGTGACTATTCCAAAGCGTGTGATTAAAACACGCTTCGAGTTGAATGAACTGTTATTCGAGAATGAATTCATCGTCCTAGGTTTAGATGACAAGTTCGATGTGATACTTGGAATCCCATGGATGTCCAAGTTTAAACCTTCGATCGACTGGGTTAACCTATCGATCGACTGCGGTGGACGAACAGGATCTTATCACCCTGTGTGTAATACGGCTGTATCAGAGGATACAACCGCAGCGTCAGACAGTATGGTGGATAGCGATGGCACCACCAGGTCTGTTCTGACACGATCAGCGGAAGGTACCTCCGCTGGTGAGAGTCCAGAGGGACTACCACACGCAACAGAAGAGTCGTTGCGTGTTGGAGAGAAACATTCCACGGGTGATAAAGTCCACCGTGAGAATGAAGTAATATCCACGGTGGGAAACACCCACCGTGAGAGTGAAGTGATATCCACGGTGGAAAACACCCACCGTGAGAATGAAGTAGTATCCACAGTGGGAAACACCCACTGTGCGACCGAAGGTTCCAACACGACGAATGAATTCCGTGTTGATGAGAGTGAACTCACGATCGAGTGCAATCGTGAACACAACTCCGTGGTGGCCAGTGCCCACCACGTTGCGTTAGCCATGCGCACGGGTGATAAATACCACCATGTCGCAGAAAAGGCGGCGGATCATACGAGCACATCAGATCGCCAAAATTCCATGGTAGGCAGTGGCCACCATGATGATGAGTATTCGCACACGGTGAATCGTAATCACCGTGTATCAGTCAATCATACTAGTGCGTCTGATTGCATGGGCAGTTCCGTCGAGACGATCAACGTCTTGACGCAAACGGAGACCGGATTAGCTACCCAGTCTCTGCTGATGTAACACCCTCCGAAAGAAGGTTCGGAGGTGATGGCTCTTCCAGCGCTAAGCTGGAAGAAGTTTATGAGAAACTTGCACGATCGTCAGATAGAACAGATCTGTATCATCGTTGCAACAGATGATGTAGTGGATATTCGTGAACGAATATCCACATTACAAGTGGAAAACATTGGGAAAGAGGTTACCAATGATCAAACCAAAGTTCAGCGCTTTGAAGCGCAAAGCTGGGAGTCGCTTAAAGCGAACTCCCCGTTTTATGAGGTACTTCGGGAATACGCTGACGTATTCCCAGAAGAAGTACCTAGCGAGCTCCCTAAGGATAAGGGAACTCGTCATGAGATTGACCTCGTGCCAGGCACGAAGTATTGTGTTACGCGGCAATGGCCGTTGCTGCGTGATCAGGTAAAAGCGATCGACGAGTTTTTTTAAGCTCGTCGTAAATCAGGCCAAGTGCGGGAGTCTACCTCACCGCACTCTACCCCCACCTTTTGTGTGAAGAAGTCCACCGGTGGGTGGAGAATCGTTCACGCTTACAACAAGCTGAACGCAGCGACGGTACCGGCGCAGAAGCCTATACCGCGAAAGGATGTCATCATTGATGGCATGTGCGGGATCACCATATTTAGTGCTCTCGATCTAAGAGATGGATTTTATCAAATCCTAATACGTGAGAAGGATATCCCTCTCACGGCGGTAAGAAACTCAAGCGGCATGCTTTGGGAGTGGCTTGTTATGCCGCAGGGTCTTCAAAATGCCCCTGCTACGTTTAACAGATGCGTGACGCATCTATTACGCCTGGTGCGAGAATTCGCACCGAGTTATTTCGATGACGTGTTCTTCCATAGTAAGGGTGAACACGATAAGAGCGATGTAGATGTCCATAGGGAACATCTACGTCGAGTGTTAGAGCTTATGCGTAAGCATAAGCTCTATGCGAATCTAAAGAAGTGCACCTTTGGTGCACCTGAGATACCCGTTCTTGGATGCTTTGTGGGCAAGAACAGGGTGCGTCCTGATCCAGAAATGATCAGGGTGATCGTTGAATCGCCTACGCCAAACAACGTTAAGGAACTTCGAAAGTTCCTTGGGTTGGCAACATACTTGCACAAGTATTCGTGCAACTATGCTGGGTTAATACGACCTCTTTCTCAATTACTTAAGAAAGATGTCGAATGGCATTGGGATACCCAATGCCAAAATGCTTTTGATGCAGTCAAACAAATCTTTACTGAAGCGCCTGTCTTGGCTATAGCCGATAACGAGCGTCCGTTCCACGTCGTTTGCGACGCGAGCGATTTCGCTATCGGCTGTGCTTTGATGCAACGTGATCACGATGATCGTGATCGCGTCATCTTCTATCAATCGCGTCAGTTGCGCCCAGCCGAGCGCAACTATCCAGTGCATGACAAGTAACTCCTTGCCATGAATCATGCACTGGTCAAGTTTCGGATCTATCAATTGGGAGATAGACCGTTTGTGGCTTACACGGACCATGCGTCGCTACGCACGGCCGTGAATTCACCACACATTTCTCAAAGAATGGCTCGATGGCTGTGATTCTTTGCTGAGTACAACTTTACGGTTGAATACAAACCCGGAAAGTTGAACGTGATAGCGGATGCGCTATCACGAAGGGTCGATTACGAGACGAAACCGTCCGTAACCGAAGTTGCCAGTGCAAACGCGATCCGTTGCACTGCTTTGTCGTCGTCAATTATACGACAAGTACGCGAGGCTCACAAAACAGACGAGGAGACACGTCTGTTGATTGATTACTTAAGTAATCAATCAAGTGAGAAGCGCGACGAACTCCCAGAGTTCCTCCGCGCTTGCGTGCATCGATATCGACTGCACGATGGTCTGCTGCTTTACAGCACAGACCAAAAAGATGAAAGTCGCATCGTCGTTCCAAATGACGATGATCTCAAACATCAAATTATGTTTGGGTATCATGATGCACTGATTTCGGGGCATTAAGGTCGAGAGAAGACATACGCTTCTCTCGCACGTGACTTTTACTGGCGAAACCAGTACAAGTGGGTACGAAAATACGTACGCGCTTGCGAGATTTGCCAGCGCGTTAAGCCTGCGCAGTCTGCACAGGCTCCGCTGCAATCTCTGCCGGTTCCGACAGAGTGTTGGAGGTCCATTTCAATGGACTTCGTATTCGGTCTTCCACCCGACAATAGTCGGAAGACCGGAATAGTGGTCTTTGTAGACCGTTTCAGTAAGATGGTACATCTTACTGCAGTATCATCGAATGTAACCGCCGCTCAAACAGCGCGGATATTCGTCGATACGGTATTCCGTTTGCACGGAATGCCGGAAGACATTGTCTCGGATAGAGATCCGAGATTTACAGGACGTTTCTGGCAAGAAACGTTCTCATTGTTGGGAACCCAGTTGAAGATGTCAACTGCGGACCATCCGGAAACGGATGGGCAGACGGAACGGGCTAACCTCGTTCTCGGAGACATGTTGCGATCATACGCACATGCCTTTGAACAGTGGAGTGACTATCTGCCACTCACTGAATTTGCGATTACCAATTCGGTGCAGGCTTCAACTAAGCATACACCGTTCTACGTGAATGCCTTAAGGCATCCACGAACCCCAGCTTTACTTGGCGGTACGCCAAATCTATGTGGGGGAGGGACCCGCTCAAATTTTGAGCGAGTCAATGCGCAAGTTGCGACTGCAACTTGTGAACAAAACGATGGCCCTTCTACTGAAAATACAGTAGAAGCGGAAGAAGCTTCAATTGAAACTGAAGCTGCATACGCTAAATATGTGTCTGCAGCAATGGCTGCAGACAACGAGGACAATGCACCTACTGCTGATAAAGTAGTAGATGAATTCGTATTACAGCGCCAAGCTGTAATACGCTATGTAAAAGATGCACTCGCCTCTGCTTGTGATAAGCAGAAGCAAAATGCAGATAAACAAGGAAGGAAGAACAAAAACTTCTTTCTTAAAGGTGAATTAGTATTATTAAGTACTACTAATTTGCCTACACATGAAATAAGCAACTTCCCTACACGGAAGTTGCTTCCCAAGTACATTGGACCTTTCAAGGTCCAAGAGATTCGGGGGAATGCCTATACCTTAGACATTCCCACAGCAATGCGGCTTCACCCAACATTCTATGTTGGGCGGTCAAGCCGTATCACTCTTCTTCGTCTTACGACGAGACGCAGAACACGGAAGATGCCGTGCTTCTCCATGTCTCCCAAGAGAGACTTGTAATCGGCTTCCAGCCGTTGGTGAGCAGAGCGGAGAGTCGTTACCTCCGCCTTCGACTTCTCAAGATCAGCCGTGCGCCGATCGAGCTCTCCCTTATAGCGGGAAAGCTCAATGTACAGAAGATCATTCTTCTGCTGGAGGGCAGTGTGCGCTCCGAGGATGTCGCGGACATCCTCGCGAAGAGACCGATATGTCTTCACACAGTGAGACATATCGCTGCTCAAGGAGGAATAACCCTCCTCGAGCTTGCGGAGCGAAGAACCATGCTCCGCAACAACAACGGCGAGGGAATTATCAACCTCCGCCGCCCCTGATTGATAATCAGGGGAACAAGCGATATATCCTCGAGCGCTTGATCTCGAAGCGCTCGGTGCCTTTGAAGAAGGGGCAGCGTACTGAGTACTTGGTACGCTGGTTGGGATATCCCCAAGAGTTCGACTCTTGGGAACCGATTGAGGTTCTGAGGGCCGACGCCCCAGACCTTTTGACTGAGTTTGAGAAGAAGTCTCAAACTCATAATGCGAAGTAGCATCAACAGTAGGTGTTGATGCATTCAGGGTATCAATTAAACCCTGAATTTCGGCGGGTACGGAAAAGCCACCGTACTCCCGCAACTCCTCCTCTGACAAACGAGGAGCGCCCTGCGTACACCGCGGGCATACGAGGTGAGAAGGGACACCACACTTTAACCCTTCTTTGATGCAAGCAAAATGGATGTATTCCATTTTGCCTGTTCGTGAGTGCTTTAAAAAGCGCTCGCGCATTACGTGAACTTTATTCACGTAATCATCTGGGCTTTTGTTGTAGTTGTCAACAAAAGCATTCCAACTCTGAGTCAGGGCGTTTTTATCGTCCCTGTTCTTCCTTGACCCTTTCCGGCTCGAATAATATCGAACCTGTAAAAAGAGGTCAATAAAGTACAGACGTCTATCGTCTGTACTTCGATCAAATCGACGTGACTGGATGTCTTCGCAATCATCCAGCACGTTGATATCGAACAACGCACACTGGCAGTCCCGTTTACGGTGACCGCCACTGTGGGGGGCAATAGCCCAGCCAGGGGTCCAAAACCCCACTCTGTACGGAACATGTGGTTCCGTACGATGATACGCTTTAGAAGCGGCAGGCGCCGCTTCTGTTCGAGCTCTTTTAGTAGTCGGAGCACCGCCTGCTTCAAAACCACGCGCCGGGATTAAATAACCCCGACGTGGAGAAGTACTTGGTCCAGGTGGGGCTCTGCGTTCCCGCAACCACCTGTGATAATCATTGTCTCTGTCATAGCTGACAGCGACACCAGAGTCGTCATCGCTGTTAGGCGATGAGCACCTAGCGAGTTTCGACTCGCTAGATCCTTTAGTGGAGACATCTGTATACCCATCACTTTGTTCGGAGTCAGAACTCCCGAACATGGCCCTCTTGGCAACACGCCATTCGGAAGTTGCCATCGTGCGAGATGTTGCATTAGCAACATCTCCCTGTTCCTTGCCAGATGCCGCCTTAGCACATCTGTGGTCGAAGAAGGTACGTCTTCCGACCTTTGCGTAGTTGACGCTGCTAATGCAGCGTCACCGTTGTCACTCAACACCTCAGCACCTATTGCTGAGGCGGAGGAAGAAGCTCCTTCATTGTTTTCAGCAGCGCTCTTTAGAGCGCCGCCGTGTGCTTTGACCATCTAGTCGATTGTCAATCAGTTGGTGAATGAGAAATTCCGACCAACAAGTGCCACCCATGATTGTCCAAAATAAGAATTATTATTGGCCAACCACCTTAAGTGGGGGGTGATGTAATGGGGTGTCATTACATAATTGATATTCAAGTTAGAATATCACAGTTTAATTTCAGACGTGTTGTCTGAAATTTAAATAAGAGATTATAAGTTATTATAATCTAAGAAGGAAAAGTCGATTCGGTATAAATATCGAATCATGCGGTTAACTAATAGTACAGTTAGTTAAAGACTTGATATTATTATATTAATTAGTTAGTTACTATAATATTAGCCTCTAAACCACCCATTAAATAAACACTCTTAATTTTGCGTTCTAAGACCAAGTGAATATTTATATATTTACTTTTATTATAGGATTAATTGTTACCAACTAATCCTGCCCTAATTGTATTGCGCGCTTCCTCGCAAGATACAGTGTAATCCAGTAACAGGATCAGTCCTGTTACAAAGGGTGTGTAACGGGACGCTGTTTACACAGCTCCCGATAACATGGCACACACGCTTGCGCTGTAGAGGAAGACTTGGCAGTGTCCCGACTTGGAGGGACGAAGAAGGAGGAGAAGAGTGAGTAGGATACTTGAGCAGAAGACGGAAAATTTGCAACTGAATTGAAATGAGCTTACGGTTACTGAAACCTCTCCCTAGAGTCCTATGGGGTTATATGCAATCACCCTACAAATGCAGAATAACCTTGGGTTGAATCAAGTTGAACTTGAAGCCGAGCGTGAAGAATATTCTCACTTGAACTTGAGATTCTTCTCCGAAGAATCTTCTGTGTACGGGGCGATGTGATTGGCTGACACCAACAACATTGTACCCACAATGACACGTCGGCTTCGTCAACAGATAGTTTCCCAGCAGGAAACCATCACCGTGCGCAAAGACATGCCGCAGGCAGAGAACACTCGAGAATGTTCGAGAACATTCAGAGCGGACGTAATCAATGATTAATCCGTGAGTGTCGGTGTGTAGACATGGATCATGTCTGTGACACCTGGCGATCCAAAAGAATTAGTGGGAATAACTAATCCGTAACTGGACATCGCCATGTAATGGCACTATTGCATAGACCCATTAAAGGGTGCTTCTAGAATCATAACACAGTTTTCTGGGGACATCATCACGAATTATTGATCTTTTTGGTAAACCTGAGATTAAGTGAACTAAACGCAGAAACTGGAGTTGATTGAGGTGTAGGTACAATGATGGCTCAGATCACACGCCGCAGAACAGCAAACCCCAGGGATGCATGGTATGGACGGAGGAGTTGCTCGCAAAAAGTACATATTCGTGATTATTTTATAATTTATGGGGGCACCAAATTACCAAAGTTGGACCGACCGTGGTCGAGTGGTTCACTGCTCACTACGGACCTGGGTTCAATCCCAGCTTGGTTAGTTTCATCAAAAATTGTAATGTGACGAAACAAGCCAAAATACCAAAGCTAAATATGCAAGCTATTCTGGTGCTGAGCCGTACCCTGCTTTAGGGTCCGGTTTCAAGCTGTGTGTAGCCGGTGAGTATACGCACGGTGCAACTAGCGCACAGAGGAAGACTCTTCCTTAAAGCGGTAGCTACCGCTACTTAGCCGATACGCCCTTGTAAAGGGATTAGTAGGAGAGTTCTCCTACTCGGGGCCAAGATTCCCGGGTTGGTTTACTACGTAGCCTTAACGGCTGTATTCCCTTTACGGGATGTAAGTAAAGGGAGGACTCCTTCTTACCTACGACACTCACTGCGCGCGCGACCGGTCGAGGTCGCACGTCCGCAAAATAGAGTGAAATGTAAACTGAATATATTTAATATGTAATTAGCCTAAATTAATTTAAACTAATATAAACTATATGTAATACTAAGTAGAATATTCCTAATTCGTACCTAGATAAAATGCAGTGTACACACCTGTGTACTGACACGTGGATGGCTGACACACCACCACACCAAGGGCCCCTACCCTGATTGGTTAAAATAACCAAAGGTTCAGAACCTTTCAAACCGGTCAATACTGACCTCAACCGTGGTGTACTCATGTACACCAACACTAAATGTAACCCGAATGTAACCCCGTTACATCCTCCCCCATCAAGACTATTGCTTACGCAATAATCGAAATCTTGTTGGATAAATCCAACGCCAGTACCTCTGGTTGTCCATTGTACACCTTCAGCGGTGCTATGGACGCAAACTATTCCGACAACTCGGAAGTGGATGCCCTTGGGGATCTCTCCCCAACTGATGGCCATGCTGATAGCGCCGAACGGCGCTATCAGTCATCCAACCCATTCCCCACACGTGGGGAAAACGCACTAACTCGTGCGCCACCGTTACCCGCTAGGGGTGATACCTCCAGGTTGCCACAGGCAACCACCACCAATGAACCGTCCTTGGTTCAATAGGCCCTCTGTGCCGGACGGGCCCGGAAGGGACCTCGCGACTCTCAAAAGAGGGCTAAGAACGCGGTCAAGAGGGATTTATCCTCCTATACCCATGGTCCAGCGGCTATACTGCCGCGTGAAATTGCGCATCGGAACCAACTCCGGGCCCGACTATTAACGCCCAAACATTATTCCGTTAAGTCCTACCGGACGCGCCTCGGGAAGCAGGCACGGGGTGTCCTCGTGGGTATTATCCGCGAGATTCCAATTGTTCTCCTGAGGGACGAAAGCGTCGAAGACGCAGAACAGGCGTTCCGCGCCTGGGCGGAAGGGGAGAAACGCCTCCCCAGTTTCGATGCGCTGTACAACAGCTTCTCCGAACACGACGTTCGGGTCGAGAGGGCGCTACGCTTGGCCTATGCTCAGGCCAAAGCGCAAGGGCAATTACCTGCCTCCTATTATACGCGCTCTGTTCTCGATGTGGTGCCGGAGAGAAATGCAAGCACAGCATCTGCCTCCGGCGAACTCCCAGCTACTGGGATTGAAGGGGCTTCTTCAGCCCCTTTGATCGTTGACTCTCAGTGGGATTCTCCCGCTCAAAAGCGTCAACGACGTCACGGAAATCCTGCCGCAGGGGAGTCTCGTACTCCCACGAGCTCTGGGAATGTGGATACCCTTTCCACTTCACCAGTTACTGTGTCTCATCCCGGTGATGGCGTCGTGCCATCAGGCGTTCCACATGGTAATGTGGAGTACCCTCTGTATCGAGCACTGGAGGAGGGGGTCGCGCTATTGCGGCGTGACTTCCACTAGCGCTGTGATCGGCACAGCCGTCGCATCCAAGATGCTCAGGAGGGACTCCGCAACGAAGGGAGTGCGAATGAACGCATCGAGGAGCGGCTTGCCTCTCTCGAGTCTCTCGTTGCGGAGCTTCAGGGTCGTATTTCAACCCTGTCGGAGATGTTCCGACCTGTCGCGCCTTTCGGCTATCCGGCTTCTCACCCTCCTCAGAGAGGGGACCCGCCTTAGGGTTCTGGTATGGCTTAAGCATACCCACATAGAAGGTTGGATGCGTACGCATCGCCTTCGGGATGTCTAAGGTATACGACAAGCCCTTTCGGGCTAGTACCTTAAAGGGGCCCACAAACCTGGGGCGCAGTTTATTCCTCAACACGTTGGAAACTGCATATGTAGGAATATTTTTAGCGTTTAATAAAACATTTTCTCCTACTTTGTACACTTTTTCGTTACGCCGCCCCTTGCGGTCAGCTTGCTCCTTCTGCTTGTCTTGGCTTTCCGCCATGGCATCGCAGACGTGTCGTAAGACACTAAGGCGCGTCGATAAAAACTTATCGATGTGCTTTCGCACAGATACAGGGCTGACATCGGGGAATCCTGACCCCTCATGCACTGGTCCACACACACGTGGCGTCAACGGAACCCTCGGATTCACTAATCCGTTCACGTAAAACGGGGTAAGCCCCGTAGATGCATGTACCGAATTGTTGATAGCAAATTCAACCATCGGAAGCATCTCACTCCAACTCTTTGAAGAATCCGGACATAAAATCCGGAGAATATCCTCCACAACGCGATTAACGCGTTTCGTCTGACCGTCCGTCTGCGGATGATCCGCAGTGGAAATGAGGAGCTTGGTGCCCAGCACCCTAAACAACGCTCCCCAAAACTGTCCCGTAAAACGGGGATCCCGATCCGACACAACGGAATCGGGTAGACCATGCTGTCGAAAGACACGGTCTAGGAACACTTTTTCTGTTCCTTGTCCACCAATGGACTCTGGCACCGCCGCCAGGTGAGCCATCTTGCTCAAACGGTCTACAAAGACCAATATGCCGGTGTTCCCGGCCTTATCCTTCGGAAAACCGAAGATAAAATCCATGCTAATGGATTTCCAACACTCCGTTGGAACCGATAAGCTCGCCAAAGGCGCAGCTGAACTTGCAGAGGGTTTAACCCTCTGACACGTCTCACAGGTGCGTATATACGCACCGACCCACTTATACATATTGGTCCACCAATACAGAGCGCTTAAAGCGCTGTAGGTCTTATCCCGACCTAAATGACAACCGGTAGGGGCGTCATGTGCCTCAAAGAGGACTCTATACTTAAGTTCCTCATCATGAAGAACTACCACCCGCGGTGTGTCCTCCGCGCTCGTGCTATAATATAGCAAACCTTCACAGTACATGTAACGGTGTAAACGAGATTTAGCTCGACTTGACAGGGTTGGCTCAGACGAGCCAAGACCCTTTTCACCTAACGCGCTGATAAGCGCCGTACATTGTGGGTCTTTCTCATACGCCTGGCGTATGAGATCCACACAGACGAGGTGACGAATGTCGCGTGAGAGAGCTCGTAATCGGGACGACGCGACAACGCGTCTGCAAGTACATTCTGTTTACCAGGTTTGTACTTTACCTCAAAATTGTAATCCGCAAAGAAGGATAGCCAACGGGCCATCCGTTGCGAGAGATTAGGCGACTTTGTCGCTGTCCTTAAAGACGCGTGGTCAGTATAAACCACGAACGGCTTTGAGCCGAGTAGGTGAACCCTAAATTTGACAAGAGCATACTTCATTGCAAGTAGCTCCTTGTCATGAACGGGATAATTCCGTTCCGCAGCTTTAAGCTGCCTCGACTGAAACGCAATTACGCGTTCCCTTCCTGCATCGTCTGCTTGTAACAAAGCACATCCGATTGCGAAATCGGAGGCGTCGCAGACGACACTAAATGGTTTCCCAGAATCTGGGAGAGCAAGAACTGGAGCTTTTAACAAGCTCCCCTTAACCGCTTCAAAAGCGTTTTGGTGTTCGGTTTTCCAACACCAATCCACGTCCTTCTTAAGAAGGTCGGTTAATGGCTTCTCCATTTCAGCGTAGTTCTCGCTGTACTTGTGGAGATAGTTGGCTAATCCTATCCACTTCCGTAAATCTCTAAGATTTACAGGCGAAGGCCACTCCACAATGGCTTTCACCTTCGCGGGATCCGCCCGCACTCCATCCTTACCGATGCAGCCTCCGAGGAAAGGAATTTCCTCAGCACCAAATATACATTTGGATGCGTTTGCATATAACTTATGCTCTCGCATACATTCGATCACTGCACGAAGGTGTATCAGATGCGTCTGAACATCATACGAGTCACCTTCCGCACGACTATAAACGAATATATCGTCGAAGTACGTCTGAGGGTACTTCCTATGAGGGCGGAAGAGTTGACTCACCAAGCGATTGAAAGTCGCTGGTGCATTTGAAAGCCCTTGTGGCATAACAAGCCACTCCCACAGCATGCCACTAGGCGTGCTGACCGCTGTAAGCGGAATATCGGACGCTCGCATGAGCACCTGATAATACCCATCTATCAGATCTAAAGCACTGTACACGGTACAGCCCGCCATATTGTTCTGGAGGACATCCTTCCGAGGAATCGGAGTCTGCATGGGTACTGTAGTTGCATTCAGCTTGTTGTACGCATGCACAATGTGCCACTTTCCGTTCGGTTTACGAACACAAAAAGTGGGAGAAGAGTGGGGAGACTTGCTCTCCTGTATCATCCCTGCCTCTTCTTTCCCCTTGAATAATGCGTCGATAACGTCGCATTGCTCCTTGGGGAGAGGCCAATGCCTAGTGAAGCAGTATTTGGTTCCAGGAACCAAATCAATTTTATGTCGGACTCCCCGATCCGGTGGTAACCCCATCGGTGGGTTGTCACTAATGACATCTCCAAATTCCTTTAATAAGGAATGGTAAGGGTCCTCAGGATCCGCGAGGATCTTGAGACCGCTTCGGGCATTCAATGCCTATTTGGTTTGTACCAAAACTGACTCGTCCATCGTGGATGAGGAGTTCAACTCCTCTTCCGGACGTAATACGACAACCTCGTCGATTTCATCTGCTTTCAAAGCAGTTTCAAATTAGTTGAAGGACATCTCCTCCAACGACAACAGTTCGCCTACCCCAGGCAACCACTCCATGCCTACGCCTTCTGTGACAACACCTGTCACACTATTCAGCATCCTATAGGACTGCTGAATACTGGCTCGGGACTCATCCCGGGACCCAGATGGGGGTAGTCATTTGCCCCATCTATTGGAAGCGCATCGCGCCTATCCACAGAGGTCTTAACCTATACCACCGATGCCTCATCGGTCTCACCTAATAAGGCGTGGTCGAAATCAATTACGACCTGTAGAAGAGACAAACTACGAGTCTCTTCTCTAGGAAGCGCCTATCGCTTAAACTTAGAGGAATCCACCTCTACCACTGGCGACTCACCAGTCTCGCCTATATCGGCGTGGGGATTAACCGCCGAATCCCCCTCGTCAAGGAACTCTTCCTTGAACTCATTGGGAATGATCATTTCATACATCCCAATCTCTGGCATCTCACGCCAGAATCGCTTTTGCGATCGGGCAAAGGTGGGTTCATGACTCTCCAATGCTTCAACCGATCGCGGGTGCGTTGAGCCAATGGATTTAGACTTCCAGTCTATCCATGGCTCGTGGCGTTCCAGCCACTTCATTCCCAGAATGAGGTCATACCTCGAGTCCAAATCCAGGACTAGGCAACGTTCTAAGCTGTCGAAGTCTGCAAACTTCAGCTTAAGGTCAATCGAGACCTTGGGTACAGTAACCTGTACACCCGTCGCAATACGGACCGTGACAACGTCACGAGAACGTGCCTCTAGGGCCTCGGCATACAGCCGACTCTTCTCAACAGAACCCCGTCTGACATAATTGTCAGACGCTCCAGAGTCTATCAAGACTCTCCAAGGCTTATCAAAGCCTTTCACGTCCGCAAGGACTACCAGCAAACCTGGCTGGTACAATAACTCGGTGCTAGAAAGCACCGCTTACATCGGGGCTTTGTGCTGTCGTCCCCTACCCTGGGGCTTAACAGCACTGAGGGGTCCCCCAGTAGGGCGCCCCGCACCTACTGGGAGCAGTCGTTTCCTGACGGCTTGGGCCAGGGTTTCTTCTCAACCCTTGGCCCTTTTAAGCGAGTATCTCGCTGGGGGTTCCGCGGACATTTGTTCCGCAGATGATCCGTGCTCCCACACTGGAAGCATCTCAGCGGTCCATGCCGCTGCAACATTGAAAGGAGCTCCGCCTCGAAGCTCTGCGGAAAATAGTCAGTGTGACTCTTAGCGGAAGGTTTCTCTTCCGCTTCGACCTGACTAAGGTCCATGGGTTCGGGACCCACCTTAGAGGAACGGAAGTTCTTCTGGGCGTTGAACGCCATCATGAACGCCTCCCCCAGGTGCTCGGGTCGGCATCGGAACAATTCCGAACGTGCTGGCCCTTCTCTCAGGCCTCCCATGAAGACGGGGATGGACACATCGTCCGAATACGCTTTCGCGTACATCCCTGCCAAACAGGGTCTTAAGCTCCTGGATATATGTATCCAGGTCCCTAGTGCCCTGACGGCACCTCCGAAATGCCAGTTGATTCTGAAAAACCAGATCAGGCGTTGCGTACATGTCCATAAGCTTCTGCTTAAGGACCTCCCAGGTTGGGAATACGTCCGTGACTGACTCCGAACACGTAAACGCCCATTTACGGGCTTTGCCCGTAAGATGGGTCAGTGAAAGTCCCACTTGCAAGTGATCAGCGATCACACTCGCTGTGGCGAAGGCCGTTTCGACCTCTAGCAACCACACGTAAAGGTTGTCACCCTTCTCCCCGGTGAACTCCTTTATTTTGAATGATAATGGAGGGCGCACCCCCGTGGAACGACCTCCACTACAACTCGCCTCATGAGCGATGAGGGCATTTACCCTTGCCTTTACGGCCTCAAAGCCCTGCTCCACTAGGAGCCTCATGCCTTCGTCACCCATTAAGGGTAACAGCCTTTTAAAGGCTTCCTGCTGGACGAGGGTCAAACTATCCCAATCGTCCTGATTCATCCTTTGCAGAGGATGCCTAGTCTACCAACACAGGTGTTGGATTGACTACAAGTGCTACCAGATGTAGCCGGTGCGTATACGCACGGTGCGACTAGCGCACAGAGGAAGACTCTTCCTTAAAGCGGTAGCTACCGCTACTTAGCCGATACCCTTGTAAAGGGCTTAGTAGGAGAGTTCTCCTACTCGGGGCCAAGGTTCCCGGGTTGGTTTACTACGTAGCCTTAACGGCTGTATTCCCTTTACGGGATGTAAGTAAAGGGAGGGCTCCCTCTTCCATACGACACTCACTGCGCGCGCGACCGGTCGAGGTCGCACGTCCGCAAAATAGTGTGAAATGTAAACTGAATATATTTAATATGTAATTAGCCTAAATTAATTTAAACTAATATAAACTATATGTAATACTAAGTAGAATATTCCTAATTCGTACCTAGCTAAAATGCAGTGTACACACCTGTGTACTGACACGTGGATGGCTGACACACCACCACACCAAGGGCCCCTACCCTGATTGGTTAAAATAACCAAAGGTTCAGAACCTTTCAAACCGGTCAATACTGACCTCAACCGTGGTGTACATGTACACCAACACTAAATGTAACTCGAATGTAACCCCGTTACACTGTGGGCATTTTTATTCGACAAAACATTCGAAGTTGCGGTTTTGGATGGAAATAACGTCTAAGAGAGCAAAAAGAAACAATCACGGTATTTGCACTACCTGACACAAGATTCACTTTCATCGCGGAAGGCGAAGTTATCCGAGTTACCTAATCCATCCGTTATCGGAAGCACCTGAAAACCATATTTGCACTGATGATTTTTATGTTGTTCTTGTTGGCAGCAGTCTATATCACTATAATTCTGTTAAGGCAAGGCATTTTTTTTCCATCATCAAGCTTTAACGACAACTTCAAAAATTCCGTTGCTTTGGGATATATTGCATATTTTTTTCTATCTTGAAGTCTTTTAAGGCTGGCGCATGGGTTTGTCGCGTAGCCCTATGTAATGCGAATGAGATACTTGGGAGCGCGCACGTCTACTTCAAGTGAATGGAAGCTTTTCACTGATGCGGCTTTGCCGTACATTCGTGGGGTAAACAGTTCACCAAATTTCCGCTCATGTTAATTTCTTGGATCTGTTTCCTCACAGCATTATCTTCTTTCAGCTCATTTAAAGCTCTTGGTCAGTGGTATAATCAAGTTCTGCTTCTCCTTCAACGTGCATGCCCAGAATTTTTTCGACATTTCCAAGATCCTTTAGCTCGACTACCTTGCGCTAAAACAATACGTCCAACCGTGACTCTTGTTACCAATAGATCACCTACATAGACATCCCCTAACATGATCTCACAATTTTCTTTTCGAACAAAAGTACATAGGTCGGTTAGCCACTGTATAAACCGCCAAGCTAGATAGAGTTTTTTT
This sequence comes from Peronosclerospora sorghi, assembly GCA_026184515.1. Lineage (NCBI taxonomy): Eukaryota > Oomycota > Peronosporomycetes > Peronosporales > Peronosporaceae > Peronosclerospora > Peronosclerospora sorghi. The sequence goes on from CM047584.1 coordinate 11,917,815, forward strand.
TGCAGCTCTAACAAACCCGGTGTGCTAGCTTTAATCCGTAAAAGTTCTTCCACCTCCAAAACCAGATCCCCTTTATTGTTTGCACCCGACTCTTCCAAAAAAATTTCTTCTGATACTTCCTTGCCTTAAGGTACTTTTAGATGTACCTCATATTCTTTCACATTTCCACCTTTGGATAAGCTCTGGAGCGAGCGTACGATTTCCACATTAATGCCATGGTCAATATATATTTTTCACTGTTTAAATTTATCACCTTAGAAAAGATTGAGAAAAACTCTTGGATCTTCTCTACACACTTGCTTGTCTCCTCTAGCTACCATCCTTGCCTTGTAGCGCTACACAGTGCCATCAGTGTTGTGATTTGTCTTTTACATCCACTTCGTGGGCAAACGCTTTTTATGTGCGTCTTTTCGATTAATTTTCCACGTTTTAAGTTCATTTAATGAGGGAAATTTTGAATTCCTTCGGGGGGAACTGATTTTCTTTTGTGTGCTTTGGAATAACAAGACGGGTCCGACAGTGCCGCAAAACTTTCCACGCTAGAAAATTTCAAATACTAATGGCAAATGCGCATACTAAATTTCCATTTTCACAATAATCGTTGCTTCCAATTTCAGTGCTCATTTTTTCTTGCTCACTCTACTCGAGCTTTCAGTTGCTATTCTTTCTTCTCTTACCTTTTTCCTTTTCTAGTACTGTTATTTTTTTGAGTTTTCTTGGTTTCTTCCCAGATTTCATAGATAATATTTTTCGCAGCTATTGACCTGATTTTCGCTTGGGATCAGTACTTCATACTATTTTTAGCTGCGAAATTCATCCCTGATTTGTTTTTTGCTGGGCAAGCAGATTTCAGGATCTTCAAATCCGTATCCTCCGCATTTTCTGGAGTTCGAGCAATATTATTTCTTTAATCTCTACCGATTGTTTCGATGTGCGTAATATGTATTATGCACTCAAAATCGTTTTGAATCCAGCATTAAAATATTTGAACATTTTTTCTGCTTGGTATTTCGATTACCAATTTCACCACGTTGATAAGAAATACCTACTATTGGTTCAAATTCAATTGTAGCTACTTCTTTTCAAAGTGGTAAAAAATGGTAAACACACTAGAATGTGAAGCTTCAAGAGCAATAAGGGTTCGAGTCCCTTTGATTTTACATAAAAAGTTATATCATATTTAAATATGAGTGTGAAGAAATTAGTTGGTAACCAACTAATACCAACTCACGCAGTTTTACACCAATAAAAACGACACGTACCAACTCAAAGAAATGACACGTACCAACTCAAGTACCGGTATAAGAAATGATACGTACCAACATAGCCAGGGCAATGACTTAGCTGCATCTTGGTAGAGTCATTGCCCCGGATGATCATTGACCTACAGGTTAGTCAACTACTGTATATACTGGGCGACTTCATGATAGGACACAACCGCTATGCATCTCTTTGGTAAAGTACTAGCTATACCCGTGTTATTATCCCTTCAATTAGTACGTGTCATTTCTTGAGTTGGTATTAGTTGGTTACCAACTAATTTTGATATTGCGTTTAAATATATTCCTTATTGCCAACAAATTCGTATTTAATATATGGTTTTTGCTAACGTACATACCGTATGTACGTACATACCCCCCCTAAACCCTAAACCCTAAACCCTGAAAACAGCCAACCAACCCTAAACCCTGCAGGCTGAAAACAGCCAATCAACCCTAAACCCTAAACCCTGCAGGGGGTATGCACGATACATACGGTATGTACGTTGGCAATTCCCTTAATATATATATATATTATTGTAATACAAAAAATAGGTAGTTTAGTTCCGATTAAACGTAGTAAAAGAGAATGAATTATAGGTGATAGACAAACAAGACAAAACCTCCATCGCTATTGATGACCGACACCGTGGTGGAGTGGTTAAGTCCCCTACCAGGGGACCGGGAGACCGCGGGCTCGAGTCCCGCAGAGGACAAGAATCCAAGTTCGTGTAGAGTCGAGGTCCAGTTGTAATTAAGAGGCCCCTACAGCACGCCCTTGACATGGCTTACACCTATCCCGATTAAATGGGGAGGTTCTCTAATATCTCTATCGATATCGATACAACCATTAGTCGAAAAGAACCTCATTTAAAAAAGATTTAAATAATCAATTATATTGTATTAATGTAGGTGTAGGTCTTTTGTGTTCGCGGCATGCATTCCTATACCGTTTTATACGTTGATTTGAGAAAAAATTGCATTAAGTAGTAGTACTATCAGACTTAATAATTCACAAAAACCTCCACAATCTCCATCTCGAGTAACTTGATCAGATGTCTCCAAAATATTGTAGAGTCCTGTGGAGAAGCGTACCTCAGATTTTGGGGCCAACTGTGGTGAACATGGACGGGCCATCCGGAGCAGATGCGACTACTGGTACAGGTACCTAACGGTAAGCGACGGACGACTGAGATATCAGGTTGACTGGTTGATGACGCATGTCAGGATGGGTAGAGTTGATTGGTTGATATTAGGTAATTGGTTGATTTAGGATATAAGCAATAATAAAGTTCTCCTTTGGCGTCCGATCACTAAGATCACCGATAGGGAAGGCGTGAATACTTCGCGCCTCCCTTCCTTTGCAAACGCACCTCTACACGTCCCGGGCGGGAGCACGTAGTGCACTTTTTGGCCCACCGGTAAACGTAGAGTTTTGAAGAACTAACCCTCAACACCACCCGCCTTGTCAGCGGCTTCGTTTGGAAAGGTAATTGGGAACGTGATCGAGCAGTGCGCTCTCACCTCTTCCCCCATTGGTTGGCATCTGTCCCCTAGATGTTTGTCTTCTATAAGCGCCCCTTGGGAACTCCAGGTGGATTTCTTGTGAAATATGTCGATATGCACATAGAAAGTGCAGTTCGACCCCCCTCCCTTTCCTCTTAAGTTTAGGCTAGGATTACATAATATATTGGGTGTTTCTTAGCGATCTAGGCTTAAGAGGCTCGGCGATCAAGTGGTGAAGACTTCCACCACGTGATCCAGTACCCCTTCGCTGATCACCACTAGATCGACACCGTCGATCTGCGATCATCAATCTGCGACCTGCGATCATCAACCCTCAATCTCGCCGAATTAACACAAGATCAACTAGATCGATCTGCGATCATCGATCATCGATCATTGATCTTGATCATCGACTTGTGATCATCCGAGATCTTGTCGATTCATCACAAGATCAACTAGATCGATCTGCGATCTGCGATCATCGATCATCGATCTTGATCATCGACTTTTTACACCTGATCTAAACCCGTCGATTGCTATGAATTCTCCTTGATCTGCATCGGAATTTCACGGATCTACGTCCCAGTCACCTGGAGAGCGACCCACGCCCAAACCGTCGGGTATAAAAGGTGAGCAAGACATAGGCCTGTCACAGGACAACCGGAGGACCCCCTTCGTTAGTCGGTAGTCCGGGCGCTGTGGGAACGCCAGATCGAACCTCAAAAATTCTTATCAGCCGCTCCACCACAGTCCCTAACAAAGGTCGATAATTGGTGGATCATTTCACCATAGTCAATACCGCGTAATCTGCTATCCTGTTGTATCGCAAAAACACAACAAGGATAAATAATAGAGGCGTTAGCGGACAAACTTGGCGGACCGCAGATGCTACCAGCACCGAATCTGATACTATTTAAGTGAAATGATGACGAAGCTTGAAATATACCTAATTGCCAGCATCAGAAAATAATAAAATAAAGCGCTGCTGGCTCCTACAAAAGATAATCTTGTCAAATTTCCATTAACAAATTAGAATGACGGATGTCAGGGAGACAGGATAGATTAAACAATGACATTTACAAACAATGTATAGAGGATATTCCGCAGGATTGGAACAAGTGTTTAATGACTTCTTCCATGGACTGTTTTGCAAAAACAATCTATATTTCTGTAGAAAAAGAACGGGTTCCAAACGCGATGGACTATCTTCCCTATTACAATCAAGTTATGAAATCACCAAAATTGTAGCATCCTGACTGCTGCAGCTTCTGCGGATATACTGAGAGAACAGCAGGGGTTCATTCTTGGGAGGAAGATGGATCGCTCAGTGGTGATGATGGTGGCAACCTTTCTATGTAGCCGTTCGGTATCTCTAACATACCAGGGGGTCTGCTTCTGTATTTTGCGAAGGCATATGACACAGTGGACAGGAAAACTATTTTATGTATTGGAGCAGTCTGGGGAGTTACGACACGGGTACAAAAATCACATGCTCATACCACAGCACACTTTTTTTAGCAAATACAAATTCACGGATTCTATTGTGTGACTATTCCACGAAGACTTGTCTCCAAGCTCGAGAAAATTGGTTAAAATGCTATTATGATCATCAAAAGTATTCCCCCAGATGAATCGTTATTATTGCTTAGTTTCTCCCCCCCCCCCAAAAAAACGGCTGTTTGTTTGATCCGCCATCTAAGTCTGCCATATAGCACTGTCGTCTTCATCCCCTCCGCAGTCTATTCTGTTGAACTACCTCATTTTTGCGATCACGTAGATCATTTTGTATAAATGTGCCGTACAGTGTTTCACAAGCGCTTCCCATAAATCGTCTACTCAGTACTCACTCTTCCAATGTATTCTATACTTTCTTGTAGTTCCTTCCCTATTCTTTCTTTATCACGTCCTTGTAGTGATAGTCTGGCTACATCCTCTGTCTTAGGTTGGGCGGCTGAGGCAATTTAAGTATGCACACTCCAGCAAGCTAGTCGATGGTATTGATTCTCATATCAAGGATCATGCCGCTTGTCTATCCCTCGCTGATACCGACTACAACTACTGCTGATCGTACATATTTCGCAGCTCAAACTGCTGTATAAGTCTCCCGACCGACCGAAGATTGGTTAGGGAGGGCGAATGATTCAATCCCTCGTTGAAATTACGTGTAGCCATTTTGGCATCAGCCTCTTTTCATGGAGATGAAACCCCGTTGGATGAAATGTATATATATATATATATATTCAGGTCATCATTCAACTTTAACTGTCTACTATTGTTATATTTCAATTAAGTAACTATACATCACATACTTTCCTTTTTACTATAAACCTGCTAAGCCGAAACTTCCACTGCGTGGCATCCGTCGCGCACTTGTCTCTTCCTACTCGAGATCCTACCTGTTCAAAACCATCCGACCATGTAGTATAAGATCTCTGCTATAAGAACAAGTGTCTTTTGCAACAGCCGTGTCTGAACAAAGGAGTTGCTACTTGTTATACTGTATTGCGTGAAGAAGTGCGCAATATTAGAATATAAGACATTTTGATTAAATAGGTAATAAAAAGACGGACCCTCAAAGGCTGCTGCTGATCCGAAGTTAATGGCCTTAGTTGTTTACACGAGGAAGATAGGGGGGTTAACATAGATGCTGCAAAAGCATCCTTATCCGCCAAGACAGGGGACAGTGTGGCCCCTGCTACAGATGTTCCTAAGGCATCATATAGCACTCGAGGTTTCCATCAATACAAATGTTCTCTAGGAAAACTTGGACATATAGTTGTAGATTATACCGACAGTGAGTCATCACAATGCGTGTCGATTTCGATGAGGACGACTACAGCTTCGGAAAGTCTTTATTAGCCCTAAAAGTGTGCGAGAAATCTACGTAAAGACCCTGCGACGAGTTTCGGTAAACCCAGCACTTAGATGTGGCCATCCGCTTCTGCTTCAAACATGCGAAAAAATATTTCCGCAAGATGTGGTTCGTGCAGAACTGGTGCTCCGTGATTAGAATCTTTCCTGGGCTCACGCACCGGTCGGTTTGGCGAAATACGAAGTTCGGTGTCGATGTCCTGGAAAACAGTGAATACTACTTTGATCTTCAGTTAATCCGAGTACCGATAGTAGGCCTCAACACTCTTTTAATTTATTGTTCCAGACCTTCTAGTTTTGCGGGCCAGAAGTCATCGCGAAAGAATAGGGAGACTGGAGATTCCCTAAGTCAATCATGGAATGCCATTATCAACATTACAAAAAATCCTTGTGGATCACTTGAGCAAGGTGCAAGCATTAGCCAAACGCTTTTTAAAGTATTCTTTTTTGGTAAAGTGGGATGGCTCCACTATGACTTATTTGAAGTAGGGATTCCTCCGCATATTGCTACAAATATCTTAAGTATATTCTGTTTGACACTATGGACCTCAAATGGTCCAGTGAACTTCGGCAGTAGATTCCTATAGGGAAAGGCTGATTTAATGTTAGATTATAGCATAATAGTTCGCATTTACACGTGTAAGAAAATTAGCACCATAGAATATAACTACTGAACTATTTATAAATGACCAATTGTTTTTCTCTCTCAACTTCTCATTATTAAAACCAGAAGCTATTACATCTTCAACATAACGTTGTTGAAGATGTATCAAAAGATTACTCAAGCGGTATATGATTTATCTTCCCAATTGTCGCTTGTTTAGCAGATGCACTATCTTGTTTATCTGCCGCTTGTGCAGCAAATCTTCATCGTCTTCATTAACAGATTTATACTCAAAGTAAATAGTTCCAGTCGTTCCCGCTGAAACTAGAATGTTATTCTCTGGATTGAAACTGTTTCTATCGATATTGTCAGTTCTAGTTCTGGTTTTGATCTTTTCCTTATAACAGGAGTTGTTGGGGCATCAACTGCTGTGACAGTAGTAGGTAGATTAACGCTCGTGACGTCTGCTGCTTTTGTAACTGTAGGTGCGTTCGATTTGCCTTCAAAGTTTCCTATGCAACTTGTTTTGTTTGCTTCTACTCGCTCAAAACTGAGCGGGTGTCTCCCTACTTAGATTTTGCGTACCTCCAAGTAAAACCGATACTGCATAGCATTCACGTTGAAAAGTGCGGGCTTAGTTCAAGCATTCAACGATTTTTAAGGTGATGTCACTATTAGGGACTCCCCGCTCGCTCTTTAAAGCGTCGAGCATTTGTTCTATCATTGAAACAATCGTTCTAAATGTCGCGATTTTGCAACGTTGACATTTGTTTATTGATATACACGATTATATCATTTGCAACGGTGATGCATATCGTTTATATCTAATCAACACCTACGTTCTTTACAAACTTCTCTCAATCAAGCGTTCAAAGCTCCATCACCTCGGAGGGTATTGAACGTTTGAAATGGGTAGAAAATCAGGTCTCTGTTTGCTTTTGGACTTTAAACATCCCAACGTGCTCCGTAATCAAGTCAGACGGGATCGTCTGACCTTGATATCTTTGTCTAATGGTGGCCTGCCGTGGGTAGTTTCATTTCATCGTGGGTGCCTACCATTGTAACGTAACGTTCTTCGCGGGGGCTACTGCCTGCCGCGATATTATCGTATTAGCGGTGTATACCGCCTACCCGCGTTGCTAATTTTTTATTTGCAGTAGCCACTGCCTAACGCGGCATCTTTTTTCCTCATGGTGATTACTGTATACCAGGGGTATCTGCTGCTCGTTACGGTGGATATTAACTACCTTGATCATGTTTTGCCCAAGACGACCGTCTTCTGTATTGAGTACTCCAACAAGGTAGTCCTTATCGCTAATACCGAGCACTCCCTGTTAACGCAGATGATGTGCTGAAGTATGATTTAGCCCCACTCGACAGTCGCAAGCGGATGTACCATCCGATGCAATTGTCAAATCTGATCAGGTGGTGCCATTGCTACCCAGGCTCTGCCTATTCTCTGATACACTAGATTATTCACAGGGTGATCAGTTCCGTAGCATTGATGCAGGCTATCAACAAGGTTTTCCATTCGATCTTTGGTTGGTTCTTGGCCATCCATAGGTTGCCCAAAATAGCATCAAACTTTACATCAAGAACAAGGTTCATAAATCATCCTCAAATAAAAGTTCTCCCAACTCAAAGTGCACTCAAATTACACGCATTGGCATTTCACGGTTGCATCCGTTGCTAATGGACAGACAACATTCTTCGTGGAGTACCAACTTCCACAAAGTTAAACGACGTTAAACTTGTGCTCTTACGATTTTGATGCGCCGGTATCAAACAGTGCGCGCATGGTGACATCGGTTCCACGCGGTGTAACATTCAGGGTGATGAGCGCTTTCGCACATGACTGACCAGACAGGGTTATCTTCCTTACATTTCCGATATCCGCGTGCGTACCCCTGTATATCAAGCTTACATTCACACAGATTAAATTGACATCTGAACTCATGTTAAAGAAGCTATATGGTGAGCTTTAACTATTTTTAACGCTTCTAGCGTCGCAATCGCAGTAGGGTCTGCTGGGTTGAATCCACATGCTCATGCCTTGGTGCGACTGCCGAGACGTGTAAGGGCAACGTGTAAGGTATATTCATATTACGAGGCTGTCTGTAACTCGAGCAGCCGTTGAGCCCTATGTACAGGGATACGTCGACTTTGGCCTTAAAGGTTTACACTGCGATGTCGGGGGCGCGGATAGCGCAAGAGAAGCGATAGAATTCCTTCGAAATCGGTCTATATTTCGATTTTACCGATGTTTAGCTTCCGCCATTGTTTTCATGTCAAGACCTTATCTCCTTATCACGTGTACCAAACGCGCCGAATTGGTGAGAAATCCCTGTGAGCAACCCCACATAGGCAATAAAATATTTCAATAGCTAATTTTATATTAATTACTATTGAAATATTTTTTTTGCCTATGTTAATTTTATATTAATTACTATTGAATTTTTTTTTGCCTATGTGGGGTTGCTCACGGGGATTTCTCACCAATTCGGCGCGTTTGGTACACGTGATAAGGAGATAAGGTCTTGACATGAAAACAACGACGGAAGCTAAACATCGGTAAAATCAAAATTTTTATACTTTTTTAAAAATAAAAAATTAAATTTAGTCCGATACAGGCTTTGGTGATAGACGGAAGATTAAAGAGTAATATATATTATGGATGGCTTAGGCTTCATAGTTATAACTAAATCTTACCCCAAGAGACATGTTACATAAAAAGACTAGGGTTTGATCACAATGTTGAGACAGGTTGGTCCAACTCATCGCATTAGAAGATGAACCGACTCGGGATCTTAAAAGTGGAACTTTGTTAAGAGTTTTACTTGTGAACGTACGAGCCGTAATATGTTCCACGTGATATATACAAAAGAGAAATATAAATTCAGGATCGCAATAATAATGGTCAATCTGGATTAGGAAGCAGATCGGGTGCCGATGTGAGCCAATAAAATTAATTCGTGTATTGACAGGCAAAGTGGATCTGTTTGAGACTGCGCATTTGTGTCGAGATAATCTTGATTTATTGACTCAAATTGGGATCACGGAATAACTGCTCTTGTTAAACCGGCGGTAGGTTTGGTGGAGAACGTTTGGATAGAGAAAATATCTACATCTTACTGCCCCGTCCGGATGCCCGACAAGACGTAATTGCAGAGAGTGACACGATTCTCCAGGTCGACTGTAGCGTTGCTTCCGATTGTGAAGAAAGTTAACAAATTATGGATCAAACTACAGGGGTTCCACGTGGGATCGTAAACTGTAGGAAATTGACACAAGTTAGGGGCAAGGCCAATTGTCCGTGGTGAATATACCGGCCTTTAGTGCCCGATAATCTGCGGGTAAGTTTCTGTGAAGAACCGCGCCCTCCGTGATTAGCGTAGGGGCGCACGATAAGCAAGTAAGCGTTCTTTCAGTTTTAGAGTTAAAAATATTGTAATAAAAAAGCATATTTAAGAACCTAACCTATATTTCCTAATAAAATCAAATATACAGTTAGAATTCCAAAGCAGCTAAAAATGCATAAGTGACCACTGTGGCCTCGCTTCACTTGAAGTTTGTATGGTCTCATGCCAGACTTTACACATCAACTTGAAACCTTAACGGAAATAGTGCTATCGTGAAGTGACCTAGAATTTTTTGACATAAGTACGCGTCATTTGATTGCGGTTAGTGCAGATAATACCGTCAGCGTGAATGGGGCGAGAATTCGATCAAGTATCTCTCTCTCTCTCAATATTGGAGTAAAGTCAGTATGGGAAGATACCTGAGATTGGTAACATAGCCGATTTCCTTATCCTCCTAGAGCACCGCCTACTATATTGGCCAGAGTCAGCGCCAGTCAGAAAATCACCGATGAAGTCGTCCGATCAGATCCTTCCGGCGATTGATCGGATGTTCCGATCATCAAGCATCCCGTCACAACTGCTACCCAATACACCGAGAAACGGAACGGCGACAATTCGGGTCATGAAGGGCTGCCCAGTGCCATAGTACGGCCGAATGTGGCTTACTGTCTGATTCTGGTCTGACCTTCACTTACACGCGACCTCTATCTTATCGACGTCGATGATGATGACAACACGGACGACTTGGAAGAGCACACTATGGTGGTCCTAGCCACATTCCAGGATTAGCGTATGACGGAAAGCTCGTTTTCTCCTGGTTATTTGATCAATGAGACAGACCGGATATTACTCCTCAAGATTATCGATCGCAGATCTGGATGATGGAGATGAGAAAGAAGGTGATCCTCACGGAGCGGCAGAGGAGATTTCATATTACTCAGAATATCTATGACTTATATATAAGATGAAGCTGCTGGTCATCGTTCGTCATTAGTGCCTCTTCGCAAGGTTAACCGTGGTCGAGCTCTAAAATAGGCTGTTGTAGAAATTCTATTGTTGACCCATTGACTCCCGGTCATTCCCGATCTGCTAGCGGTTAATTTATTCAAGAAGAAGCTAGTCCGCTCCAATACCGGTCTGACTTTGGATGTTTCCGCCTGCTTCGAACGCTCCAACCCAGTTGTGGTCCGATTTTGACACGGCGCCATTGATACCTGATCTACTGCAGTCAAATCCATGGAATATATTGAGGTCCTCTATGCCGGTGATGGGGATGCCCGATTCTTCTTAGTATTAGGAATTCCGTTGACAAATCTACAAGTTCATTCAACTCAACGCCCGAGCAATCTAGGATTTTCTTATATAAGCAGCCAAGCATTTGGAGAAAGATCCCAAATTTCTGATCACCCTTGTTTTTCCGTAATATTGCGCTTGTGGTTTAAAGAGATGGAATGCTAATCGTAACGCACTATCGGAGCCTACTTACCCGAATAAACCAGCTGTCTCGATCTAACATCCCAAATTTTGGCTAATTTGGATAAATATCATATCGCCTGGTACATCGAAGCCGATACTTGGCAAATATGCAGTGTCCTCTGTGACTTGAACAGCCAGATCTTCAGAGTACGCATCTTGCATATTGCAGATGCAATCATTCTTATGGGGCTTGAAGATCATCCAGCAGCGAGCGCTCCTACACCATGTAAGATCTTCAATCTGATCCGCAACTGGTTCCGCATGCCTGGTGATCAGTCTGTACTCGTGTGAGCTGTGTCTGGAGAAGGCAAATCTTCCTTGCCTTCCGTGTAAACTTCTTTCGAGACGCCTCGCCTCTCGTTTAACCACTGCAAGATTACAAACCAGACGGTAGTTCTCTTCACGGTGCCCTTCATTCGTTTTGGATCGACGGATGAACTTGAGCTTATTTATCTGTTGATCCGAAGACCAAACGTGTTTAGTAGTATATATCGTGAAAGTGATTCGAAGCACAAATAATGTGGCCTCAGATCATGTAGTACAGACTCCGACGAGTGGAACGCAAGGAGCTGACAGGATCAGGAACCTCTTGATGTATGTGATCTCTTCCTCCAGTCCCATGATCCGGTTGCGGAGATGAGGCTCGATTCTGCCGGAGATAGCAGCCTCTATACAGGATAGAGTCTTAATCTTTTTAATACCCGTTGCTAGCGATCGCGACCGTCTTGATTGCACGTTTAGCCTTGATTTGAGATGGAGACAGCTTGTCAAGAAATTGCGCGAGTGTTCTAGCTTCAAGACATGTGTGCGTCGTGATCTTCTATAATTTGGCGTTCTCCACGCGCATACCAAACGAGATCGTTGTGTTCTGCGGAAAATTTATCATATAACTTTTTAATGGGATCAGACCTTGGAAAGGTGGAGAAAAGTGCCGCCAAGTGATAGGGGTTATGGGAAGCAGGTTTATATCCATGCCTCAATTCATAGTGTTAAACCAATTTCTTTCTGGTCCTGTTTAAGGTGTATGATATCCCTTGAGCTGCTTCTGTTCACTGTCGCTCATATCCGTAACTATGTACCAGTGCATGCACGTTCCAATTACAAGTATCGTACTTATGCGTGTGACTCCACAATGAAACGAAAGTAGGACAGTGCAAAAGTAGTGATAAAATTGTAAACAAGCTTTATATTCCACTTTAGCGCCACTTATAATTCCACACAAAACGAAACGAGACCGAAACTATTTCCACACTCCACGAGATGCACAACTTTCGTTTATACAACAACCGTACTAATCGCCACTTGTATACTAAGAGTTAAAATTCGAAGTGATTATATTAATAGGAAAGCGCTATTTCCCCCCTCCCCATTTTGGCTATTTGCCCCCCCTTTCCGCCCCTCAAAAATTATTTCCATGGATCAGCCAATCAAATTTTACTCCGATCCACTTACTCCTGTCATGGATCACCCCTAAGCTATCTCTGCAAATCAGCCTTCAACTCCGACCGCTCTGAACATCAATGAGTCCCCGTCTTCAATCATGGACAAAACATTCACTGAGAGACAATCTCTCATCACTGCTATCAAGGACTATAACCGTGCTCAGAATGTCATCGTCGTATTGGACAATCACAGTGACAACATAAAAGCGCTATTTTCTCCTCCCCATGTTGGCTATTTTGACTTTGCATCGGTAGCGACAACCGCCCAACAACACCTTGCCCAAAATCAAATAGAGTTAGAGCAGTAAAATGCTAATGCTCATTAAAACTTACTCGATTGCAATGGAAGTGGTTCAATTCGATTAAATTCAACAAAAAAGCCCAGTAAAAAACAGAAAAATCAGTGTTGCTAAGACTCTTGCACATTGAAGGTACGAGCATTGTGACCAGGCTGGCCACATGTGGAACACTTTCGACCAGTAGTGTAATCAAAGAATGACTTTTGCCTTTGGTTGGCCTTGTTGTTCTGGACCCTGCCGGACGACCACGCTTTCTAGTCACCACCACTGGGTTGGAAAGCGACTGCAATGGCGCTTGACTTGCCTCATCCAAACGTGCCATGACAACAGCGACATGATCATCGTCGGCTTCATGCTACCTTTTCTCGAGGGTCCTCATCAAACTCTTTCTTGGAGACGAACGTGGTTCAGCAGCTACATCAACGGTTTGAACAACTGGAGGCGCGACCAAGTACCATTGACGGTTAATATCGCGAATGTGGAATCTCCCATTTTCCTCAATGCGTCGCTTGATCTCATGGCGGAACGGAACGCCAAAACTTGCTCGAAACAACCCCGTGCACTCATCACCGTCATCCATGTCAATATAGTTGTACTGCTCCAGCAGCTTGTCCAATGCATGTTCTGATACCTTCTTTACCAGCGGATTCATGAACTCGACAACATAGCGATGGGCCAGAGTAGACTTGTCAGACTCTATTTTGGCATTCAATTCTGTGAGCTGCGTGTCCAAAAGTAGACGAACCTTGTTGAATACTGTGAGTAGATCGTTATTCACGATGCCCAGAATCCTCTTGACGATAAATTGGTTGTCCTCACCGCGCGAGGTGCTGGTCGTTCAAAAGTCGGGAAAGCGACCAGTCCAACAGCGTACGATCTTTTCTTTGTGGATGAGCCACGTATCGTGCACATACTGGACCAACGCATCTTGACTTGGCCGCCATTTGGTTTGAAATTTGGCCCAGCTTTCTTTAAACGCTATCTCGCTGGAACTGTAGACAAGCTGTCTCCAGTCGTCCATGTAGGCATAGGTGTCGTTTGTGCTTGCAAACTTCTTGGTCGCATTGGACAGAATGTTCTTGTTGACATTCCATATGCGGAGAAAATTTTGCGCACAAGGGAACACGACGCCAAGTGCAGTCATCAACGCAAGATCTCGATTAGTGACAACAACCGATGGCTTGGTCACAAGCTCGAATGACTGGAGCGCCCAAACATACATGCAATCTGTCTCGTTGCATATGAAAGAAAATCCAGCGTTGAACGTGCTGTCGATGGCCATAATCCCGACGATGTTGAGCAATGGCATGCCAAATCGATTCGTCTTATAGGTTCAGTCGATGAAAAACACCACATTGACACGTCTTGCAAGATATACCGACTTCTCGTGACAAAAGAAAAGGCCACGCAGTGCTCCGTCCGAAGCCACCATGACATTGAAGATAAAGTCGCCAGCACGAATCTCATCGTACAGTGCTGGAATTGGCGAGCGCCCGTCAAGAAACTCTCTTCTTGCGACCACTTTCTCGTTGTAGATTTATTTCCTTGTGGTCTATTGGTTTCCAGTTTTGTCTCTCAAGTAGGCCAGAGTTATAGACGCTCCAGTACCAGCATTCGACATGTCTCGAACGATGGTTTTTTCTTCTTTAGTCAATCTACGAGCCGTTGAAATACCACCAAGATTGTCGGAGATCGGATGGTTGTGGTTCATCTCTGAATTTCTAATCGTCCATTGTCCCGTTTTCTTGGAGAAGTTTGCTCTGATGAAGAATGGACATAGAATAAGACGACTCCCTGTTTTTTTGCGAGTTTCGTCAGTCAACCCTCAAGGGGTTGCGATATTGCCCGCCATAATAGCACTTGAAGGTGACTTTTCTGTTGTCACTGTGCTTGTCCAATACGACGATGACATTCTGAGCACGGTTATAGACCTTGATGGCAGTGGTGAGAGCTTGTCTCTCAGTGAATGTTTTGTCCATGATTGAAGACGGAGACTCATTGATGTTCAGAGCGGTCGGAGTTGAAGGCTGATTCGCAGCGAGAGCAGAGGGGTGATCCATGACAGGAGTAAGTGGATCGGAGTAAAATTTGATTCGCTGATCCATGGAAATAATTTTTGGGGGTCAGAGGGGGGGGGCAAATATCGCTTTCCTATTAATATTAAGACTAAAACTTAAACTAATAATATGTATATATGTAAGTTGGTGTACCTAACATAAGTTATGTAATACCCATAATGTTTTCATTGAGAAGTCGCAATAATCCATTTCGTCCGACGCGTAATGTTACAGCAAATGCGCGTCCTTTAAACACTCCTCCTCGACTTTCCGTTG
Organism: Peronosclerospora sorghi; assembly: GCA_026184515.1. Lineage (NCBI taxonomy): Eukaryota > Oomycota > Peronosporomycetes > Peronosporales > Peronosporaceae > Peronosclerospora > Peronosclerospora sorghi. The sequence goes on from CM047584.1 coordinate 11,932,964, forward strand.
AAAACAGCTTATGTCTCCTCCATCGACACCAGCCCTAGTCCTTGTTTCATGCGTCGCAGTTTTCCAGGCCCATCCCTTTAGTAAAAATTTCCGCAAGCACAGTTTCTGTCGGTATGTAATCCACTTCAATCAATCCATCTCGACCTTTTGAAACCAAAAACTTTACTCGCACTTCGATATGTTTTGTTCTTGACGTCTTGCTATCTACATTGATCGTCTTGATCGCTGCTTGGCTGTCGCATTTCAATTTTATAGGCAGCTTCACGATCAGCCCTATTTCCATCGCCATTTCATTAAATACAATTAGTTCGCATTCAACCACTGAAGCTGCGTAAAGCACAGCCTCCATCGTATACAAAGACACCCACAACTGTCTTTTGCTTATACAATGTACTATAATTCCATCCATGATCACTAGTCCTCCACTGATCGACTTTCTACCAGTCTTCGACCCGCCGAAATCAGCGTCACAATATCTGTCAGCGTTACTTCGTTCCGATCGTCACCTTTCTATGTCTTATCAATTTCCATTTGTAACTTCATACTTGCCGTCGCTTTCAGGAATCTCAAAATTATCTTGGCCGACGTCCGATCAAAAATTTTAGGCGCGTGAGTTCTGCGCGTAGCTTTATGACCCGCGAAAACGATATTGGTCTTGTGCATCGTGCTATCCATAGTAAGATTCCGGTCAGCGACTGAAAGTCTTTTACTTTCGGTTATCCGATGCAATTATCATTTTTCAGCTGTTCTTGTTCCTTTATAGCTTCATTTTCATATTCGTCACCAATTGGCGCCTTGACTCCTTTTGCATTTTTCGTGTGATGCATCGCTAGTAGGTCGTTTATCATGACCTCTTGATCCAGGTAATATACATTCTTTCATCATACGTTACACGCATCCATAGGTGTTTTGACACCTTCCCGAGGTTTTTAATCTCCAATTTCTTCACATCCTTGAAGAATTTTGCACGCACTCCACATTGGTTCCATTGAATAGTAAATCGTCAACGTAAACTCCTACTACCACTGTCGCTTCATTGAATTTCTTGAAATATAAGCACACATCCGTGAAACTCTGGTTGTATCCATACTCCATTAAGTTTCCGTGTAATAGGCGATTCCATTGCCTGCCTGCTTGTTTCAAACCATAGAGTCTTTTTTAGCTTCAACACCACTTTCCGTGCGTTTTCCACTTGCGATTCAGAAAATTTCTCTTGATTTATCATCATTCCACTTGGCACGTAAAGATATATTTCGTGTTCTTTTTCCAATACTTTGACGTACGCGTTAGAAATGTCGCCGTGAATTGCATTTACATTCCATTTTTGTGCGAGTCCCAAGACGAATTTCACTGTCGTCATTTCCATAACTGCAGCAAACGTTAACTCGTAGTCGACCCCGAAACGCTGTTCGTTTCCGCAGGCCACCAATCTTGCCTTGTACCTTTCGAGGTCAGCATTTTCATCCGTCTTGGTTTTAAACACCCACTTGGCGTGCAACGGTTTCCCATCAATGGGTTTCTCGACGATGTCCCATACTTGGTTGTTTTCCAGCGCGTTAATTTCTCCTTGCATTGCTTTCATCCACTTCATAATATCTTGACGGCTGATTGCATCCTTGTAGCTTGTAGGATCGCCTTCAATCACCATATTCACCTCTTTTCTTGTTTCTGTGTCGCTGTTGTCTTCCGTCATTTTTTCACCAGCCTTTTTTTCATATCGCCGAGTTACGTTTCTGTCTCTCGTCCAACGCGGCTTCTTCTTTGCTTTTAGCTTCTTCGCACTATAGTGACTAAGTTATTGTTCCTTGAGAGTGCCACTGTCCTCATCTTTTCTTACACAGATATTCTTGCACCTCCTTCTAACCTTCGGCTTCCTTCGTTATCAAATCTTTAGTCGATACCATCTGAAAACGTGTCCTTGAGTTGCCGGTTTTGCGTTTCGCTCAGAGTTTCCACATTAGTCACGTGTTGCGTCACAGTAACTTTATTTTCGTGCTTGAGATAAACTTTAAATCCCTTCGTTTATTCACTCTTGCCTATGATTATTCCAACTTGTGCGCGATGTGCCAAAGTGTTGGTCCCCGGGTTTTTATACACCGTACATGAGGAACCAACGTAACGATCTCTCCGAGATTTGGCTTAAAGCTCGTTAATACATACAAAGGCGACATCCTCTTTACGCTTGCACTTGTGGGTGTTCTGTTCAACACGTAGGCAGAATATTCAGCCGCATCACCCCAAAAGGATATATTTAATCCGCTTCCGAACAACATGTATCGGGCCATATTCACTACGGTCCGATTCATGCGCTCTGCCTTGCCATTGCTGGCCTGGATCCCTGCTTCACTCACTTGAAGTGAAATACCAGTGCTTTTGCAGAAATAATCCACTGTCTTGTACTCCGCGCCTCCATCTGTCCTCAAGACATGTATCTTGCAGTTGAACCTTCTTTCAAAAAATGCTAAAAAGTGTTCAAACTTCTTGGCCGCCATGTCCTTTGTTTTTTGCCAAGAAAATTCACACATAATTACTCTTGTAATCTATGAAGTTCACAAAGTATATTTACCCAATGTGATCTCTTGGCGTTATTGTTCCCTTGAGATCCGAACAAATAACACCACCAATCCTGTCGATCGGTGCGTGTGGGCCAGTGTCTTTCTTCGACTGCTTTTTTTGGCTTGTTTTCCTTGTGCACATGTCACACAGGTTCCGCGCGTAAAATATGTTATTTTGATTCCATATTGAGGGTCCTTTGAGAGCAATTATCGTGTCATAATTGAGATGTCCCATCCGAGAGTGGAAATGCATGAGTGTTCCACTCTGGACATCTCTTTCAGCCTAAAAATCAGCATCATTCGTGTCTGTCACTTCCATGACCACATCTTCAAAATTATTTCTTGTGCGGTCAACTCGTCCCTCAATCTTTAACACATTTTTATCCATGTTAACATCAGGAATACACTTACCGGTATCTTGCTTAATCAGCGCTCGATATCCATTCACATATGAGAGCATACATCCTTTTTGTTCAAAGATTCCATACGAGAAAATATTTCGCGTTAGGCTCTCCACATATAAAACATCTCTTATTTTTAACAATGTCTCCTTCTGACCACACATCACATAAATAAACAGTGATACTTTCTTTTTTATTTGCAATTTCTTCCCGTCTTCTTGATAGCAGACTCCAGACACGACTTCGACATCTGTCAAGCAGCTCAAGTCAGGTGTAAGGTGCATTATCGCACCACTATTGAGAATCAATGTATTTCTCTTCCTTTTATTAATTCCTTTTGCGATCATCAAAGCTAAATCTTCCTTCTTCGATTTCTTTTTGAGACAGTCTTTCTTGAAGTGTACTTCCTCGCCACATAGATAACACTCACTTTTTTGTTGATTCTTGCTTCTTTCTGCAACCAAATTAACTGTTCCACCGTGATAACTTCTATGTGGCCTATTGTTAAATTCCAGTCTGTGTGAATTGACAAAGCTCTTCAGCTTGTCTGAGATAATCGGGTCTCGTGTGATCATACTTTAGATGAGGATCTGTCTCATCTCCGGTGCCGCGTGATAAATTACATTGTTCAGCACTAATGATTCACAATTTGACCCTACGGCGTCTTCAATTGCTGTTAAGTACAGGAAATGGTCCTACCACGACCTTTCAATAACTTTTCTTGCAATAAAAAGTTTCATACTTTGAGAAGGCGTGACTTGAACGCTAAAATCGGACAGCATCTTGTCCATGACGTACCACGAGGCTGGTGTTTCACACCCCCACCCTTCCACTTGTCAATTGTAATACGACTCTGCTGGGCCAGCTAAATGATGACCCAGCAGGTCCACCTTTACATCTTCAGTCCATTGAAATCCACACGCTGCTTTCCGCGAGACTTATCTGACTTAAAAATTTGCGTCCTCAGGCTTGGAATCCTGAACCCAGACCCTTGTACGTTTACTTGCCTTCGAAAGGCCTTATATGCAACTTCTTCTCTTTAGGTGAGTGCGTTATCACCACTCCAAACGCTCGTCCTTGTATGTTTCCAGGATCGTCGTATGCATGCTGATGCTGATTCACATTACGATGCTGCATGTACGGGTTTCGAACACCTGGATTACCACCTTTGGTGAATGCGTCCTTACCGGCGTGGATTATACTCTCAAAGCTCATATTCCCCTGCAATCCTGTGAGGAAACCTTTCTTATCTTCTCCAATATCACCGGAAGAAGCCATATATAATCTTGTATCAGCCTTGAGCTTTGGCGCTACATTCTTAGCCCGCTCATCCTTGCTGTTTGACATTTCACTCTCGTCTAGACGATCTACAATATTCGCCAATAATTTTATCATGTCCGCCCCTTGATTTGCATCTACAGGCTTGAATTTTCTTCTAACTCATCTCGGCCCATATTTGTGCTCATAATCTGTTCAAAGCTGTATCCTTAATTATGTACCAGTGCGTGCACGTTCCAACTCCAAGTAGATACTTATGCGTGTGAATCCACAATGAAACGAAAGTAGGACAGTGCAAAAGTAGTGATAAAACGTAAACAAGCTTTATATTCCACTTTAACTCCACTTATAATTCTACACAAAACGAAACGAGACCGAAACTATTTCCACACTCCACGAGATGCACAACTTCCGGTTAAACAGCAACCGTACTAATCGACACTTGTGTAATTGTGTACTAAGAGTTAAAATTCGAAGTGATTATATTAGTATTAAGACTAAAACTTAAACTAATAATATATAAAAAATTCACATTAATATTATAATAAAGGAAAAGTAGCTGAGTTGGTTAGAGTAATAGCTTGTCACGCTATAATTCGCGGGTTCAAGTCCCGGATTTTCCGTACTATATTAAAAATTTTCTAGGAATCAAGAATGTTGTTAAAATTATAAAAAATAATGAAATACAATCAATACCTAAATAAAAATTAATAATAAATTGTCTAACCCATTCAATTTTAAATAAATATTGAAATGTTGATGTCGATTTATCAAAAAAAGATCCATAAAGGTAATTACATAAATTACATGAAGTTGGTTTAAATAATCCATTAGGTATGACATTCAAAACAGAAAAGGGCGCGACTATTTCCACACCCCACTTTGACTATTTCCACACACACACACCCCTTCACTTCATTACTTTCTGGACGCAATAAAACACGCTCAAACACGCTCAAGACTGAAGGTGAGCGTCCTACAGACAGCACCCAAGCACTAGAGAAGGTTTTTTGGCGTTTGGAACGTGTCTTACTGGCGATGTTGTGTACATGCATGGCGCCATGACCCATGTCACCATTCCCCATGTCACCAGGATGGAGGAAGAACTGCGTCACGCCACCGAGATGCTGAGACATGCTGAAGAGAAGCGGGAGAAATGGAACCAACGTGTCAAAACCCTAGATGCGTTGTTGCGCAGTCACGGAACTGCCCTTCTGGAGCACACCAAAACACCTTCCACCAACTTGCCCATGCAATTCACCTCTGCGACTTTCCCGACCACCGCAGCCTCCGCAACCTCCGAGAGCTCCCCACCGCCACCCTCCGAATGGTTTGACAGTGGTCTCACAAGCGAGGTCGAATCAAGCGATGGTACTTCCGTGGAGAGAGTTGAGGACTCTCTCGACCAGCGAGCAATACCATAGGGTCTTGTCAAGATCTTCTAGCAGATCGCTTATCAGCGGCATCGGGTATACCATAATCTTGGTCAACCGATTTACCAACCGATAATCGATGCACAACTTGATGTCTACGCCGTTCTTCTTGATTACGATCACGATCGGCGAGGCCCACGGCGAGGTCGACGGTCTAATAATCTTGGTAGCCAACAGTCCTTTAATAAGACCAGACAGCTTTTCGTGGTACTGTGGCGCCACACGTCGGCATCGCTGGGCGATCGGCCTGGCATCACCAACATCGATGTCACAGATTGCTCCGCGAGCAGCAGAGGGTAAGGCGTTGCCTTCCCGACCAGCAGATGTTTCTTTTCCCATATGATCTTCTTCAGCTGATCGATCTGGTCGGGACTGTTGACATCCAGATCACCCACTTGTAGATCGTCCAAGGTAACTTCGGGTGGATCGGCAGACACTTCAGGGAGGACTGCCATCTGGCTCTCCAGCTGCTGAATGTACTGATCCCCGCCCTCACGTATACAAACTTGATCATCTTCCGGGGAAATATCACCCAAACCGTCCTGATCGGTTGCACACTGCTGCTCCCGATCGGTGGGCTGCTCTTCAACGTCATCAGTCTGCTTAGGCGTCCCATCGTGGTCCGCCCCAGTAATCCCATGTTCCCCTTTTTCCGTTTCTGCTTCCGGCTCCGCTGTCGCCTGTTCTTGTGAAACCACCACGTTGACGAACCTTGTCTCATCTGCTTGATGGCCCACCGTGTCCGGCTACTGCGGTGCCTTTCTTCGAACCAACATCTTCTTCGGGGTTACATATCTGGGTCGTTCCACCATAGGTGAGGTATCTTCTTCCACTGGTCCATCATCGCTGATCAGATCGGTGGTTGCTTGGTATGCCAAGTTCTGCCACTCAACATACCGTCTCGATCCGATCGAGACGAACCCCGCCTTTCTTGGCACCTTCCCTTCCGCTAGCCACATGCCAACAATGGTATTGTTGTCAGGCGTAAGCGGCTTGTCGCCGATATTAGTGAGTCGAACGTAATCAAACCGGCCGGCGCTCTTCACAAATGTCGGCACCCACCGGTCTCCCCTGGTCACCCATAACTTCCTTGATAGAAAACCTTTGTCGACCGGGGTATCAGCGGATTGACCGACTGGAATGGTGACATCCTGGTCCCATCTGACCAGATCGGTGTGCGATCCGTATAGGGCCCCCCGCCGACCAGCTAACTGGATCTGGACCTCATCCGGGAGTGTAAGAACTCCATGAGATATATCTAGGCGAATACCCGCCGGCACCATAAAATCCACGCCTAACAGGGCATCCTGACCGGCCAGCTTGCCGACCCAAGCGCTGAAGAAGTAGACCAAAAAACCCGATAGGGTGATCTTCACGCGCGTCTTTCCTTCGGTCATGTAAGAATTTTCCCCAATTCCAACGCATTCTTGTCTCTGGGTGTCGTCTATACGACATCCGACCTTACGAGCAAAGGCGGAGTCGATAATCGAGACTTCGGCCCCAGAGTCGAACAACATCGTTGCCTTCTGGTTATTAATCTTACCACAGTCTTTCGCCTGCTTAAACCATTTGTCGGGCGCATGATACTTCCAGTATCCGCGAGACTCTCCAGGCAGCAGATCCAACTGCATGACCACCTTCGATCGGGAATATTCATCGGTCGTGAGATTGTAGACCGGATGATCCCGATCGACGCAATTGAGAACAGAACATGTATTGTCGGTTTTATTATTCTTGCCGACATATGCATAGATGCCAAACGTAGACCGCTCGGATCGATCCAGATTCCAACCTGGCGATCGTTCTAGTTTAACATCTTTTCCACGTCAGGTGGGAGTATCCCCGCGTGCTTACCCGGCACATACCACTTGCGCATCAGATTGAAAAATTCTTCAATCTTGCATTGGCCGGACTCGTGGATTTCTCCACATGACTTGCACACGAAGAGGCAGTGATCGGTGGGGTGGCCGAGTATTTTACACTTCTTGCATGTTAACTTCTTCCAGCAGTCCCCACCGTCATGCTTGCTCGACCCGCAGTGAGAACACTTCATGCGAGGTCCGTCCGGGTCGAACTTGTTCCCACTCCTGCCCTTCCGATCAGCCTGGTTAGGCGTCGATCTGGTTCTTGGGGCAGGTTCCGTGATGAAAACGTGGCGATACTGGTCCTCGTCCGACTCCCGACTGGACAGGCCGCTACTTTTCTCTTCCGACCCAGTGCTGTCTTCAGTCACGATCGCCTTGACAGCACGGGTCGATCTGGTTAGGGGCTTCTTCACCTGGTCGGTCTGTGTCTTCGATCTGTAACGCCCTGATCCATCGGTGACCTTCTCCCTCATACTTCGTGAGTGTTGCAGCGTCCGTAACGTCTGTTCCACTTCCGTCACATCCTTAAGGCGCAGCAGAGTGATCTGGTCTGCCAGCTCTTGGTCATCAAGGGTACTAATGTAGTGACCCACGTGTCCATAGCGGCACCGGTCGGCGGTTTGCCTTCCTTGATCACTATTCCGGCGCGAAGTGCGGCCACGTTCAGACGGTGCAAATACTCGATCGGCGTCTCGTCGCCCCGCTTCTGTATATGGTGGTATTTACGGGCGGTAGAAAATCCGGAGTTGCAGTACTGCCCCTCAAATTCCGAACATAGCAGATCCCAGTCAGATTGTACATCCCGACCCAACTGTTGGATCCAGTTCGCAGTCGGTTCTTTCAGCAGATCCCTGAAGATCAGACACCGTTCCTTTTTTGGTGTCTGATCCCGTAAGAAAGCAGACTTTACCCGACCAAACGACGACCTGGATTGCTCTTCTTCGGCGTCCTTTCCAGTAAAGTCCTTGAGATCCGTAGTCGCATCCATAAGAATACGTGGGATCGCGGCAGATCCAAGATCAAATGCGGTCTTAGAGGCTAGGTTAGACTTACGCGTTCTGCCCGCCCCTGCACCGTCTGACCCATAGTGGTCATCTGGATCGCCGACCGACTCCATGTCGTAATCGCTATTCTTGCTCGATCGGCGCGGTCGGGCTGGCTGCGGCTTGCGCTTTCCTTTCCCAACTGGTTTACCACCTCGGATAGCCTTATCCGCTGATGCCACTGACTCCATATCCACATCCAGGCAAATATTGACATTTTTCCGGGCAGATCGGTCCTGGACATGCGGGCGCGGAGGAGATCGGCATCGTTCTCCCATGAAACGCTCCATCATCGCTTCAAACATGGATTGGACGTTAGCTTGCGTCATGGGCAGCGTGTTAATATCCTCCTTTGGAGGTACTGAAGCCTGTGGGGGCTGCTGGGGCCCCGACTGGCATGAAGCCCCTTGCTGCCGCACGTCCTTTTTATGCTCCCATGGGGCATGGTCTGCACCCATGGTCATCCGCTCAACACCGACCTCCAACTCCGATGAGTTATTAGAGGCAGGTGGAGACTGATACAACGACTTATCGTTGGAGCACGCATCATCGTATGCTGCCGTGGTCTCATTGACCTTCAATGCCGCGGTTGGAGTTGGGCGGCGGACTTCCCCCACCAACGGCACAAAATGGTCATGGAGGGTCGACATCGACATCTCCAGCCTCCAAGTATCCAGATCGAGCATTTTCTGTACGCTGGCGAGGTTTCGCACTTTCATGCCGACCTAAGCCAGCATCGCCAGCAGGTTATTCACCAATAGAAGCGGCCTATCGCTTTGGATCGGATCGGTGGTGGGTCCGAGAAGGCGATCGGGGATCTGGGGGTCTATAATCCGCATGACCTGGTCTTCACGAATAAATCGCTTCAACTCGTGGATGTAATACATCCTGGTCATGTCTTCTTCTTTGATGACCCCATCCCCGACCCGCGACTTTTCTTCCAAGTCGTCTTCCTCGGACGGCATTCTGAGCCTCTGCTTGGGAAACTTGGGAGGGTGGATTGGATCGACCCGATCCGCCTCCAAGTCGTTTTCACGTTTTATTTTTTTTCGTCAAAATATATATTCAAATGCATAGGATCAGGACAAAGGTCCTGATCCTTTCCGGAACTATAGCAATACTTGCTATAGTCCCGATCGGATCCGGTGGGAGCCTTATGGGGAGGAAAAACTTATTAATCCCGATCTGGTCCTCTACCCGTCCAGATCGGACATCGCCATCCTTATCGACAACGAGAACTTAAGGCGATAGCCGTTCCTTATGTCCTCTCCAGAACGATTCCACATTTAATTCATTGTAGTCAATTCTTTGCTGAATATCGCTGCGGTGATATCCACGATCACCAAGTGATCCGGGTACGCGCACCATTGTGGTGGAGTCAAGTTCGAAATCGAACACCGTAGTGTCGAGAGCCTGACCACCATCGTGCCCGGCCTTCCAACTTACGGGGGGGTACCCCTCGAGCCTTCGCTCACGATCCGATCTGATCGTCCGCTGCTAGCAGACGACCGATCATCAGTACAGGACGCCTGGTCCGATTCGTTCTTCATCTCACCTTGTGTACCCGATGGATTGGGCTGTTAACACACTCGGTGGATCGGTGACGGGAATCGACTTGTGGTCTAAATGTGGTAGACCGTGCTGGGTAGTGTATCCTGGGCGGAACTCTTCACCCTGGGTACGGACAGACCAGTTATACTTGGAGTGAGTATACTCCAAAGGGCAGATTGCTCAACCGATCGTAAAGCCCAACCAATATGAGTATAAAACTCCAATAATCCAATAGGGAGATCCAAATGAGAACTTGATATACTCCACGAACGATATCTCCACGTAACAATCCAAAAACTTGTCACGTTCAAAACGTGTGTAACTTGGGCTTGCGAAGCCGACCAAAGTGTACTCCCGTCGAGGGACTTCCGGCGGGCCAAGTGCGTCTGTAACGCGTCCCGGCCGGGTATAATGAGCTGGAGGGGATTAATCGACCCTCCGCTCCCAAACACTCTGCGGCGTGCAGAGGCGACTGATGTACAAGGCGAAACGACCTCCGGTTGAGTGTTAAAGACGTCGGGTATGTAAATCCAAGAAAATAAACGAAGCAAATTAACGACTAAGTAAAAACTATCCTACCTACGGTTCCCAATATGTACACATGAAAATATGTAATTACACGCAATCTCATGTGACTTACCAAAATCCGTGTTCTTGACCCCTCTTGCACATGATAGGCTTAAAAGCCTTCTGGATCTCCACCAATCCGATCGCCGATAAGCTGATCGGTCTGATGCTGACCGGAAGCGACCAAAATTCTTGAGTCCGCTTCACCACAATACCAATGGGTACACAAGATGAGACGCGTGATGAATCGGACTCGGCGTCCTGCAGTGCCGATCGATCACCTGATGGGCACCCAGGCGAAGGTCCGCGGAGTACCCCTTCCGTTTATTGGTCAACTGGGCACGATGGTGGTTCAGTTCAGGAAACTTCGGTGTTCGATTTTGAACTGGACTCCACCACAGAATCAATGATGAAGTTGTCTCAAATTGTTTACGAAATGAAAGCGTTGGATGTAAAAAATCTCGGCAATGTTACGAAATTTTTGCGCATAAAGATATGAGGAGATCCGAAGTGCGGTTATTTTTTAGATCAAGAAGCGACAAATTTGACGTTTTAAATACACGCAAGCTTTCGAAGATTATCCCTTCCAAGACTCTGATTCTCGTTTTGGATGACATGCAATGTTTAGGTGAACAGTTGCCGGTTAATGCTAAGCCAAATATGTCGTGCATTTAGAGTTTTCAATCTCTCGTTGGGAGTATGCTGTGGACCGCGGTGCACACGTCCTCATATTTCTTTCGCCGTGCACCACGCCACTAGATGGACTCATGCGCCAACGATTGGAGACTACAAAATCGCTAAGCGAATTCTGAAGTACCTCAAAGGTACGAGTGGATTACGTTTAAAGTTGGTTCACGATGAGGATCTACTGGTACAGTTACGCATTACATGCTACAGTGACGCTGACTTTGCCGCGGATAAAGAATACAGAAAAGCGTCAGCGCTATGGTGATTTTCGTAAATGGTATCGTGGTTAATTGGCTATGTAAATATCATACCCTGTGGCGCTCTCGACGGCGGAAGCAGAGTTTGTAGCAGCTTCGATAGCCGGTCGAGAGTCACTGGGATTGAAAGAGCTATTGTTTGAAATGGGAATTCGAGCGAAGATGCCCTTGGTTCTGATACTGTATAACCAGACGGCAATAAAACAAGTGGAGAGCAAAGTGAGTGCCGCGAGTGCCTAGAACATCAATATCAAGTTGAAATGTTTAAAAGATTGTTCAAGGAAAGGCATTGTTTCGACGACTCACGTTCCAAGTGTGGACATGGTGGCTGTTTTACTAACAAAGGCCTTATGTGCGCCAAGGATGCAAGAATTGCGATTAAAAGTGGGATTAATTTGATTATGTCACTGTTGGAAGGGCGCGAAATTCCTGCGGCACCTGGCGTCGCATGAAACGTTTTGGTTTTGTGACTTTTAGATGAAAACCTTGTTGAAAAATTGATGGGTACCGGTGGTACTTCATTGTTACGGTATTTGACCGGAAGCGAGATAGCTGTCGTGATCTTTTTTTCATTGGACGAAATCGAAATGATTTTAAGTCATTTTTATATGCATGGAATTATAATTAAAGCTTAGGACTAAATCTTTAATTATAATAATACACTTTTGATTTTGATTTAATTCTGCCACGTGTCTATTGTGGAGCGAAGTACGCCTTGTTTGCGGGTGGAAGTTTCCGTGGAATATCTCGTGGATTGTGGATTGAGTTACGGTTTCTCGTCAAGTTACGTAGTGGGTCGACTGGATTTAACGTGGATAATACAATTTGTTTGCGTTCTATTGTTGGGATTACGTTTCCCTCTGTTGCTATCGTTCTATAGTGGAAAAACTTGCGCTAGTACTTGTTGAGTGCATAGGAACGCGCGTGTTCAAGTACGCGGAACGAGATGAGTGACTCCGAACAGTCACAGCCTCCGGTGTTTCAGGAGGGGTGTTGGAATTATGTTAAGCTATTTTTTCTTCTACGTCGCTCCAAAATGGTGAAACCCCATTGGCTGAAATGGGTAGGTACATTTTAGGTTACACTTTAGATATAACATTTTGGATGGCTAGAGTTGTTTAGGTAACCTTGTACAATACACTTTGCATTTTACTCTCCTTTAACGTTTAGCGCACGTCACGCATGCACCAGCCCTATCTCTGCGCGCCTAACACTTATTGTGTGTTTGTGTTCCATTTTACTTGTTCTACACAAGATCCAGTACCAGACGCTAGATAAGAACGGGTAGTATAAGATATCTGGGCATTTAATACAAGTGCGTTTTGTACTTGAATATATTTCAACATGGTCCACATGCGTGTGAACGATGTGATCTTTTTAATGATCACATCTCGGCAACGTGTAGTAAGAGTGCTGTCGGTACGACGGGTACCTATTCTAGTTAATTACAGAAAATAACCTCCACAGAAAATTACATTTTTTCGTATTACTAAACTTAGTCAATATTATTGGAAAAAAAGGAGTAAATCAATCCGTATACCAATTTATTAGCTTACGGCGGTGATCTATATTCTTCCCCATGATGTTCCAGGAGGCTAGCTGGATCGACGAGTTGCTTTTGCTTGTGCGATGAGTCGTTCCTTTTAGGGTATAATATTTCCAAATACAGCTATAATTTCACAGCCACGTCGTGGTTCATGAATGTTTTTGAAAACTCCGCCCTCCGCTGAAAGCGTGAGAAATTTTTTAGCTGTCAAGCATTTCCAGCATTCCCCAGGTTTGTCCCGAAAAAAACGTCGCTTTCTGACCTCCTTATCTTCCAATGTCTCTCACCGCCATAGATAACTGGGCAGCATCGTCCCCCCACCACCGTCTAGTCCTTGGGAAGACTTGGAAACTGCGCAACACGATCTGCAAAAGTGGGCTATGAATGAACCACATGTTGTGATGCTGTGCATGAATCCTCCAGAGTGTCATCGTGAGAATCCCGCGCCCTAATGCAAAGGAGTGGATATGCAGCCCTAACGACTCGTCTTCCAAGCAAAATCGACTCGTCGATCCAGCTAGCCTCCGCTCCAGACGCTGATAATAGGGTTGGGACTCCCGCATACACGGTCTCATCGTCGGGATATCGCATCCGTACGCATGAAAGAAGCGGTTCTTATTCGACAACGGCGCGTACTTGTGAGTTGCACGAGATCTACTAATCGGTGAGATCTACACCCGTTTCAAGGTGCCAACGAAGTGGAAGTGCTCCTAGTCGAGAATCCCATGGGGCATTAGTTGAAACATTTTGATATTGTGCGTTAAGGGCTCCTGTTTCCCTTTTAATCCTGATACACCTATTTGAAGATCAGACGAATAAAGTACGTTAAACATAGAAACACCAACAACAATGCTGTTTCGTGCACATAACCACAAATACCACGTTTACAAGTTACTTCCATGCGTGCACATTGGCGCGACCTGTTGTAGCACAGGCAGATGTAGTAGCTTGAAATGCGTGCTGTATTAGGCGAGATTGGCTCTTAATAGCCGTCGCCCGAAGTGTCTTTATTCAATTGCTAGATGTTTTCAAAAACAAAAGTCATATATATTATGTAATTATAAAAAAGTTTTAAGTAAATAGCACGCTTAAATTCCCTAAGCGCTACAGACTTAAAACCTGTGAACATCATACATAAAAGTATTATGAGCCAATCCGTTTGCAACAGATGATTTACCTCGAAAGCCAAACATGGCTACGTCGAAAATCAACACTCCTCCGGAAACGGCGCGCGCTGTAACACTTTTAATACAGTACAATTTGCTTGCGTAAATCGTGCATCCGCTGCGCGTTTAAATCCTTCGTTAGCAAGTCCGCCACCATCTCCAAACTTGGCACGTGAGCTGCCTTGATCACGCCCTTCTTGTTCAAATCCTTTAAAAACTTCAACTTGATGTCAATGTGTTTCGTATTGACAGCACTCGCTTCGGATTCCACATGCTTGATGGCGGCCTGATTATCTATTTTCATCAACAGCGGCGCCCTACCAATTTCCAGTAGCAACTCTCGCAGTCCCAGTGACTCACGTCTGCCCACAGCTGCAGCCACAAATTCGGCTTCAGCTGTGGACAATGCCACTGTAGTCTGCTTTTTGCATTTCCATGATACGAAAATTCCATTGAGATACACCAACACTGCACTCACACTTTTTCTGTCCACTTTGTCGCCTGAAAAATCTTCGTCGGTGTAACACGTAATCCGGATTGCTAATGGCAGATCGTCATCGTGAATTAATCGTAGTTTTATTTCCTTGGTGCCCTTCAAATACCTTGCAATTCTCTTTGCGGCCTTGAAATCCCCCAGCGTGGGTGCATGCGTGCGCCGCGTTACGCGGTGCACCGCGAAAGCAATTTCCGGGCGCGTACAGCGAGATATCCACAAGAGACTACCCAACAGCGATTGGAAACTCTTGATACTTGGATATCTTTCTCTTGATTTAGCTGGTAACAATTCCTTGAAATCTTCTACACTGTCCACGTCCAGCACCGGCGTGCGTGTTGCATTCATCTTTCCAAAATCATGTGTGATCAGGAGCTCATCAATAGCAGCCTCCTGATCCAATCTGTAACCATCTTGTGGGTTACCTTCAATGCGAATGCCCAAAAACTTGCTCACAATTCCTAGATCCTTGAGTTCCAGCACGTCCATTTCAGTGAAAAACTTGTCAACTACCGCCGGCGTGTTTCCGGTAACTAAGAGGTCGTTTACGTACGCCCCAACCAAGACAATACCATCCGCTTCACGCCTAACGAAAACACAGGTATCTGTGACGCACTCTTCGAACTTCAACTCCTCCAATGTCTGGCACAGTAATTGGTGCCACAACCTTCCGGCCTGCTTTAGGCCTTATAGGTTCCTTTCCAATTTTAGCGAGAGTTCATCACTTGATTCCACGTCAAACGTTTCACATACTTCCTTCGGTATCTGCATATCTTGTGGAATCTTCAAATGGATCTCATAATTTTCTTCTGTATTTGCTTCGGGTAGGTGCTCGGCACATCACCGTGCCGCGCCGGTACCCCCCAGATTTGCGACATGTCCAGGATCACTTTTACGTTATCGACTTCCATGACTGTCGAAAACGTGAAGTAGTAATCCTGGCCGTAAATTTGACGATCGCCGCGTGCCACAAGCCGAGCCTTGTAGCGCTCGACTGTTCCATCTACACACAACTTGGTATTGTATACCCACTTAGTGGGCAACCATTTCTTGTCCGGCCGACGCTTGATCACCTTCCAGGTACCTATATCTTCAAGTGCCTTCAGCTCTTCCTGATCTTACTTCGTCCATAGGTCAGAGTTTGCGCCTTCATGCGCCTACTTGTATGACCTTGGGTCGGGAACCCCAACCCGGGACGCAGCTCCGCCATCTTCAGTCTCACACACAGCGTAGACACACATCGCGCCTTCTTTAAAAGCATTTCCGGGTCCTTTCATTTCAATGCCGGACCCATCACACGAGACTTCTTCCCCGGCGCCATCAATCACGCGTCCTCCAGCGGTGGACGCCTCCATCACACTTGCCTCATCTCTGGATTTCTTCTTGCTTGTCTTCTCCAATGCGACTGCCTTGGGAGTCTTCTTAATCACGCGTCCAGACTTTCTGGGGTGCTTACGCGCCTTTTCACTGGTATCTTGAGCTTCAAACTGCCCTGATATGGCGGTTCCTTGGGCCGAGCCTGCATCTGCGCGTCCTGCAGCTCGCCTCTCGAGCTCCTCCTCAGCTGCGATGCCCAGTGCCCTTGTAATTTGGTCACTCACCCCCTTTCCAGTGTCTCAATTGCACTAACATTGCGAGTGATCGTAACCACCCTGTCCTTGAGCAGTAGTACCTTGAAACACTTGGTTTCATCACTGAGACCAAGAATCAAAGATCGCTCGGCATGTTTCGCGAGGGCCTCTTTCCGCGGGTCCCTCCACACCATGCACGGCGAACAAAAACACCACAAATTCTTTCAATGGTTTTTTTTTACCCGTCAACACTTCGTAAGGCGAAAGTTTTCCAGGATTCGAGCGGGTCGGGGTACGGTTCAAGATGTATGAGGCATATTCCACCACCTCAGACCAGTACATCAAAGGTACCCCCGACCCAAAAATCTACACCGGACCATGTTAAAATGGTCCGGTGCATCCTTTCGGATTTTCCATTGGAGGCTAGATTACCAGCCTCCGTAACTTGTCGACGAACTCCAGTCCTTTAGCAGAACAATTCCACGGGTTTATACTCACCGCCTCCGTCCGTACGCAGGACATGTATGCGACACTTGAACTCGTTTTCGAACCAAGTCAGAAAATGTTCGAACATTTTCGCCGCTCTGTCTTTAGTTCGAGCGGCGAAAACCCGTACGTAACTTGAGTATTGGTCGACAAACACCACTAGGTATCGATTTCCGCGTCTGTCGCGCGGTGTGATTGGACCCTTCGCATCACTGCATATCACACCGCCGACACGCTAGATCGGCGAATTTTCGGCCTTTCCTTCGGCACAGGTCAATCAGTTCGGTCGACGGCTGTCTGTCAATATGATGCCTGACCTGGGGTCCTTGGCTAGTCTTTCAACTGTGTCATAATCCAAGTGACCCAAGCGTACATGAAAGTGATGCAGCGTGCCTTCCTGCACATCACTATCAGTTTCAGCAGCGACAGCGTTCAGCAACATATGCGTGAACTGCTGCGCGCGTCCGCACAGTCTTTCCGGTATCAAAATAGCCACGAAAATTGATCCACATATTTCAACTAGAAACAGCATGTTTCCGTTCCACTGAATCGATAGTTTTCCACTGTTTTCCACTATTTTGCACCCTTTTTCATGAACTTGCCAAGTGAAATCAGTCTCTTGGCAAGCTTGGGTGCAAAATACACTTCACTTAGCTCGATCGAAACAGGATCGACACAGGGCATGACTAGCTTGATCTTCCCAACCTTGGCGACCGATAATTTCCCGACGTCAGGCAACATAAATCCGTCTTTCGGGCCACCTGTTACGGCTTCCTCCAACAAATTTTTGTCGGCCACCAGGTGTCTGCTGGTGCAACTATCAACGATCCACGTCGTCCCTGAGACGTGATCTGCAGCAGTCATTCCATCAATCACACAATCCTGTCCCATCCCAATGGTGGACAACGCGACCTTTCGGTTCCACTGATTGTTTGAACCTCCTCGATCCTTCGGGTTGCCAGTCCTTTTCACCCTTCTTCCTTTCTGCGGACATTCTCTTTTTATGTGTCCTGGTTTCCCGCAGCCGTAACATTTCCTTACGAATCCGGCCTCAGTCACCGAACTCGCGTGTAGTCGGGCGGGAGGATTTGCTTTCAGCGTATCCTCGTCCAACTCCTGCGCCCACGATATTAGTTCCTGCGCATGGCACAGGTAATCCTCTCGCGTAGGATTGTACCTGGCCATGATCTCAACTTTAAGGCGTGGTGCGGCGAACTTTACGACATTCTCAACCACCATCCTTTCGCACATCCCGCTCTCACGAGCCAGAGCTACCAGGTACAGGTAGTGCTCGGTCCAGGTCCGTTTGGGACTCTTTTCCGAAGCAAACCACACTGCAGCCTGGTGGGGGGAGATCGTTACGCGAAATGCCATATACATGTAATCCAGGATTGCCAACAATTCCGGGGCAGCTTGCCACCACGTGCTGATATTCGCACGGAAATAATCAGCTGCCACCCCTTCAAGATATTCCCCGAGCTTGTTCACCTTCAGACGCTCCGTCCATACAAAGCCTGAGGTCATCTCAGCTATCTCGACGGCCTCAATAAAGAGGTACGCCCACTGCTTGAAGCCGGCACCGAGTCCGGGAATATTTCAACCCCCGAGAACTTCTCGATGCCGATCTTGGGGATCTTGGCGAAAGACGCCTGCACAGGCTGCGGGGCAGGCGCGCGTGCTGTTTGCCTGAAATGCATCCCAGGCGTCTGCATCGCCGGTGCATTCTCTCTTGCAACATTATGTGCATTTCCTTGAGCATTTGTCGGGAGCCTAGCCACGTTCGACCGCGCTGCTCTACCGACTTCAATTCCAATATCATCTGATAAATCATTGAGGGTCATCTCTGTACCAAATGGCCCACAGTTCTTAAGCGATTCCCGGAGCAAACTGCTCCGGGCAGCAAGCGGAGGGTCCTTTTTTTCGGCGCGGTAACCGTGCTTGCGACGGATGCGCGTGCTTGCGCTTTCTCCATCGACGTAATACGAGTCTTCATATCCGTCATTCCGTCTATAATAGCGCACAGAACCACTCCTGGTACGAAATCGGAGTCGCAACCGCTCTCCTTCTCATCATCCATCTTTAAACGTAGCAATAAACCAAAATATACCAGCGAAAACCAACGCCAACAATTCCACTAGCCCTCCGAAAGTGAGGGGACTTCCACTAGTATTCGGAATCATATCCACACGAGAAACAAACCACTCGAGAGATCACAAGAACAAACTTGTTCGCAACTTGAATTCAATCAGAAAACACTTCAAAAGAACACACGGCCACTAACCTGTTGTCGCACATACAGACGTAGTAGCTTGAAATGCGTGCTGTAGTAGGCGAGGTTGGCTCTTAATAGCCGTCGCCCGAAAATTCTTTATTCAATTGCTAGGTGTTTGCAAAAACAAAAGTCATATATATAGATGTAATTATAAAAAGTTTTAAGTCAATAAATCACGCTTAAATTCCCTAAGCGCTACAGACTTAAAACCTGTGAACACCATACATAAAAGTATTATGAGCCAATCCGTTTGCAACATATGATTTACCTCGAAAGCCAAACATGGCTACGTCGAAAATCAACACGACCATCCGGTGTGTGTGTGTGTGTTTGTTTGCGTAAACCTGCTGTCGCCTCAGCGCCGCAATTTACGAAGGACGCAGAAAGCCACGACGAGAACAGAGACCGAGGAAGCCGTTGCCCGCAGTGTTGCGAGACGTCCAGGAGCTGATTGATTCAAGAGCTGAGGGATGCCAGCCTTGCTGTGGCGCACCACGTATCGTCTCACATAACTGAGCACGAGCTGTGTACGCACCGACGTCCAGTGAGAACCAAGTAACTGGATCAGGCGCACGAAAATGGCACCACATGCCACCGAACTTAGCGCCGCCACGGCCACAAATTGCACAAAGTTCACAAACACTCGTCGACTGCCTCGGGACGCATAGAGCTGCAGGACGACCAATGCACTCGAGACGCCCACGGTGCGATTCAATGCCCTTGCCGTTGGCACCTTCACTAGCGCCTTGCACGCATTCCATACTCGAGACGACACAATCTCGTTCAAAACGTTTTCACTTGAAATCGTCCCGACCACATGCGGCTGATGAAAATCAAAGCCCGCGTTCGAGCTCGTTCGTGCTTGCTTCTCTTCTGTCGTGAGGAGTGGAAGCTCCTTTGTCGTTTCATCGACCTCCACCATTGACTCGATGGCGTCACGTGTTCGTGCTTCGTTCTCATGATTCATCGACTCCTCTGCTTCGATCGGAAGTAAGACTTTCTGCATGGACGTTGGCAACAATGGCAAAAGGCCTGGCTTCGTGAGCAGCATTTGAGATGCTGGAGGCATCTGCTCCATGAGTTTCATCTGTTCGGCCCTCGTGAGAGGAAGTAAAAATGGCAAAAATGGCACGAGTTTGTCCGACAACCTCGTGTCCGTGAGCCACTCGAGGAGTGACGTCTCTAGTAACAATTTCTGTGTCGAGTGCGGAAGAACGTGGACTAACCCCTTGGTGCGTACCTCGGTGACATACCATGTCCAGAGTGGAAGCATCCAGGAATACACGAGCTCCAACGAGGCATACGCGAGGGTTGCGAGCGCGAGCATGGATCGTCTCGACGTCCACTCGGTTAGGAGCACAGTGAGCACGAGACTCAGCGTGAGGCAACTGGCGACTCGTACAAGTAGCAGGGCAACGTCCACGCGTGAGGAAAGATACGAGTGCGCGACGTTTACGAAGAGTAACCAGCACATAAGTGGCGAAATGACTAGAAAGACCACGAACTGGTCCACCACGGACGAACTGACGTCTATGGTCATGGAGGGGACAAAAGCCCGGAAAGAACGCTGAAACTCGCCATGGAAACACGGAGGCAATGCTAAGAAGACGACGCTCACTAAAAGTGTCACTGAAAAGAAAGCTGCAAGATACACGCTCCGTGGATGATCCAAGCTGCGGCTTCGTGCCCAGACGTTGGAGGAAGGAGGTATCATGACCACGTATAATGTCACTAAAGCGATGGTCAAGTAAATAACTATGACATTAAGCGCAATATATTATTTTAAATGCAATTTGGTGGCGGGTACCAGTAATTATTGGACAGTCCGACCGTGGCACTACGTATCGATAGATATACCTATTGAAACAACTTTGCATTTGTTTCTTGCCTATATTGCGCGCTTCCTCACGCAATACTGTGTAAGCAAGTAATGTAGACCTATTACATGACCATTGATACAACTCGCCAACCAGATGTTTCGTAGGTTTAAATATAGGGAATTGCTAGGCACCCCTTGCGGACCAATAGAAACCAAGCATTTATCCTGCTGCAAAACAAATAAGATAATTCATTGGGAACTTTTTTAAATTCACACCCTTTTCCGTAAAATTCACACCTTGTCCGAACCTTTCTTTTTATTTTACTAATTACTAGTGAACGCCCCCGCACTTGACGTGCAGGCAAAATACAACTGAAGATAAAGATTTATGGAATTGTAGTGATGATGTTGTCTCCTCTTCTTGCCGAGCATTGTCCTTGAGTTACTGTGTTACACATAGATGGTAAAACCAATCTACTTCGTCTGAGGCCGTACCTAATCGAATTCCAACTGTACGTGATTCGCATGGTCTTATATTATAGAAGTAGAGCATATTTGTAAATATTTTTGCCTCATCAGACGGACAAAAAAACGGAATTGTTAAATGTACGCCAATAATTTGTTAAATGTACGCCAATAATTTGTTAAATGTACGCCCTGTTAAATGTACGCCTTTTCAGATTAGGTAATATGATGGCACAGTCATGTGCTAGTGAGACATTTTCGCAGATGGATAAATCGAATCGTGTCTGAATGCCAGTCTCACGTGCCACTTTGCCGCAGTGACTTTCAATGCCACGCCATTGGGTCGCTTTCGGTTGTCCTGTGGGTGTTTCTGTCTGCCATCATCTTGAAGGTTTTCATTGTTCTTTAGTCATGAAAGTTGTGTGATGACGCCTGTAATACTCTGACGACTGCAGATTGCAAGCGTAGGGAGCCACAATATGTGGGCTACGGATGTAACAGGGTTACATTCTAGTTACATTTAGTATGTGTGGTGTACGTGAGTACACTACGGTTGGGGTCAGTATTGACCGGTCCGAAAGGTTGGGACCATTGGTTATTTTAACCAATCAGGGCAGGAACCCTTGGTGGGGGCGTGGCAGCCAGCAACGTGTTAGTACACAGGTGGTGTACACTACATTTTAGCTAGGTACGAATTTAGTAAGTTATACTTAGTATTACATATAGTTCATCTTAGTTTAAATTAATTTAGGCTAATTACATATTAAATATACATTCAGTTTACATTTCACTCAAATACTACTGGACGCGCGACCTCGACCGGTCGCGCGCGTAGTGAGTTCAGTAGCGTAAGGGAAGTTCTTCCCTTAGCTACCCCCTTATTAAGGGAGCCTTGTGTTAAGGCGTTAGCTTGTGCTAACTAGTAAACCAAAGTGGAATATTGGCCCCGAGTAAGAGAGTTCTCTCTTACTAATCCCTTTTATAAGGGCGTATCGGCTAAGTAGCGGCAAACGCCGCTTAAAGGAAAGTCTTCCTCTGTGCGCTAGCCGCACCGTGCGTGTACGCACCGGCTACATCTGGTAGCACTCGTAGTCAATCCAACACCTGTGTTGATAGGATACGGCATCCTCTGCAAGGGATGAATCAGGACGATTGGGAAAGTTTAACCCTCGTCCAGCAGGAAGCCTTTAACAGGCTGTTACCCTTACTGGGTGACGAAGGCATGCAGATCCTAGTGGAGCAGGGCCTTGAGGCCGTGACGACAAGGGTCAATACCCTCATCGCCCATGAGGCGAGTTGTAGTGGAGGTCGTTCCACGGGGTGCGTCCCCCATTATCCTTTAAGATAATGGAGTTCACCGGTGAAAAGGGTGATAACCTTCATGTATGGTTGCGAGAGGTCGAAACGGCCTTCGCCACAGCGAATGTGATCGCTGATCACTTGCAAGTGGGACTTGCACTGACCCATCTTACGGGAAAAGCCCGTACATGGGCGTTTACGTGTTCGGAGTCAGTTACGGACGTATTCCCAACCTGGGAGGTCCTTAAGCAGAAGCTTATGGACATGTACGCAACGCCTGATCTGGTTTTCCAGAATCAACTGGCGTTTCTGAGGTGCCGTCAGGGCACTAGGGACCTGGAGACATATATCCAGGAGCTTAAGACCCTGTTTGGCAGGGATGTACGCGAAAGCGTATTCGGACGATGTGTCCATCCCCGTCTTCATGGGAGGCCTGAGAGAAGGGCCAGCACGTTCGTATCTATTCCGAAGCCGACCCCAATCCCTGGGGGAGGCGTTTAAGATGGCGTTCAACGCCAAGAGGAACTGTCGTTCCTCTAAGGTGGACCCCGAATCTATGTACCTGAGTCATGTCGAAGCGGAGGAGAAACCTTTCGCTAAGAGTCTCGATGGCTCTGTCTCGCTGAGTTCTGAAGCGGAGCTTCATTCAATGTTTCAGCGGCAGGGGCCGCTGAGATGCTTCCTGTGTGGAAGCGCGGATCATCTTCGGAACAGATGTCCGCGGAACCCCCAGCTAGATATTCGCGTTAAGGGGCCGAGGGTAGGTAAGAAGCCCTAGCCCAAGCCGTCAGGAAACGACGTCTCCCATTAGGTGCGGGTCGCCCAACTGGGGGATCCCTCAGTGCTGTTAATCCCCAAGGTAGGGGACGACAGCACAAAGCCCCGAGGGAAACGGTGCTTTCTAGCACCGAGTTGGTGTACCAGCCAGGTTTGCTGGTTGTCCTTGCGGACGTGAAAGGATTTGATAAGCCTTGGAGAGTCTTGATAGACTCTCGAGCGTCTGACAATTATGTTAGACGAGCTTCTGTTGTGAAGAGTCGGCTGTATGCCGAGGCCCTAGAGGCACGTTCTCGTGACGTTGTCACGGTCCGTCTTGAGACGGGCGTACAGGTTTCTGTACCCAAGGTCTCGATTGACCTTAAGCTGAAGTTTGAAGACTTCGAAAGCTTAGAACGTTGCCTAGTCCTGGATTTGGACTCGAGGTATGACCTCATTCTGGCCATGAAGTGGCTGGAACGCCACGAGCTATGGATAGACTGGAAGTCTAAGTCCATTGGCTCAACGCGCCCGCGGTCGGGTGAAGCATTGGCGAGTCATGAACCCACCTTTGCTCGATCGCAAAAGCGATACTGGCGTGAGATGCCAGAGGTTGGGATGTCTGAGATGATCAGTACCAATGAGGTCAAGGAAGTGTTCCTTGACGAGGGGGATTCGGCGGTTAATCCCCACGCCAAGATAGGCGAGACTGGTGAGTCGCCAGTGGTAGAGGTGGATTCCTCTGAGGTTAAGCGCGAGGCGCTTAGAGAAGAGATCCGAAGTTTGTCTCTTCTGCAGGTCGGAACTGATTCCGACCACGCCGTGTTCGGCGAACAAGTTGCGACTCCAGTGGTAGGGGTATAGACCCCTGTGGTTAAGCGCGAGGAGCTTCCAAGCGAAGAGACCCGAAGTTAGTCTCTTTCACACGTCGGAATTGATTCCGACCCCGCCTTATTAGGTGAGACCGGCGAGTGACCGGTGGTAGCGGTAGAGACCTCTGTGGATAGGCGCGGTGCGCTTCCAATACATGGGGCAATTGACTCCCCCATCTGGGTCCCGGGATGAGTCCCGAGGCCAGTAGTCAGCACTCCTATAGGATTCTAAATAGTGTGACAGGTGTTGTCACAGAAGGCGTAAGCCTTGAACGGTTGGCTGGGGTAGGCGAACTGTTGTCGTTGGAGGAGATGTCTTCAACGAGTTTGAAACTGCTTTGAAAGCAGGTGAAATCGACGAGGTTGTTGTATTGCGTCCGGAAGAGGAGTTGAACTTCTCATCCACGATGGACGAGTCAGTTTTGGTACAAACCAAACAGGCATTTAATGCCCGAAGAGGTCTCAAGATCCTCGCGGATTCTGAGGACCCTTACCATTCCTTATTGAAAGAATTTGGAGATGTCATTGGTGACAACCCGCCGATGGGGTTACCACCGGATCGGGGGGTCCGACTTGAAATCGATTTGGTACTGCGTCACTAGGCAGTGGCCTTTCCCCAAGGAGCAATGCGACGTCATCGACGCATTCTTCAAGGGGAAAGAAGAGGCAGCGATGGTACGGGAGAGCAAGTCTCCCCATTCATCTCCCACTTTTTGTGTTCGTTAACCGAACGGAAATTGGCGCATTGTGCATGCGTACAACAAGCTGAATGCAGCTACTGTACCCCGCATACTCCGATTCCTCGGAAGGATTTCCTCCAAAACAATATGGCGGGCTGTACTGTGTACAGTGCCTTAGATCTGGTGGACGGGTATTATCAGGTGCTCATGCGATCGTCCGATATTCCGCTTACAGCGGTCAGCACGCCTAGCGGCATGCTGTGGGAGTGGCTTGTTATGCCACAGGGGCTTTCGAATGCACCAGCGACTTTTAATCGCTTGGTGACTCAACTCTTCCGCCCTCATAGAAAGTACGCTCAGACGTACTTCGACGATATATTCGTTCATAGTCGCGCGGAAGGCGACTCGTCTGATGTTCAGATGCACCTGATACACCTTCGAGCTGTGCTCAAATGTATGCGAGAGCATAAGTTATATGCAAACGCATCCAAATGTATCTTTGGTGATGAGGAAATTCCTTCCTCGGATGCTTCATCGGTAAGGATGGAGTGCGGGCGGATCCCGCGAAGGTGAAAGCCATTGTGGAGTGGCCTTCGCCTGTAAATCTTATAGATTTACGGAAGTGGCTTGGATTAGTCAACTATCTCCACAAATACAGCGAGAACTACGCTGAAATGGAGAAGCCATTGACCGACCTTCTTAAGAAGGACGTTGATTGGTGTTGGGAAACCAAACACCAAAACGCTTTTGAAGCGGTAAAGGGGAGCTTGTTAAAAGCCCCCGATCTTGCTCTCCCAGATTCTGGGAAACCATTTAGTGTCGTCTGCGACGCCTCCGATTTCGCAATCGGATGTGCTTTGTTACAAGCAGACGATGCGGGAAGAGAACGCGTGATTGCGTTTGAGTCGAGGAAGCTTAAAGCTGCAGAACGTAATTATCCCGTTCATGATAAGGAGCTACTTGCTATGAAGTATGCTCTTGTCAAATTTAGGGTTCACCTACTCGGCTCAAAGCCGTTTGTGGTTTATACAGACCACGCGTCCTTACGGACAGCGACTAAGTCGCCTCATCTCTCCCAGCGGATGGCCCGTTGGCTATCCTTATTAGCGAGTACAATTTTGAGGTAAAGTACAAACCTGGAAAATAGAATGTACTTGCAGACGCCTTGTCGCGTCGTCCCGATTACGAGCTCGCTCACGCGACATTCGTCACCTCGTATGTGGTGGATCTCATACGCCAGGCGTATGAGAAAGACCCACAATGTACGGCGCTCATCAGCGCGTTGGGTGGAAAGGGACTTGGCTCGTCTGAGCCAACCCTGTCAAGTCGAGCTAAAGCTCGTTTACACCGTTACAGGTACTGTGACGGTTTGCTATATACAGCACGAGTGCGCGAGGACACTCCGCGGGTGTTGTTCCTCATGATGAGGAACTGAAGTACAGAGTCCTCTTTGAGGCACATGACGCCCCTACCGGGGGTCATTTAGGTCGGGATAAGACCTACAACGCTTTAAGCGCTTTGTATTGATGGCCCAACATGTATAAGTGGGTCGGTGCGTATATACGCACCTGTGAGACGTGTCAGAGGGTTAAACCCTCTGCAAGTTCAGCTGCGCCTTTGGAGAGCTTTTCCGTTCCAACGAAGTGTTGGAAATCCATTAGCATGGATTTTATCTTCGGTTTTCCGAAGGATAAGGCCGGGAACACCGGCATATTGGTCTTTGTAGACCGTTTGAGCAAGATGACTCACCTGGCGGCGGTTCCAGAGTCCATTGATGGACAAGGAAAAGAAAAAGTGTTCCTAGACCGTGTCTTTCGACAGCATGGTCTACCCGATTCCGTTGTGTCGGATCGGGATCCCCGTTTTACGGGACAGTGTTGGGGAGCGTTGTTTAGGGTGCTGGTCACCAAGCTCCTCATGTCCACTGCAGATCATCCGCAGACGGACGGGAAAAAGGAACGCGTTAATCGCGTTGTGGAGGATATTCTCCGGATTTTATATCCGGACTCTCCAAAGAGTTGGAGGCCAAATTTGCTATCAACAATTCGGTCCATGCATCTACAGGGTTTACCCCGTTTTACGTGAACGGATTAGTGAATCCGAGGGTTCCGTTGACGCCACGTGTGTGTGGCCCAGGGCTTGAGAGGGGAGTATTCCCTGATGTCAGCCTTGTATCTGTGCGAAAGCACATCGATTAGTTTTTATCGACGCGCCTTAGTGTCTTACGACACGTCTGCGATGCCATGGCGGAAAGCCAAGACAAGCAAAAGGTGGTTAGCCGTAAGGTACGGAAGGACGGGGTGGAGTGTCTGATGGCGCGACGCCATCATCGGGGTCAAACCCGGTATTTCGTGAAGTGGAAGGGTTATCCACATCCACAGAGTTCGGGGAGTTCGAGACTCTCCTGCGGCAGGATTGCTGTGACGTCGTTGACGGTTTCGAGCGGGAGAACCCCGCTGAGAGACAACGACCAAAGGGCGGAAGAAGCCCCTTCACTCCCAGTAGCTGGGAGTTTGCCGGAGGCAGATGCAGAGTTTGCAATGCTCTCCGGCACCACATCGAGAGCAGGGCGCGTGTAGTAATAGGCAGGTAATTGCCCCTGCGCTTTGGCCTGGGCATATGCCAAGCGTAACGCCCTCTCTACCCGGACGTCGGGTTCGGAAAAGCTGTTGTACAGCGCATCAAAGTTGGGGATGTGCTTCTCCCCTTCCGCCCAAGCGCGGAATGCCCCTTCTGCGTCCTCGACACTTTCGTCCCGTAGGAGAGCGTAGGGAACCTCGCGGAGGAACTTTACGATGGCACCGCGTGCCTGTTTCCCGAGGCGCGCTTGGTAGGACTTGACAGTGAACTGCTTAGGCGTTAGCAGTTTGACCCGGAGTTTCTTCCCGCGCGAGATTTAACGCGGCAGTACAGCCGCAGGACCAGGGGTATAGGAGGCTAAGCCCCTCTTGACCTCGTTCTTAGCCTTCTTTTGAGGGTCACGAGGTCCCTTCCGTGCCGTTACGGCATGTCGGGCTTCATGAACCGTGTCCGGTTCATTGGTGATGGTCGCCTTCGGCGGCCCGGATGCATCATCCGTAGTTGGTAAAGGTGGCGCACGATTTAGCGCATTTTCCCCACGTGTGGGGAATGGATTGAATGACCGACACCGCCGTTCGGCGCTGTCGGAGTGGTCATCCTTGGGGGAGATATCCCCAAGGGCATCCACCTCCGAGTTATCGGAATAGTTTCCATCCTTAGCACCACTAATGGTGCTCATGGTTCGCCAATGGTTCTGGCAGTTCGAGTTCTCCAACTAAAATTGATTTATTGCGTAAGCAATAGTCTTGATGAGGGAGGATGTAACAGGGTTACATTCTAGTTACATTTCGTATGTTTGGTGTACGTGAGTACACTACGGTTGGGGTCAGTATTGACCGGTCCGAAAGGTTGGGACCTTTGGTTATTTTAACCAATCAGGGAAGGATCCCTTGGGGGGGGGGCGTGGCAGACAGCCACGTGTTAGTACACAGGTGGTGTACACTACATTTTAGCTAGGTACGAATTTAGTAAGTTCTACTTAGTATTACATATAGTTTATATTAGTTTAAGTTAATTTAGGCTAATTACATATTAAATATACATTCAGTTTACATTTCACTCAAAGAATACTGAACGCGCGACCTCGACCGGTCGCGCGCGTAGTGAGTTCAGTAGCGTAAGGGAAGTTCTTCCCTTAGCTACCCCCTTATTAAGGGAGCCTTGTGTTAAGGCGTTAGCTTGTGCTAACTAGTAAACCAAAGTGGAATCTTGGCCCCGAGTAAGAGAGTTCTCTCTTACTAAACCCTTTTATAAGGGCGTATCGGCTAAGTAGCGGCGAACGCCGCTTAAAGGAAAGTCTTCCTCTGTAAGCTAGCAGCACCGTGCGTGTACGCACCGGCTACAACAGACCTCCACCGTCTGTAGTGATTGCGGTGCTTTGCCTCATTGTCATGCTGACGTGCTGCTTCTGTGGCCTTTCAGCCATTTGCTCGGTCTAATTTCGAGCGAACAAATTGCCCTCACGTCGAGCTAAACTTTCAGCTGCTTTGAAAATGATGAAGAAAAAGAAGCCGAAGAATACGACACTGGAGTTTTTTTTATTTGTATTGAAAGTGGTGATGAGGAAATATATTTGAGTTGACTTGTTTTCGTTTTTGTGCGATAATTGATCAGTAGTAACGATGAAGAAATGACACAGAGTCAGAAACAGCCTCTGCTTCTGGATGACATTCGAGAGGGGGAAGTTTGCTGTTTGAAAATGAGGTATATCAGGACTCGCTCGAGCGCTTACGAAGTCGCTACGAAGAAGAGAAAGAACGACTAATGAATTGGAAGGCGCTTACTGAGCGGATCACGTAGCTAACGGTGCTGATTTCAATGACAATCTTGGCCCTTATGTTTTATCCGCGAATGCCATACTAAAATCTGTGCAACCGAGAGTTTGAATGGGAATCCATTCTTCACAGTATCCTGGGCTTGGAGCCAAAGGTGGAGTATCAGGTGCTTGTGAGCGTGATAAACGAGAACCGCTTCGGGTTCGTGCTCGAGTCAGGACGGGCGGATATTTACCATAATTCTACACTTGTGGGCAAATGGGAGCTCGACAAATCATGGGAATCCAAGGCTGGCTCACTCAGTGATATGATTGCAGATGTTAAGATTAAACCAGGATATGCTGAAGGGATCGCATATGGAGCGATTTTCGTAAAAATCAACTTATTTTTTCCGAATTAATGCTACGATTAAGGGGTCCATCACGTGGGGGCGCTATGAAATATGTCCTAAGGTTACTATTGTTAGAATTGGCATGGTTCACACTCAAGAACGTTGCCTTATATACAGATTTATCGCATTTCCACCTCAACTACGGACGTCGAGTTCCTTGTTTGAGCGGAGTACGATCGTGGTCTGTGCAAATGCACAGAATATTTGACACCCTCGTAACTCATGTGTCATGCATGGGCTGTCGTTAGCGATAGACCAGTCCAGATCTTTTTAGTGTTGGCCCCCACACACTATTGATAAAAATTAAGTATCTCTATTTTTCAACAACGTAGCAAGACGTTTGTGGTGAAGTGGATTCAAGATTGGTGGAAAACAAGGGGTCTTTTAAGCCTATCGTGTGCAAGAAGTGTCAAGAACACAGATTTTGGTAAGTCACATGATATTGCGTGTACTTACATATTTCATGTTTGTACATATTGGGGACCGTAGGGAGATAGGATTGGTTAGTTTAGGTTTTACTGAGTTTGAATTTTTGGCCTTTAACTCACAACAAGGAAGTCGTTAACATCTTTTCCAAGTACGTTAGTCGCCTCGACTCTCCGCGTAGTGTTTGGGAGCAGAGGGTCGAGTAATCCCCTCTAGCTCATTATACCTGGCTGGGACGCGTTACAGACGACTTGACCCGCCGGAAGTCCCTCGACGGGAGTACGCATTGGTCGGCTCCGCAAGCCCAAGTTACAGACGTTTTGAACGTGTAAGCAAGTTTTTGGATTGTCACGTGGAGATATCGTTCGTGGAGTTTGTTACGTTCTCGTTGGATCTCCATATTGGAATATTGGTCTTTTATTCTCGCATTGGTTGGGCTCTACGATCGGTTAAGCGATCTACCCTTTGGAGTATACTTACTCTGAGTATAATTGGTCTGCCCGTACCCAGGGTGAAGAGTTCCGCCCAGGGTACATTACCCATCACGGTCTCGCATTTTAGTCCCAAATCAATTCACAGTGACGATCCACCAAGTGTGCAACCAGCCCATTGCATCGGGTACACAAGGTGAGATGGAGACGCAGAAATTGGACCAGGCGTCCTATGCTGATGATCGGTCGTCTGCTAGCAGTGGACGAACAGATAGGATCGTAGGCGAAGGTTCGCGGGGTACCCCCCCCCACGTCAGTTGGAAGCCTGGGCACGATGGTGGTCAGGCTCTCGACACTACGGTGTTCGATTTTGAACTTGACTCCACCACAATGGTGCGCGTGCCCGGATCACTTGGTGATCGCGGATATCACCGAGATGATATCTCGTCAAGAATTGATTATAACGAATTAAATGTGGAATCGTTCTGGAGAGGACATAAGGAACGGCTATCGCCTTATGTTCTTGTTGTCTATAAGGATGGCGATGTCCGGTCTGGTCGGGTGGAGGACCAGATCGGGATTAATAAGTTTTTTCCTCCCCATAAGGCTCCCACCGGAGCCGATCGGGACTATAGCAAGTTTTGCTATAGTTCCGGAAAGGACCAGGACTTTTGACCTGATCCTATGCATTTGAATGAACGATTTGATGGAAAAATAAAAGATGAAAACGACTCGGAGGCTGATCGGAACTATCAGATCCACCCTCCCAAGGTTCCCAAGCAGAGGCTCAGAATGCCGTCCGAGGAAGACGACTTGGAAGAAAAGTCGCGGGTCGGGGATGGGGTAATCAAAGAAGAAGACCTGACCAGGATGTATTACATCCACGAGTTGAAGAGATTTATGATCATTGCCTCTAAAACTACGCATCTTTTTAAATTTATAAAATTAATAGGTCCATATTTACCATCTATTTTATCTTTGTCATTTAATGTTCTTAGTGATTTCAACAAAACAGTTGCTACCGGCAAAACTACAAATCCGCCATTATCGATTCCGGCTGACTATTGTTCTAGTTTTAATTTCTTTTGTTGTCGAGCTTTCAAGTTCTAGGATTATACGCTCAGCAAGTTGTTCAATATTGTCGGTTTTAGAATTATAGTAAAGGAAGAAGATGAATGTTATACTTATGAAATAGATGTTTGTTCCATCTTCATCATATTTTAGACGGAACTTGTGGCGAGATTGTTGCTCTGCTTGAGACAGGTTCTGCATTCTATGCTCCTGCAACATCTGCTATTGATATGTCAAAAAGCTATTTATACGATAGCTCTAGCAAAACTAGTTCTTTCGGCGCTTCCATTAACTTTCAGTGCATTTAAAAATGCTCTTTGAGCACTTCAACAAAAGCACCCTTTTCTTTCAAAGAAAATACTGCGCTAAACCAAACTGGCGTGAGACTTCACTTATGCTTTGTTATGCAGAAGTAGCGGGGTATGGTTTAACAGGGGATGATTTCCATATTACCTCGCCAAATGGCCGAGGGTCTTTTAGGACTATGCAAAAACACCCGGGATATATTTGTTAAATAGCGGCAATTTATGTTTATAACTTAGTATGGAGTGCCTTATCAAAGGGATTTGTGAAGACCAGGTCATGCGGATTATAGACCCCCAGATCCCCGATCGCCTTCTCGGACCCACCACCGAGCCGATCCAAAGCGATCGGCCGCTGCTATTGGTGAAGAACCTGCTGGAGATGTTGGCTGAGGTCGGCATAAATGTGCAAAACCTCTCCAACGTACATAAGCTGTTTGATCTGGACACTCGGAAGTTGGAGTTGTCGATGGAGACCCTCCATGATCGTTTGGTGCCATTGGTGGGGGCGGTTCGCCGCCCAACTCCCACCGTGGCATTGAAGGCCTCTGAGGCCACGTCAGCACACGATGATGTGTGTTCCTATGATAAATCGCTGTATCAGTCTCCACCTTCTTCTAAGAGCTCATCGGAGTTGGAGGTCTGTGTTGAGCGGATGACCATGGGGGTGGATCATACCCCCATGGGAGCATAAAAAGGACGTGCGGAAGCATGGGGCTGCATGCCGGTCGGGGCCCCAGGATCCCCCACAGGTTTCATTACATCCAAAGGAGAATGCCAACACTTGCCCATGACCCAAGCTAACGTCCAAGGCATGTTTGAGGCAATGAAGGAGCGTTTCATGGGAGACCGATACCGATCGCCTCCGCACCCGCATGCCAGGACCAATCTGCCCGGAAAAATTTCAATACTTGCCGGGATGTTGATATGGAGTCAGTGTCATCAACAGAAAAGGCTACCCGAGGTGGCAGACCAGTTGGCAGAGGAATACGCAAGCCGCAGCCAACCCGACCGCGCCGATCAAGCAAACACAGCGATATCGACATGGAGTCGATCGGCGATCCGGATGACCACTATGGGTCATACCGTGCAGGTGCGGGCAGAACGCGCAGAGCTAACCTAGCCTCTACGACCTCCTTTGATTTTGGATCTACTGCGATCCCACTCATTCTCATGGCTGCTACCACTGATCTCAAGGATTTCACTGGAAGGACGCCGACGAGGAGCAAGCCAGATCGTGGTTTGGTCGTTTCAAGTCTGCTTTCTTGCGGGATCAGACACCAAAAAAGGAACGGTGATCTTCAGAGATCTGCTGAAAGGACCGGCTGCGAACTGGATCCAACAGTTGAGTCGGGATGTCTGATTTGACTGGGATTTGCTGTGTTCAGAATTTGAGGGGTAGTACTGCAGCTCCGAATTCTCTAGCGCCCGCAAATACCATCATAGCAGAAGCGGGGCGACGAGACGACGATTGAGTACTTGCACCGTTTGAACGTGGCTGCAATTCGCCCCGGGATAGTGATCAAGGAAAGCAACCCGCCGACCGGTGACGCTATGGAGCACGTGGGTCACTATATCAGTACCCTTGATGGCCAAGAGCTGGCAGATCAGCTCACTCTGCTGCGCCTCAAAGATGTGGGGGAAGTGGAGCAGACGTTGCGGAAGTTGCAACACTCACGCAGCATGAGGGCGAAGGTCGCCGTTGGATCGGGTCGCTAAAGATCGAAGACCCCGACCGATCCGATGAAGAAACCCTTAACCAGATCGGCCCGTGCTGTCAAGACCATCGTGACTGAAGACGGCACTGGATCGGAAGAGGAAAGCAGCGGCCAGTCCAGTCGGGAGTCGGACGAGGACCAATATCGCCACATTTTCGTCGCGGAACCTGCCCCAAGAACCAGATCGATGCCTAACCAGGCATCGGAAGGAAATGAGTGGAAACAAGTCTGACCCGACCGACCTCGCGAGAAGTGTTCTCACTGCGGGTCAAGCAAGCATGACGGTGGGGACTGATGGAAGAAGTTGATATGCAAGAAGTTCGAAAGACGCGGTCACCCCACCGATCACTGCCTTTTCGTGTGCAAGTCATGTGGAGAGATCCACGAGGGCCGCCAGTGCAAGATCGAAGAGTCCTTCAATCTGATGCGAAAGTGGTATGTTCCGGGTAAGCACGCGGGGATGCTTCCACCTGACGTCGAGAAGATGTTAAGCTAGAAATCTCGCCAGGTTGGAATCTGGATCGAGCCGAGCGGTCTACGTTTGGCATCTATGCATATGTCGGCAAGAAGAATAAAATCGACAATATGTTCCATTCTCAATTGCGTCGATCGGGATCATCCGGTCTACAACCTCACGACCGATGAATATTCCCGATCGAAGGTGATCATGCAGCTGGATCTGCTTCCTGGGGAGTCTCGCGGATACTGGAAGTATCATGCGCCCGACAAATGGTTCAAGCAGGCGAAAGCCTGTGGTATGATTAACAACCAGAAGGCAACGATGTTGTTCGACTCTGGGGACGAAATCTCAATTATCGACTCCGCCTTTGCTCGTAAGGTCGGATGTCGTATAGACGACACCCAGAGACAAGATTGCGTCGGAATCGGTGAAAGTTCTTACATGACCGAAGGAAGGACGCGCGTGGAGATCACCCTATCGGATTCGCTTGTCTACTTCTTCAGCGCTTGGGTTGGCAAGCTGGCCGGTCAGGATGCCCTGTTATGCATGGATTTCATGGTGCCTGCGGGTATTCGCCTTGATCTGTCTCATGGAGTGCTTACACTCCCGGATGGGGTCCAGATCCAGTTAGCTGGTCGGCGGCCCCTATACGGATCGCACACCGATCTGGTCAGGTGGGACCAAGATGTCACCATTCCAGTCGGCCAATCCGCTGATATCCCGGTCGACAAAGGGTTTCGATCAAGGAAGTTATGGGTGACTAGGGGCGATCGGTGGGTGTCGACCTTTGTGAAGAGCGCCGGCCGATATGATTTTGTTCGAGTCACTAATATCGGTGACAAGCCGCTTACACTCTACAACAATACTATTGTTCGCATGTGTCTGGCGGAAGGTAAGGTGCCAAGAAAGGCGGGGCTCGTCTCGATCGGATCGAGAACGTATGTTGAGTGGCAGAACTTGGCATACCAAGCGACCACCGATCTGATCAGCGATGATGAACCGGTGGAAGAAGATACCTCACCTATGGTGGAACGACCCAGCTATGTAACCCCAAAGAAGATGTTGGTTCGAATAAAGGCACCGCAGTCACCGGACACGGTGAACCATCAAGCAGATGAGCCAAAGTTCGTCAACGTGGTGGCGTCACAAGAACAGACGACAGCGGAGCCGGGAATAGAAAAAGGGAAACATGGCATTGCAGGGGCGAATCACGACGGCGCGCCTAAGCAGATCGATGTCATTGAAAGGCAGCCCGCCGATCGGGAACAGCAGTGTTCAACCGATCAGGACGGTTTGGGTGATATTTTCCCGGAAGACGACCAAGTTTGTATCCATAAGGGCTGGGATCAATATATTCAGGAGCTGGAGGTCCAGGTGGCAGTCTTCCCTGAAGTGTCTGCTGATCCGCCCGAAGTCACTTTGGACGATCTGCAAGTGGGTGAACGGGATGTCAACAGTCCCGATCAGATCGGTCAGCTAAAGAAGATCATATGGGAAAGAAACCTCTGCTGATCGGGAAAGGCAACCTTACCCCCTGCTGCTCGCGGAGCGATCTGTGGCATCGATGTGGGTGATGCCAAGCCGATCGCCCAGCGATGCCGACGTGTGGCGCCATGGTACCGCGAAAAATTGTCCGATCTTATTAAAGGACTGTTTGATACCAAGATCATTAAGCCGTCTACCTCGCAGTGGGCCTCACCGATCGTGATTGAGATCAAGAAGAACGGCGTCGACATCAGGTTGTGTATCGATTATCGGTTGGTAAATCGGTTGACCAAGTTATGGTGTACCCGATGCCGCTGATCAGCGATCTGCTAGAAGATCTCGATAAGACCCTATGGTATTGCTCACTGGATATGGCAAGTGGATTTTTGGTGGTTTCGATGACCGATCGAGCTCGCGAGATCTCCGCATTTGTTACGCCGTTCGGTCTGTTCGAGTGGAACCATATGCCGTTAAGTCTGAGGAACGCGCCCCAGATCTACCAGAGGCTGATCTACAACGCATTGTATGTACACTTCAAGATCAGTACCGATGGGACCCCACCGAAAACCATGATGTATTTACAGAGGGTGAACCCGATCGGGAAAGGAGACCTTCCGTTCTGGGGAAGGCGATCGTATATCTACGACATTCTGATCCCTGCTTCGTCATGGAGCGATCTGTGCGAGAAGGTCGAACGGTTGTTGGAGACATGCGATCGCTGGAACCTGTCGATCAGTGCTGTGAAGAGTTTTTGGGGCATGTCCAAGGTCGCATATTTGGGTCATATGGTGTCGATAAGTGGGCTGGAAGCCAATTCCAAGGATCTGGAGTCACTGAGCAACCTCCCGTATCCCAGATCACTGAAGGCAATGCAGTCCTTCTTAGGGAGCTTAAATTACTACAGCCGCTTCATTGAAGACGTCGCGATTTACGCTGACGTCCTGTACGAGCTCCGGGAAGTCGACTACCATATGTGCGCGAAGGAGATCGGGAAACTTTACGGGAGGGCTGCGACTCTGATCTGCCCGCGGATTTTCCGCAGGTGGAGGCAGAGGATCACATGAAGCGTGCAAAGGTTGCTTTCGGTATGCGGAAGGCCAAGATGGCGACGGCACCGATTCTCAGACACTTCGATCCGGAAAAAATGCCGATCGTCATTGTGTACGCTAGTAAGTGGGCCATTTCTGCCACTCTAGTGCAAGAACATGATGGTGTGTACCATCCGGTCACTTTTACGATCCGGACGTTAAAGCCGAACGAAGTTAACTATGGGATCGTAGAAAAGGAAGTTCTGGATTTACTACGGATTTTGGATGTGTGCTACAACCTACTGGTCGGCCGATCTGTAAAGGCTCTTTCGAGAAAGTCGACATTGACCTAGCTATTATCATCCAATGGGATGGACGGTCGGCTCTGCAGATGGTCAGTGATCTTGTCACAGTGGTCCCTCGAGGTCGTCAAGTGCACCAAGGGAGAGGAAGAGATATTGGGCACATTGGCTGCCAGCCAGTATCACCCCTCGGTCTGAAGTGGATGAAGCTCTGACGGCGATTTCCCCAAGGAAACGCTGTAATACGAATTCATCTACTGCTTTATCAGCAGTAGGTGCATTGTCCTCGTTGTCTGCAGCCACGGTCGTCGGGCGGTATTAAAAGAATGTCATCAGCGCTTGGTTGACCTGTTGCGTCCTCAACCTCGACAGTCTATCTCACGGCCGCCACCGACCGTCGATCGGGATGAGGAACTCCTGGGCTTGAGTTTCGACGGGTCGGCTAGCGTGAAGAAGAAGGTCGGCTCCTATAGCGCCATACTGTGGAAGTTACCACAATGGTCTATAGTTGCAGCCGCCGCCGATTTCACGCCGGACATAACGGTCAACGAGGCCGAATATCGGGACTCCTTCTATGTCTTGATCTGCTGTCATCACTAAAGAAAGGACGGATCATCATATGTGGTGACTCCAACCTAGTGATAAGGCAGATCACTGGGGAGATCGACTGTAAGGCACCACGGCTGAAGTTGCTGAATGATCGGGTGATGAAGGCACTAAAAGACTATCCCAACCACGAGCTATTACACGTGAAACGGGATTGGAACAGAAGCGCCTATCACCTCGCGACCCAAGCTATGCGGGACCAGATCGGGGCGACGATCACCGAGGAGGCCGTTCTACATGAACATAAACAGGCTCCCGGAGTTGATCAAGCCTAAGGACAGCCCTGATCCGGTGCATGTGATGGCGGCAACTAGATCGCAAACTCGAAGTCTCGCCGATCGTTCCCAAAGGAAAGGCTGAGCGAGTACGTTGTACAACAGCTAAGGGCGGAACGGATTCTCAAGGCGCAGGACGAAGAAGAGTGCATCGTCAACTTGAAGGCCTATCTGCGCGGTGAACTGTCCAAGTTAACAAATGATTAGGCGAAAGAGTGTACCAAGATCGCGGACAGTTACGATGTGGATGACAATGGATTGCTGTATTACTGCCGTGACGTTGATCAAGACAGTGTCGATCGAGATCGACTAGAGAAACTGGTGATCTCTGAGTTGCTACAGCCGGATGTCCTTCACCACTACCATGTGAGTCTAGAAGGGGAACATCAAGGCATAGGCAGGACATACCACAAGATCAGGGCCCAATTTCACTGGAGAGGACTTTTTCGGAGCGTGCAGAGATATGTGGGCTGTTGCACAGATTGCGAGACCGGAAAGGGCAGACCGATAATCAAGGGCCGATCGCCCGGAAATATCGAGGCTAATTACCCTTTCCAGGTGATATCAACGGATCACATACCGTCGCTGCCCAGATCGACACGCGGCAACACTGAGCTGCTGATCTGGATCGACCTATTCACTGGTCTGGTGATCGCAAAAGCTAGTGCATCCCGATCTGCGGAGCAGATCGCCCAGAGTTACGAGGAATGCGTGTTCAGAAGGTTCGGTGCCAGCGAAGTTATTAGACACGATCGGGAACCCGGTTTTATGGATGAGGTGTTCCGATCGTTCAATAACACGCTAGACCAGAAGCAGAGCGCGACGATGGAATATCGTCCGCAAGCGAACGGATCGGCTGAACGCACGGTGCAGACAATAAAAAGGGCGATTAAGATGTATGTGGCCGATCCAGTCCAACGTGACTGGGATGAGTATTCAGAGAGACTGGTATTCGCACTCAACTCTTCAACCGATCGGGTCCGAGGAGAAACGCCTTTC
This sequence comes from Peronosclerospora sorghi, assembly GCA_026184515.1. Lineage (NCBI taxonomy): Eukaryota > Oomycota > Peronosporomycetes > Peronosporales > Peronosporaceae > Peronosclerospora > Peronosclerospora sorghi. Next base: position 11,971,875 of record CM047584.1, read on the forward strand.
TATCTGGCGTATGGATGGGACCCTCGATCGACACTTGAAGCGGCGTACCGATCGGCTGCACTCGGACCCGCGATCGCGATGCCCGTCGTTGGCGTATGCAGGTCCAGAAGCATTATCATCATGCGAAAGAAGTCGTCAATGAAAAGTTGCGTCAAGCTACGCAAGATCGAGCAGATCGGAATAACGATCAGGTCCGCCCTCATGGTATTGAACCAGGGGAGAGGGTATGGTTATACCTCGATCGGGTCAAGGAAGGCTATGCAAAGAAGTTGGCTCATATGTGGCACTGTCCTTTCCGTGTGGCAGAGCTTATCGGTGAGCATGCTGCCCGTCTGATCACGATCGGCACGGATTATAAAGTTTTTCCGATCGTGCATGTGTCCAAACTGAAGATGGTCGGAGAGTTCCCCGATCGTCCTAAAATACCCTGTCTGGTGGACGAAGCGGAGAGATTCGATTTTGACGAAGCTCTGCTGCAGGAAGACAGTTGGGAAAGGCCATTGGAAGAGGACGAATTCGAGGTGGAAAGGGTGCTAGATGTCCGATCGGTCAAGAAGACGCGTTTCGGTCGCACCCACCGAGAATATCTGGTCCGCTGGAAGGATCATGACGAAGCAACTTGGATCGACGAACATGATCTAAATTGTGGAGCACTGATACGAGAGTTTGATCTAGAACGAGTCATTCGGAATCGCTTCGCAGTGATGCAGACTCATGAAGATGAAGATCAAGACACGTAGTAGCACCGATCAGTATATCGATCGGTGCGAATATGTGTAAGGTCTAAATTATTGTGAATTAGTGTGATGAACTGGAGTAGTGGAGTGACGAACGTGGTGATAATCTTCGCGATGTGGATGGAAACTGTGTGTGATAACGTGTTGGTACAAGTTTGGAGAAAGTGATGAAATTTGGTCAAGCGATCAGGTGATCAGGAATTTGGAAAGAATGATGACATGTATTATGGATTATCTGGTAAGATAACTGCCGCATCAAGACTCGCAGTCACCCCACAGACGACCGATAGTCAATGCCGGATGACCTTCGATCTGGTCCTGATGCTGATTGCGCCAGGGCTCCCTCCGATCGATCTGGATCAAGGCGTCTTTCAGGTCTGTGATCGGCTCGTCACAATGGAGACCGGGATACCAAATGCCTTCCTCAGTCAAGGCCCCGGGTCTCTCAACGCAACGCTTGGACATATGAAGAAACACCGGATACAGAAAGATGTCGATGTAGCACTCGCAGGCCAGCATCCCTTCCAGAATAAACTGACATAGGGCCAGCCAAGCCTCGCCCGCCCGACTCCGGCGCTGTTTCCGGCGCTTCTGAAACAGCATCAGGTCTTGGTCACTTTCCTACCCGCGGGAAGGAGGAGATAATGGGTAGACTCCCAGATCGCCTGGCAGTGGGCTGTATTAAAATCCCGAAGTCTAACCAGCAGCGAATCGATACAAGGAGTCGACGCAAATATGGAGTCCAACTTGGCGCTGAGCAGCACTTCCTATGGTCGATCTGCATACAGACGGGCGATTTGCGGTCCTGTGACTATATCCGACCGCCACGCCGACGTGTCAGGGGTTTTCAAAGCTGGAGGGAAGAGCCAGAAATCTGGTCGGGACATCAACCGGGCGAGATCTTGCTTGGTCAGGGCTGATCGGTGCAAGCTACCGATCTGCCCCGGTGACCATGACAAAGTGGCATCTGAAGTCAACGATGGAAGAGATCGATCTCCGGTCGACACCCCTTTCAATTGGGCGTGATGGCGCAACCCAGATGTGCCGGGCTGGAAGGAAGGCACCGATCCGGTCAACTCACGCGTTCGTTCAACACCATCGCCTTGGGAGCTGATCACCTGATCAGCCCCCGATGCAGACTTCGCTGGAACAGGACCTCGGCGTTGATCGGATCGGGACTTGGACAAAGCAGTGAACAAGAACTCAGAATCTCCCTATTCGTTCCCCGAATCCTCTCCGGAGGAGATACCATATGCTTGGTGTGAGCAGCTCCGGGGCGTAAGGGCGCATGCGATTTGACGGTGATGGACGTGTCACCTACGTCTGATCTTGGGCTTGGAAGATGCACCAGCGTCTTGGCTTTCTTTTGAGGCACCGCTTGCTTCTCCTTGATTTCAAAGACGCGCGCTACACCCCGCGCCCTTGAGCCCTTCGACCGTTCTTACGCTTCTTGGAAACTTTTGGAATTTTGGAAATTTTTACTTTTGGCCAATGAATGGTGTCGTTTCCGATCTTCGTGCAGATCGATCAGAGCGACCAATGCAGATCGGTCAACGCTAGAGCCTGCAGCCGGATGCCGGTACAACAAGTCGGTCAACTGTTGGTAGCACCGATCTACGGCTGCCCAACGACGTTTTGACTCCTGGGTACAGGCGTCCGATCAGCTCTTGAAGGACTCGACCTTCCCGATATGTTCCCTAACCACGACCTGCAACTCGCCGATCTGCCTCTACAGGTCACCATGTTGGATGCGGAGTAAAGTCCGACCGGACTAATCCTCCAACCTCTCCGGTTGACCAGCTCGAGCTGTTCCCGGAGGTGTGTCCTGTAGGCCTCTAAACGAGACAGATCATGCCGTGCGCCGATCAGCCCGTCCAAGATCGGTCGGAGCTGGTCGCAGTGATCATGCGAATGCCTATCAGCCGCGAGTAATTCGTCAAATGCTTTGGCGATGTCGGTTTGCAGCCGATCTGCATTCGAAGGAAGTTTAGAGAAAATCCAAGACGAAAAACAGACCGATCAGCTTACCTCGCGTTGTTTGTTGGGCGATCTAGGCCCGGAGATGCGCGTTTTGGGCGATCACCTCCTGAAACTTCGTGGACGTGGGGATCAAAGTATCCACCTCCTTCAGCAGTTGCAGGAGTGATGAATTCTTAACGTTCAACTGCGACTGAAGCTCCCGGACTGTTTTCCGGAGCTGATCGACCCCGATCTGATGCCCATCCGGTGAGTCGGAATCTGGAGTGTTGCGAGGGCTGTCAGATCGAGCCGATCGGAGAGGAGAATTGACATGGGGCGATGGGGAACACAGGGCACCTGCAGCAACGAACGTCAAGAGAGGTTACAATATGATCAGGTGCACAAGGACAAATACCTAGCGAAGGTGGATTCGAAGATCTGTCCATCGGTGAAGTCCACTACTGCGAAGATCTGGGATGCAACTGGTAGTGAGATCGGGTCGCTACCGTTGTGCGGCTGCGACCAGACTCAGGGGCGGCTGTGGTGAAGTGGATTCAAGATTGGTGGAAAACAAGGGGGGATTTTAAGCCTATGGTGTGCAAGAAGTGTCAAGAACACAGATTTTGGTAAGTAACACGATATTGCGTGTACTTACATATTTCATGTTTGTATATATTGGGGACCGTAGGGAGATAGGATTGGTTAGTTTTGGTTTTACCGAGTTTGTATTTTGGCCTTTAAATCACAACAAGGAAGTCGTTAACATCTTTTCCAAGTACGTTAGTCGCCTCGACTCTCCGCGTAGTGTTTGGGAGCAGAGGGTCGAGTAATCCCCTCTAGCTCATTGTACCCGGCTGGGGCGCGTTGCAGACGCACTTGGCCCGCCGGAAGTCCCTCGACGGGAGTACGCATTGGTCGGCTTCGCAAGCCCAAGTTACACAAGTTTGGAACGTGTAAGCAAGTTTTTGGATTGTTACGTGGAGATATCGTTCGTGGAGTTTGTTACGTTCTCTTTGGATCTCCATATTGGAATATTGGTCTTTTATTCTCGCATTGGTTGGGCTCTACGATCGGTTAAGCGATCTGCCCTTTGGAGTATACTTACTCTGAGTATAATTGGTCTGCCCGTACCCAGGGAAGAGTTCCGCCCAGGGTACATTACCCAGCACGGTCTCGAATTTTAGACCCAAATCAATTCACAGCGACGATCCACCAAGTGTGCAACCAGCCCATTTCATAGGGTACACAAGGTGAGATGGAGACGCAGAAATAGGACCAGGCGTCCTATGCTGATGATCGGTCGTCTGCTAGCAGCGGACGAACAGATCGGATCGTAGGCGAAGGTTCGCGGGGTACCCCCCCCCGTCAGTTGGAAGGCTGGGCACGATGGTGGTCAGGTTCTCGACACTACGGTGTTCGATTTTGAACTTGACTCCACCACACGTTTACCAGCTTGATCTTCATTTTACAGTTCAAGTTTGTAAAAGTCTTCTTTAATAGAAGAGAGGGGCGTACATTTAACAAAATTAGTTTATGTTTTCAAAAGGGCGTACATTAACACCTTGGGGGCGTACATTTAACAACTCCCATAAAATGGTTTTATATTATAGAAGTAGATACTACGTTCGAGGCTGTCTAAGCTGACCGTGTCTAAACTGACCGCGTGGGGGTGGCACGGTCAGAAAAGTGAGTCAGCGAGTGTCATATAAATGTGTAGCATAGACACCCTCAATTGTCCCCTTGGTGACTGGCATTTCCCATTGCTACGCAGTGAATGGGTGCCGATCATACACACTGGGCGACGTGGAATCATGTGGCGGCACGTCTTCAATGACGATATGGCAACTGAGGATTTTATTTTCCTCCGAGACTGTTCTTACACTCGCGAGCGCCGGATCCATATGAATGGCGTTATTACCGAAGGTGGCCTCTATGGCATGTACGCGGATGAAAACGAAGTTGCATGGTATAACCGCGAAGTGGAAAATGGCTCTCCGTGGGAAGTCCCCCCGATAGCGGAAGCAACTCTTTTGAATGTATCCTATGGCAAACACGTCAATCACGATGAAGTATATACGAGGCGTTGATTACTGCGAAGCGCACCCGAAATACATGATACTTTGTCTTTTTTTGCGTATTTAACTTTTTTCCGATATATATCAACTGTTTCTTGTGAGTTACGTTTTACATATTATTAAGGGCGCTGCAGTTTTAAGTCTCTGAGATGGTCGGCCATTTTCTCAAGAGTGTCACTTTCTTTGATTGTCCTCGCCAAATTGGGCTCGATTCTTTTGTATTGATCATCGATGATCACCGGGATGACGCAGGGAATGCTATACCATCTTGCTGCGCTGTCTCGACTGTGCCACCCCCACGCGGTCAGTTTAGTAAAGTTAATGTATTCCAATTTACTCCACACGGTCAGTTTAGACAAATTGATCGGTCAGTTTAGACAAATTGCTCGGTCAGTTTAGACAGCCTCCTACGTTCCTCTATATTGATTTAAGTAGAGTAGGCTATATACAACAGATGACTTAAATGTCAGGCAGAAAAAGGTGTTACCCTTTCAATATCGGTGTTGACGCGAGAACTCCGCTAATTGCTGCTACAAACTGCTCACTGAACTCATCATCAAAAAATGTAGAATTGCGTGCTCATGATCGCATTTCAAGCGCGTCGGCAGAAGACATCTCCCATCCATTGGACGTCTAGTTGGTGAACTCGTGGTGACTTGAGTGAAGGCGAGCTGTCATTTGGAGGGTACGCTGTGGTGGGGGCAGCCAGTTTCACGGCAGGTGGACTGGCACCATTAGCATTGCAGTCATTGTGCTTGCGCTCACTGGCCAATTTAGCTACATGCTTCAGGCTCTCTTTGTGTCATTGTTGGCCGTGCAGTGAAGCAGGTCTATTCCCTTGACCTGTCGAAACGATAGCTCGGCAGAAGCAATTGCCGCAATGGCCAAGACTTACTCATCAAGTTTCGTACTCGCTTTGTGCCGGGGACCTCATGCGGAATTGCCTCGATATTATCTCGCTCGACGCCAAACTTTAGCTACCTTAAAGCTCCTGCTGAGTGTTTCGAGTCGTGAGAAAAAACATCGTCATTCTCTTCCACACTTTCCCGCATAGCACCTATAACGCGATTGCTTAACGAATCATCTTGTCCATCATCTCCTTCTACTTACCTGCAACACCTGCTCTTGTTCTTCGACGCCGAATATCCCAAACGCCGAGGACAGTGAGAAACGACATGTAGAGCTACTTTATCTAGATAATTTGCCTACCTTGAGCATTCTCACAGAAGTATGATGGCGAGCCGCCAATGTCATCATATGCTGGTAGCGGCGGCAATACGGCAGTCTCTTGAATAGTGGTATCTTTGCCTTGCGCTTCGCCACGATTTCCGTCCCGCGTTGCTATTTCGTAGCCTCTTACGATACATTTCTCGCAAGAACTGCCATCCGAGTTCGTAGCATTCTGCAAAGCATCATGAACGCGTGAACGCGATAAAATCTAACCTCGTTAGTCTCAGCTCATTTGTGTTCTTTATCGGTGATCGTGTTGAATCTACAGCACTTCCTTCTCTTACTATCTCCGTTTGTTGCTCGTTTCGACGGTCCACGTTTAACCATCATCATTCCCTCGCAATGCAGACCGAACGAGAAACGCGATAGACTATGGCATGTATCAAACTCCCAGCTGATTGTGCCATTAGCCCTTCGGATTATTAGTGATGCATCCGTGCGAATACGTTGAGATCGTCAACAACGATCGCTTGTAATAGGACGGGGTGGACACTGACTGAGAGTACGTCTGTCATTTCAGAAACAAACGGTAGCCGCAACAATAAGACTGTTTGCTCGATGTGTACACTGTTGTAAAGTCGGCATAGCTAAGGTTAAAGGTGTACCCGCTCGTTGCAATCGCTTAGATAAACAACTTTACGCAGAAGACGAAAACGCGAGATAAGCAAGTTGCTTCGACGTTGCATTTTCAAAGCCAAGTAGTATTATCTCTGTAATTGACTTGTGAGCAGAACGATCTCTGATGTATTGGGTGGCATGAAGCAAAGGGATCATGGTTCCCAACAACTCTAGCATCGCTATAAACGCATCAGTTCGAAAGTCTCCATCCCCGGTCGTATTACATTCCCGCAACTTTTGGACCACTTCATCAGTAAGTACAAAGCTGGTGAGACAAGAGCTAGACGACACAATGCCGTTGTCGTTGTATGCAGCAATTTGAACTCGGAGTCGTAGAGTTGACGCAAGAAATGCAGCAATTGCGCTCGATGGTTGCGAGAAGGACGAGATCCGGAGGTGTTGAAGCTGGACGACGACGAAGTTAATGCTGATTTTCTCATGGACCCAGAAAGCGCATGAAAAATCTATTTTTATTTCCATCGGCGCAGAAGTTTGAAAGCGGGGTAACACACGAGAGGTAAAGCCTCGGAGAGTACCAGATGCGTATCCGTCAGCCATATTGACTTAAGAAACGTGGTAGTAAAGCATCTCCGGAGAGGATGAGGACGAAGATAGGGTAAATTCATTTACCGCAGCACACCGTAACAAAAAAGGAGGTGAAGGTTTTTCTCGGCAACGGCCAGGCGTAATTTCATTGAACCAACTAGGCACCGCGTTAGATAATGCAGCACATGGTCGCGCAGTTCTGATCCCTCCTCTAACCGTCCAAAATGGAAAGACTTGTGAACAGTATGAAATGGGTAGTAAGGGGTCCCCCCTGGTGCACTCGTTGAGCACCCGATCTACAAGCGATAGGTCACGGTACGCCCCGGTAGTATGGAGCGACAGACCACCTGAACAAAATGACCTGGCAAAAGCAATACGACGGACGAAACCAATACCGACGCAACAGCTAATCGGAAAAGGACCGAACAAAGAAAACAGCATTCAGCAAGTAGCTTGTAGAAACTTAGTCATAGCCGAGAAGGTATAAGGTTGTGTTAACGAGTTAATACAAAGCCAACTTCAACTGAAATGGGTGGCGAAGTAAAATATAATTTTCATAACTATTGTAACGATAGTGAAAAGCCTTTCAACAATGTGAAATGGCACCCAATAAAAACAAAAAGTACAGATGTTTTTGCCTTTTTTATGATATGTTTTAACAATGAGAACCCACGCTTACAAAGCATCGATTGTAGGCTCCTCGTGGGCGCCGCAGCTTAAGCTACCAGCGCTATCGACAAGATGACGATCGCGTTAATTCGATAGCAACAAACCGCATTAATGCACTCACCGCCGCTGTAAGCTTCGAAGACATGTAGTTGGAATGTAAATACTTTGAATAAGTTTTGTGTTTAATTGTGCCATTTCACATTGGTTTAAAAGGCTTTTCGTTTTGGTTATAATAGTTATGAAATTTATATTTATCTCGCGAACCATTTCACATTGGTCACAAAACTTTTCATTTTAACGGGCAAAGGTGTAAATGCTGCAACACGTAAATTCCCATACTAAGAAATCATATTTTCGCGTGCAATACTATCGTTGCGCGCATACTGGAGCAAAATATCATCTCGTTTTTACCAGTAGAACTAGGTCTTGTTGATGCGTGAATTGGGCGGACGAGCTCAGCATCCGTTTGCGAAACTAGCTCACCAGCGCTTGTATCACCATCCTTTGTCTTTTCATCTCGACTAACTAATATATTCTCATGAGCTTAGTTTGGCTTATTCACTTCTACACGGAGCATCATGTCAACTTCATAGCTCTACCAAAACGCCCGGTATTTAATACTTTCTACAACGTTCGCCAATACTTCGTTGACATCCACTTCCTGGATTGCACGATGGTGAAACATGAGTTTAATGCCTTTAACTGACCTCCAAAACAATGGGGGGATCGGGATCAGCACAAACAAGCGTAAACAGAGCTCGGAATGCTCGTGCCGCTGGGACGAAATCAGCGTTCAATTGGATTTAAGTTGCATTTACGCGTGCGGCATGCCGTGAAACAAACCAAAGCAAGACATTCAAATCTGCTGTTTCTCCTTCCACTAAAGTATACCATCAGTTGCACGAGCTTCGCACACACACAGCAAACACGATATTGAAATTTGACGAACTCCACGACTTCGTGGCTTTCTGGTGTCGTAGATAATAAATCATGCATGGGTCGGTGGCAATGGTCGAATGCTGACGGAAAGAGAGAAACCATCCCAGTAACGCCCAAGAGGTGAGCGTCTTCGTGTCTAGGGCTTACTGCGGTCGAGTATGCAGACCAGATGTTTTCGTTAGTGAAGCACCAGACGAATCATGCGATATTTTGTCGTCATCTGCTCCGCATACTTTTTTAGCAGCATAAAAAGCCTGAAGTTAAGGAATATGAGTTAGTTATGGTCGAAACTGCGATACTAAGAGATCAATCAGCTCACATTTTTCCAGATTAAACTCCATATACTCACGCATGGAATCACATGGAGGATACATGATGATAGGAATCTTGTTCCATATCTGCTTAATGTGGTTGAGTGTCCACGTAGAATTGACTAGCACCACGTCCGGGCGGTATTTGGCCACCAAGACATAAGCAGCTTAATAGCCGATAGTAAATGTATTTACCAGTCAAACTCTACGAACTTGCTGCATAGCCGCATCGCTATTGAACTCAGCATCCCGTTACTTTACCTCGGAGATCATGTCAGTCGAAATCATCGGGTAGTGCACATAAGCAACAACAGTGCAAGCGTAGAGCAGGCTTGCATTTACGCAGGCAAATAGACATCCTGTCGTGTCCACCCAAATCTGCGGGTACAAATGTTGCTTGGAGCTTGCTGTACAGCCTCAAGTACCAGTCTGATGTGTGCCACACTCTTCCACAATAAAGTGAAGCTCGGGTAGCGACTCGATTCGATGATCTCGCGACTGGGTAGAGGCACGAGCGTCAAATACCGTTCCACGTGTAGCGTCTTGAGTTCACTCAGGTTAAAATCATCGGCAACGCGCTCTACTAGCTCCTTGGCCGAAAGACCGTCATCACCCGCATAAAGCACAATGTACAGAATATAAACCGTGTTCTTAAAGTGCTGAACCAGCGCTAAAAGTGCGCAGTAGAGCACACGTTCAATGCCTCCGCATTACTATCCAGAGGACAAGCGAGGGACCTAGTATAATTAAATAAAAAAGAAAGGTTCGGACAATGTGTGGATTTCAACGGAAAAGGTGTGAATTATAAAATTTTCTACTGAATTATCATATTTGTTGTGCAGCAGGATTAATTCTTCGTTTTTATTGGTCCGTGCGGGGGAAGAGTGTGTGCCTAGCACGTTATGCGTAGCAGTTCCCTAAAATTTAATGTGTTTAAGTAAATCTAAACAAATATAAGAACATGTATTATGTAATACTAGTGTAGATACCCATCGTACGGATGGGCTGGTGGCCTGGCGCCCGGTGGAGGGTACTGTATAAATACGTATACACTGCACTTCTACAAATCTTGCTCCAACCGCACCCCAAACCTCTTTCAAGATTTAGGGTAGCGAAAACATAGGGCTAGAACCTACCGGGTAGTTCTCGCCCTATGTTCCGCTATTTTTTCGCTACCCACCTAACCACACACCCCCAAGTAGATATCTCAAAGAAAATAAAAATCGTGATTTGCCCCAGACGGACAGAAAGAGACAGCCAAGTGTAGTACCCGGTCGTACCGACGGGGTGGAGGGTATATAAGGTTAAACCATAGAAGCAACTACGTGACCGGGAACGTCACAGGGACGGAAACCTTTTAAATAGGTAGATGTAAAAGCGCTATTTCTAACCAATTATATACTCGTTAGTACTGATATGAATGTCAATAGTACTACCACGGTTTAGTCTTCAACAGAGCGATAATTTTTAAAGCCAAAATTTATTTTATGTTTTTTGTCAGATATTTTTTCACTTTACTGTAAAAGCGCTATTTATAAAGGGAATTGCTATTGCCACCCCTGTTTTTGCTTTTCCACCCCATCTGCCACTCCAACTGCCACCCCCAACGCCACCACAACTGCAACCCCAACAACCACCATCACTGCTACCACACCTCAAGTTCCGGTCAACGCATATATATGCGCAAGATATACGAGGAAAAGGCGCATAAGGGATTTACATCTTACGAATCGTTCGGAATTGCAATAAAAGTTGTGTTCTTTATTTCCTTAGCGCACGATAGTACTTTACGATGTTCCATGGTGGTAGAACCTATCACATCGTCTTGTTTTTGGTTTTGACGAACACATTGGGATTCTTGGTTGGTGCCTTTGGTGCTGCTTATTTGAGTGGATTCAACATATTGTATTTCTATTGCAACCGATGTGACCATTTAATGTGACTTTGGACTCAGCAGTGCATAAGGCGGAATATACGATACCGTCGAAAACTTGAATGAGAACGGGACTTGGTCCAAGTGGAGCCATTAACGTTTTTGCCGCTAACTTTAATTAATTGTCGATTTGACTTGTAGAATCAAAATTCTACCTGTCAATTTTGACTACAACAACACTCGCTTCTAATTTTTCATCGAAATGACATTTATATTTGCTGGTTAGCTCAAATCCGAGCCAAACAGCTCGAGAAGTTTAATAAATTGGGTCGCATAAAAATGAGCACATAGGTCAAGACTCAGGCCTGAAGAGGAAGGGTTGCGCTTTATGCACGTGTAACAGGGTACATTCTGGTTACATTTAGTATGTGGTGTACGTGAGTACACTACGGTTGGGGTCAGTATTGACCGGTCCGAAAGGTTTGGACCTATTGGTCATTTTAACAAATCAGGGCAGGAGCCCTTGGCGGAGGCGTGGCAGCCTGCCACGTGTTAGTACACAGGTGGTGTACACTACATTTTAGCTAGGTACGAATTTAGTAAGTTCTACTTAGTATTGCATATAGTTTACATTAGTTTAAATTAATTTAGGCTAATTACATATTAAATATACATTCAGTTTACATTTCACTCAAAAGACTGCAGGACGCACGACCTCGACCGGTCGCGCGCGCAGTGAGTGTATTAGCGTAAGGGAAGTTCTTCCCTTAGCTACCCCCTTATTAAGGGAGCTTTGTGTTAAGGCGTTAGCTTGTGCTAACTGGTAAACCAAAGTGGAATCTTGGCCCCGAGTAAGAGAGTTCTCTCTTACTAAGCCCTTTTATAAGGGCGTATGGGATAAGTAGCGGCAAACGCCGCTTTAGAAAAGTCTTCCTCTGTGCGCTAGCCGCACCGTGCGTGTACGCACCGGCTACATCTGGTAGCACTAGTAGTCAATCCAACACCTGTGTTGGTAGGCTACGGCATCCTCTGCAAGGGATGAATCAGGACGATTGGGAAAGGTCAACCCTCGTCCAGCAGGAAGCCTTTAACAGGTGTTATCCTTACTGTGTGACGAAGGCATGCAGCTCCTAGTGGAGAAGGGCCTTGAGGCTGTGAAGGCAAGGGTCAATGCCATCATCTCCCATGAGGCGAGTTTAGGTGGAGGTCGTTCCACGGGGGTGCGTCCCCCATTGTCCTTTAAGATAAAGGAATTCACCGGCGAAAAGGGTGATAACCTTTATGTGTGGTTACGAGAGGTCGAAACGGCCTTTGCCACAGCGAATGTGAACGCTGACCACTTGCAAGTGGGACTTGCACTGACCCATCTTACGGGTAAAGGCCGTGCATGGTCTTTTATATGCTCGGATTCGGTCATGGACGTGTTCCCGACATGGGAAGTCCTTAAGCAAAAGCTTATGGACATGTAAGCAACGCCTGATCTGGTTTTCCAGAGTCAGCTTGCGTTTCGGAGGTGCCGTCAGGGCACTAAGGACTTGGAAACATATATCCAAGAACTTAAGACCCTGTTGGAAGGGATGTACGCGAAAGCGTATTCGGACGATGTGTCTATTCCCGTGTTCATGGGAGGCCTGAGAGAAGGGCCAGCACGTTCGTATCTATTTCGAAGCCGACCCCAATCCCTGGGGGAGGCGTTTAAGATGGCGTTCAACGCCGAGAGGAACTGTCGTTCCTCTAAGGTGGACCCCGAATCCATGGACCTGAGTCAGGTCGAAGCGGAGGAGAAACCTTTCGCTAAGAGTCTCGATGGCTCTGTCTCGCTGAGTTCTGAAGCGGAGCTTCATTCAATGTTGCAGCGGCAGGGGCCGCTGAGATGCTTCCTGTGTGGAAGCGCGGATCATCTTCGGAACAGATGTCCGCGGAACCCCCAGCTAGATATTCGCTTTAAGGGTCCGAGGGTAGGTAAGAAGCCCTAGCCCAAGCCGTCAGGAAACGACGTCTCCCAGTAGGTGCGGGGCGCCCTACTGGGGGATCCCTCAGTGCTGTTAACCCCCAGGGTAGGGGCCGACAGCACAAAGACCCGAGAGAAACGGTGCTTTCTAGCACCGAGTTGGTATACCAGCCAGGTTTGCTGGTCGTCCTTGCGAGCTTGAAAGGCTTGATAAGCCTTGGAGAGTCTTGATAGACTCTGGAGCGTCTGACAATTATGTCAGACGAGCTTCTGTTGAGAAGAGTTGGCTGTATGCCGAGGCCCTAGAGGCAAGTTCTCGTGACGTTGTGACGGTCCGTCTAGCGACGGGCGTACAGGTTTCTGTACCCAAGGTCTCAATTGACCTTAAGCTGAAGTTTTCAGACTTCGATAGCTCAGAACGTTGCCAGGTCCTGGATTTGGACTCGAGGTATGACCTCATTCTGGGCATGAAGTGGCTAGAACGCCACGAGCCATGGATAGACTGGAAGTCTAAGTCCATTGGCTCAACGCACCCGCGATCGGGTGAAGCATTGGCGAGTCATGAACCCACCTTTGCTCGATCGCAAAAGCGATTCTGGCGTGAGATGCCAGAGATTGGGATGTCTGAAATGATCATTCCCAATGGCGTTAAGGAAGAGTTCCTTAACGAGGGGATTCGGCGGTTAATCCCCACGACGTAAACGGTAGGACTGGTGAGTTTCCAGTCGCAGAGGTGGATTCCTCTGAGTCGACTCCAGTGGTAGGGGTAGAGACCCCTGTGGTTAAGCGCGAGGCGCTTCCAAGCGAAGAGACCCGAAGTTTGTGTCTTTCGCACGTCGGAAATGATTCCGACTACACCGATATAAGTGAGACCGGCGAGTCACCGGTGGTAGAGGTAGAGACCTCTGGGGATAGGCGCGATGCGCTTCCAATAGATGGGGCAGTTGAATCCCCCCATCTGGGTCCCGGGATGAGTCCCGAGACCAGTAGTCAGCAGTCCTATCGGATGCTGAATAGTGTGACATGTGTTGTCACAGAAGGCGTAAGCCTGGAACGGTTGCCTGGGGTAGGCGAACTGTTGTCGTTGGAGGAGATGTCCTTCAACGAGTTTGAGACTGCTTTGAAAGCAGATGAAATCGACGAGGTAGTCGTGTTGCGTCCGGAAGAGGAGTTAAACTCCTCATCCACGATGGACGAGTCAGTTTTGGTGCAAACCAAACAGGCATTGAATGCCCGAAGCGGTCTCAGGATCCTCGCGGATCCTGAGGACCCTTACCATTCCTTATTAAAGGAATTTATAGGTGTCATTAGTGACAACTCACCGATGGGGTTACCACCGGATCGGGGAGTCCGACATGAAATTGACTTGGTTTATGGAACCAAATACTGCGTCACCAGGCAGTGTCTTCTCCCCAAGGAGCAATGCGACGTCATCGACGCATTCTTTAAGGGGAAAGAAGAGGCAGCGATGGTACGGGAGAGCAAGTCTCCCCATTCATCTCCCACTTTTTGTGTTAGTTAACCGAACGGAAAGTGGCGCATTGTGCATGCGTACAACAAGCTGAATGCAGCTACTGTACCCATGCAGACTCCGATTCCTCGGAAGGATGTCCTCCAGAACAATATGGCGGGCTGTACTGTGTAAAGTGCCATAGATCTGGCGTATAGGTATTATCAGGTGCTCATGCTAGCGTCCGATATTCCGCTTACAGCGGTCAGCACGCCTAGTGGAATGCTGTGGGAGTGGCTTGTTATGCCACAAGGGCTTTCGAATGCACCAGCAACTTTTAATCGCTTGGTGACTCAACTCTTCCGCCCTCATAGAAAGTACGCTCAGACGTACTTCGGCGATATATTCGATCATAGTCGTGCGGAAGGCGACTCGTCTGATGTTCAGACGCACCTGATGCACCTTCGAGCGGTGCGCGAATGTATGCGGGAGCATAAGTTATATGCAAACGCATCCAAATGTATCTTTGGTGGTGAGGAAATTCCTTTTCTCGGATGCTTCATCGGTAAGGATGGAGTGCGGGTGGATCCCGCGAAGGTGAAAGCCATTGTGGAGTGGCCTTCACCTGTAAATCTTAGAGATTTACGGAAGTGGCTTGGATTAGCCAATTATCTCCACAAATACAGCGAGAACTACGCTGAAATGGCGAAGCCATTGACCGACCTTCTTAAGAAGGACGTTGATTGGTGTTGGGAAACCAAACACCAGACGCTTTGAAGCGGTAAAGGGGAGCTTGTTAAAAGCCCCCGTTCTTGCTCTCCCAGATTCTGGGAAACCATTTAGTGTCGTCTGCGACGCCTCCAATTTCGCAATCGGATGTGCTTTGTTACAAGCAGACGATGCGGGAAGAGAACGCGTGATTGCGTTCGATTCGAGGCAGCTTAAATCTGCAGAACGTAATTATCCCGTTCATGATAAGGAGCTACTTGCTATGAAGTATGCCCTTGTCAAATTTAGGGTTCACCTACTCGGCTCAAAGCCGTTTGTGGTTTATACGGACCACGAGTCCTTACGGACAGCGACTAAGTCGCCTCATCTCTCCCAACGGATGACCCGTTGGCTATCCTTCTTAGCGAGTACAATTTTGAGGTATAGTACAAACCGGGAAAACAGAATGTACTTGCAGACGCGTTGTCGTGTCATCCCGATTACGAGATCGCGCACGCGACATTTTTCACCTCGTCTGTGGTAGATCTCATACGCCAGGCGTATGAGAAAGACCCAAAATGTACGGCGCTTATCAGCGCGTTGGGTGAAAAGGGTCTCGGCTCGTCTGAGCCAACCCTGTCAAGTCGAGCTAAAGCTCGTTTACACCGTTACAGGTACTGTGACGGTCTGCTATTTTATAGCACGAGCGCGGAGGGCACTCCGTGGGTGGTAGTTCCTCATGATGAGGAACTGAAGTATAGAGTCATCTTTGAGGCACATGACGCCCCTACCGGGGGTCATTTAGGTCGGGATAAGACCTACAGCGCTTTAAGCGCTTTGTATTGGTGGCCGAAGATGTATAAGTGGGTCGATGCGTATATACGCACCTGTGAGACGTGTCAGAGGGTTAAACTCTCTGCGAGTTCAGTTGCGCCTTTGGCGAGCTTGTCCGTTCCGACTGAGTGTTGGAAATCCATTAGCATGGATTTTATCTTCGGTTTTCCGAAGGATAAGGCCGGGAACACCGGCATATTGGTCTTTGTAGACCGTTTGAGCAAGATGGCTCACCTGGCGGCGGTGCCAGAGTCCATTTGTGGACAAGGAACAGAAAAAGTGTTCCTAGACCGTGTCTTTCGACAGCATGGTCTACCCGATTCCGTTGTGTCGGATCGGGATCCCCGTTTTACGGGACAGTTTTGGGGAGCGTTGTTTAGGGTGCTGGGCACCAAGCTCCTCATTTCCACTGCGGATCATCCGCAGACGGACGGTCAAATGGAACGCGTTAATCGCGTTGTTGAGGATATTCTCCGGAGTTTATGTCCGTATTCTCCAAAGCGCTGAAGTGAGATGCTTCCTATGACCGAATTTGCTATAAACAATTCGGTCCATGCATATACGGGGTTTACCCCGTTTTAAGTGAACGGATTAGTGAATCCTAGGGTTCCGTTAACGTCACGTGTGTGTGTGGCCCAGGTTTTAAGGGGGGAGGATTCCCTAATTTCATCCCTGTATTCGTGATAAAGCACATCGATAAGTTTTTATCAACGCGCCTTAGTGTCTTACGACACGTCTGCGATGCCATGGCGGAAAGCCAAGACAAGCAGAAGGAGCAGGATGACCGCAAGGGTAGGCGTAACAAAAAGGTGTACAAAGTAGGATAAAGTGTTTTATTAAACGCTAAAAATCTTCCTACACATGCAGTTTCCAACGTGTTGCGGAATAAACAGTTCCCCAGGTTTGTGGGGCCTTTTAAGGTACTATCCCGAAAGGGCTTGTCGTATACCTTGGACATCCCGAAGGCGATGCGTACGTATCCAACCTTCTATGTGGGTATGCTTAAGCCATACCAGAACCCGGAGGCGGGTCCCCTCTTGGAGGAGGGTGGGAAGTCGGATAGCCGGAAGGCACGACAGGTCGGAACATCTCTGACAGGATCGAAATACGACCCTGATGCTCCGCAACGAGAGACTTGAGGGAGGCAAGCCGCCCCTCGATGCGTTCATTCGCACTCCCCTAGTCGCGGAGTCCCTCCTGGGCATCATGGATGTGACGGCTGTGTCGATCACAGCGCTCGTGGAGCTCACGTCGCAATAGCGCGACCTCCTCCTCCAGTTCTCGATACGGAAGGTACTCCACATTATCATGTAGAGCGTCTGATGGCACGACGCCATCACCGGGGTGAGACCCAGTACCTGGTGAAGTGGAAAGGTTATCCACATTCCCAGCGTACGTGGGAGTCCGATACTCCCCTGCGGCAGGATTGCCGTGACGTCGTTGACGCTTTTGAGCTGGAGAACCCCGCTGAGAGTCAACGACCAAAGGGGCGGAATAAGCCCCTTCACTCCCAGTAGCTGGAAGTTTGCCGGAGGCAGATGCAGTGTTTGCATTTCTCTCCGGAACTACATCAAGAGCAGGGCGCGTATAGTAAGAGTCAGGTAATTGCCCCTGCGCTTTGGCCTGGGCATATGCCAAGCTTAACGCCCTCTCTACCCGAACGTCGGGTTCGGAAAAGCTGCTGTACTGCTCATCACAGTTGGGGATGTGATTCTACCCTTCCGCCCAAGCGCGGAATGCCCGTTCTGCGTCCTCGGCACTTTCGTCCCTTAGGTGAACGTAGGGAACCTCGCGGAGGATCTCTACGATGGCACCGCGTGCCTGTTTCCCGAGGCGTGCTCGGTAGGACTTTACAGTGAACTGCTTAGGCGTTGGCAAATTGGCCCGGAGTTGTTTCCGGCGCGCGATTTCACGTGGCAGTACAGCAGAAGGACAAGGGTTATAGGAGGCTAAACCCCTCTTGACCTCGTTCTTAGCCTTCTTTTGAGGGTCACGAGGTCCCTTCATTGCCGGTACGGATGTCGGGCTTCATGAACCGTGTCCGGTTCATTAGTGATAGTCGCCTTCGGCGACCCGGATGCATCATCCGTAGTTGGTAGAGGTGGCGCACGAGTTAATGTGTTTTTCCCACGCGTGGGGAATGGTTTGGATGACCACCAGCGCCGTTCGGTGCTGTCGGAGTGGCTAGCCGTTGGGGAGATCTCCCCAAGGGCATCCACCTCCGAGTTATCGGAATAGTTTCCATCCTCAGCACCACTAATGGTGCTCATGGTTAGCCAGAGGTTCTGGCAGTTGGTGTTCTCCAACTAAAATTGATTTATTGCGTAAGCAATAGTATTGATGGGGGAGGATGTAACAGGGTTACATTCTGGTTACATTTAGTATGTGGTGTACGTGAGTACACTACGGTTGGGGTCAGTATTGACCGGTCCGAAAGGTTTGGACCTATTGGTTATTTTAACCAATCAGGGCAGGAGCCCTTGTTGGAGGCGTGTCAGCCTGCCACGTGTTAGTACACAGGTGGTGTACACTACATTTTAGCTAGGTACGAATTTAGTAAGTTATACTTACTATTACATATAGTTTACATTAGTTTAAATTAATTTAGGCTAATTACATATTAAATATACATTCAGTTTACATTTCACTCAAAAGACTGCAGGACTCACGACCTCGACCGGTCGCGCGCGCAGTGAGTGTAGTAGAGTAAGGGAAGTTATTCCCTTAGCTACCCCCTTATTAAGGGAGCCTTGTGTCAAGGCGTTAGCTTGTGCTAACTGGTAAACCAAAGTGGAATCTTTGCCCCGAGTAAGAGAGTTCTCTCTTACTAAGCTCTTTTATAAGGGCGTATGGGCTAAGTAGCGGCACATCGCCGCTTTAGGAAAGTCTTCCTCTGTGCGTTAGCCGCACCGTGCGTGTACGCACCGGCTACCGCACGCGTCGCAATCCGCAGCAATCACTGCCAACGGAACTTTTTTTTGTATTTTGAGAGGAGATATGGCTGTTTCGATGGCATCAAACTTTTACTCGCATGCAACTGCAGGATGGCAGTTATTATGCCAGAGATGGCGACGTGCGTAGCACATAGTCGACGGCGTTGATGCCCATGGAACTGTATAGGTACTTTCGTAAGCCCATCCATGGTCATCCCCCTTCTTCCTTGAATACGTCCATCCATCTCCTCTAGTCCTTCAGGAACTTCCGGTGCCACGTCATTAAAATTACCAGAAGCTATTTGCAGGTAATAAGTGCTCGAATGACGACTTATGCGAGGGTACACACTTGCCATCAATATAATATTCATTTTCCCATACACAGTGTCTTCTGTACATCAGTCGCGACTACAAAACAAACGTCTAACTGGATAGTCGTTTTCTTGTCCGACGATTTGCAAGCTTGTTTTAATGACTCTAGAACTTAGTTGGGGTGGAAGATGGGGTGGAAATAGAAAAAACAGGGGTGGCAATAGCAATTCCCTTTATAAAGTCGAGTTAAATTAGGTCCGATTTATAGTATAGTTCGAATTCGATTAGGTACGTCCTCAAGAATCAGACGGTCTTATATTAAAGTAGATGTAACTAATTTAATTGTGTAATTAAATCTGTTTTGGATTCGGTAAAAAAAAGTTTCATTTATTAACATAAATCGTGGCAATTGATATCCGTACCCCCCCCCCCAAAATTACTACCGTATCTCCCCCTCAATTTTAGGCGTATCCCCCTTTGCTCGAATCTTTTCGTGCTGTACTGATTTATTTCATATTATCTATGTTCGAAAAATCCCTGGACGGAAGAAGACGCCCAGTGCGTTACATGTTAACCAAAGTCTTGCTGGAGGCTGGGATGTCGTCGTATTCAAAGCGGGCTACTTGTATCCATTTGAAAGCTTTACAGATGTGTCGTATTGGCTCGACTGGCTGGTTTGATACTGTCTGTACTTTCCGCTTCATAGAATGCGGTGACCGACGTTGAGTGCTTCGGTTCAGTGGACATGCGCCAGTCCAACGTTGCTTCAATGCCACTGCCGTACACATGTATACAAGGATCCTGTTATACGCGTGATAGCTCCGTGGCGACGCTCTCAACTATATCTTGAAACAGCGTCATAGTATAAAGCTATTGAAAGGTATTTCCGTTCATCGTAGCACAGTAGTATAGGAAACTTGGTGTCGTAGATATCCAAGAATACCAGCAATATTACCAAATCGTCTCAAGTCGATATCTCAGCAACTAATTATAGCTAGGTTGCGAGAATGACACCTGTAGAGAGATTGTAATGTGTTCGACGAAGTATATTGAACCAGGGACTTGTTCAATGGAATGTGTATTGAGAAGTGATTAGCTAGCCTAACATGAATATGCATAAGGAGTTGAAGGTATACTATACCTCAACAGCTGTTGTATTACCTACATTACTTATCTGTGCAAATATAGGCATCCCATGAATCGAGTACGGATACCGTATTTTTAGCAACTAAAAAGTAAGAAATACAGATTGCTAACTAAAAAACAAATAGTTATTTTAGTAATTAAGGTATACAGACTATTTTTAACACTCCTCCTCAATGTATATTTCGAAAAATCACACATGTTGAAGGCAGAGTGCGGCGCGTAGCTCCTCGAACCTTGAAGCAGGTAAAGTCTTGGTAAGTCCATCAGCTAGCATATCTTGAGTCGAAACGTAGGTAGCCTCGATAAGTCCAACCTCTAACTTAGAGATAATAAACTTGACTCGAATGTCAACGTGCTTCATTTTTTAGCTTGTTTCGTCGCCCTTGAAAATCTTGATCGCTGCTTGGTTATCCATGCAAAGTTGCATGGGTATCTTCATCTTAACTTGCACTTCCTCAATGAGCTCTTTAAAACCCAATAACGTGACCACATTTGTCGAAGCTGCATAAAATTCCGCCTCCATGGTCGATAATGAGACGACACCTTGTTTCTTGCAAAGCCAAGCAACCAAAACGCCATCCACAAAGATTAGTCCACCTGAGGTTGACTTTCTGTCGTTTTTAGAAACTCCGTAATCTGCATCGCTGTACGCCTTGATGCTCAAATCGTTGCTCGCCACTTCACTGCGCCCCATACAAAACTTAAGATGTTTTGTACCCTTGAGGTAACGCAAAATCTTATTGGCCAGCTGCCATTCTGAAATGGTGGGAGCGTGAGTGAATCGAGTAGACTTATGAACGGCGTACACGATGTCGGGTCTGGTGCAGCGCGAGATCCAAAGCAAGCTGCCTACCAGGCACTGGAAATCCTTGATTGTCGTTAAACCAGTACTTTTTAGAGGTTCGCTTGGTCGAAGCGATATGTCCTCGAAATCCATGCCAACCGTAGTGCGTATCGGGTTGGCATCTTCCAACTTAAAGTCTTTGATTATACCATCAATCGTGACTTCTTGATCCAACTTGTATCCAGAGTTTTTGTCGAACGTCACTCGCTTGCCGAGAAATTTCGATACTTTGCCGAGGTTTTAATCTCGCGTCACTTCAAATCTTCAAAAAAATTCTCTACTAGCTCCTCCTTTGTAACAGTTACTAGTAGGTAATCAACATAGATGCCTACTATAACGGTTTCAACATCTAAGTGCTTAACGTATAGACACATGTCCGTCAAGAACTGCGAAAAATCCAAAGCCAACAATTTTCCGTGAGTCAGAAGATTCCATAATCGTCCAGCCTGTTTGAGGCCGTAAAGCGTGTTCTTGAGCTTTAACACTTTGTTTCCTTGAAAACCTTCAATGTCCTCACTTGTCTTCAATTTAATGCCTTGGGGGATGAACATAAAGATGTCCTGTTCGTTTCCTCGGCCTTAACATTGGCGTTCGTAATGTCCCCGTGTCTCGCAGGCCCCTTACACTTGGTATCCAACGCCAAAACCAACTTTACCGTGTTCATGTCGATAACGGCGTCAAACGTTAAGGTGTAATCGATACCAAAACGCTGCTCGTTCCCACATGCAACGAGTCTTGCCTTGAACCGTTCGATTTCACCATCTTGGTCCATCTTTGTCTTGAATACCCACTTGATGTGGAGAGGTCGACAATCTTGACGCTTGTCAACGATGCTCCAAACTTCGTTACGCTCCAAAGAACTAAGCTCCTCCTGAACTGCAGTTGTCCATTTGTCCTTGTTAAGCGACTTCGTCGCTTCCTTGAAGCTTTTGGGTCCATTTCACTGACGAAATGTACTGACCCATCATCCTCGACTGCACTTGAAGTTTCAGTTGTATATTCATCATTATGAGCTGAATCTTCGTGCTTGAACTTGGAAACACTTAGTGTGACGCAGCGCTTGCGTTGCCAACTTTACTTTTTGCGTGCCTTCATTTTCTTCGGTCTTGGAGCGGTAGTCGCATACCCCCGATTGGTGATCTTCAACCATAGTCAGTTGAAGTTTGAGGTTTTGATCCGTGGTCAGAGTTTCAACGTTTTTTTTGATATGTTGAGTGGAAACAACCTTACCGTTCACTCTTAAGGTAAACCTTAAACCCCTTCACCTCTTCGCTTTTATCAACCACAATCGCATCCTGGGCACGATGTGCTAGTGAATCCTTACCAGGATTTCTATACGCAGTGCAGATCGAACCGAAAGCAACGATCTCACCAAGGTTGGGTTGCTTGCTTGTGAGCACCTCCAAAGGCGATTTACGGCGAGAATTTGAGTTACTCGGGCTGCGGTTCAATACATATGAAGCATATTGAACCGCATCGCCCCAAAACGTAAGTGGCAAACCACCAGCGAGCAGCATGCACCTTGCCATGTTCATAATAGTACGGTGCATGCGTTCTGCCTTTCCATTGCTCGACTGGTTGTTGGATTAACTTATATGACGCTCAACACCAGTCTGAATGCAGAAGCCATACAGATTCTTATATTCATACCCTCCATCGGTACGTAATATATGAAACTTGCAGTTAAACTGCCGTTCGAAAAACGCCATGAAATGTTCGAATTTTTTCGCCGCAACATCTTTGGCTACGGCAAGAAAAACACGCACATAGCTAGATTTAGAATCAACAAAGTTGATCATGTATCTGTTGCCTAGGTGGTTCTTAGGGGTATCGGGACCTTTAGGTCAGAACATATGACACCACGGATACGATCAATCGGTGAGTTGGTACCACTGTCCTTGCCGGACCTAGGATTTTTCGTCTGCTTGCGCTGGGCGCAGGTCAGACAGTTCATACTTTTATGGTCCGTCAGTTCGATGCCACTCGACGCATCCTTATCCAAGCGTTCGATGGCATCGTAATTCAGATGTCCAAGGCGAGCATGAAAATGCATTAACTAACCTTTTTGTACATCTGATTGCCGGGCCGATTCGGTGTCATTTTCCTCCACGATTGCCGTAACGGCCGGAAAATGTGTCTTGTCATCGATAATCACCGAGAAATTGACCGTCAAGACCTTGTTGGTCTTTTGGTTATAAAAATCTGAGAGCGGTGGAGGTATGTAATAACATACGGTTGCCATTACATAGGCCATGTCACACGCTTTCACTTCCAAAAGACCGTAAGATAGGATTTTTTTCGCGAGATTTTCCACGCAATACACGTTATCAACTCGCACCGTTTTGGTTTACCATTGGCATGGACTTTTATAAAATCCAGTCTTTTAACCTAATTTCCAGCTGTTTTCCATCAGCCTGGAAACACGTGCCGTCAACTGTTTCGGTATCTCGCAGATACTTTCACTAATTAATCAAGTGCATGTTAGCACCGGAATCGAGAATACAAGTGTTTCTCACAGATTTGAGTGCAAAATTCGAAACAGAGACCGAGAAATCGACTTTTTTGTCGGGATTGTTCGGACATTTCGGTCTTATATGACCTACTTTTCCGCACCCATGACATTTCACCACTTTCTTCTTTTCTTCGATCATGTTGACTGCATCAGCATTATAGGCCTTTGCAGATCTTGTGTCACCTTCAAGAGCTTGCGCAAAGTGAGTCAGATTTTTGTCATGTCGGAGGAAATCCGTTCGTGTATGGTCATACTTGGCCATAATCATAGTCTTAAAATTAGGCGAAGCATAGTGAACCACATTGTCCAAAAAAAGTGGCTCACTGCCGCAACAGCTTCAGAGATCGTCACCAAGAACAAAAAATGTTCGTTCCACGAACGCTTGGGGATCTTTAGACTGGTGAACATTCTATCGCCTGTGCAGAGGTGATGGTTGTATGAAACGAATTTAGCATCTTATTCATCACGTGCAAAAGAGTGGGCGATTCCTTCCACCGTGCGTCGACTCGTCTGTAGTTATTTCTCGGTAGTACCACCGAGGTAGTGGCCTAGCAAATCCACCTTGATATCCTCGCTCCAGTAGTAACCGCAGGCGGATTCGGCAATCGATATCTGCCGGATGAATCTTGTACCCCAGTCCTTGAAACCCGCTCCAAGGCCTCGATACACCTCGGTACCATCAAAAATATTGATCGACAACTTGCACTCTTTCGTGGATGGGGTTTTGAACACCTGGGGCCAATTTTCCATCGGTGCACCCATACAATAATTATTATGGTTAAAATTCGGTTGCACATCGGGATTATTGTCAGGAGTGCTTTCAAGCGACTCCATCCGCATACGTGTACCCAGACGCATAGAGTTGTTGAAACCGAAGTTATTAGGCTCGGGTTGGACCCTGGTAGCTTCAAGCTTGTCCATACGGTCACACAATTTCTGGAACATTTCCAGTATCTTCATTCCTTCGGCGCCCATCGCAGCCGGTTTTTCCTCCTGGGATCCGTCGTCGCTGGAGACATGATGACCGTTGGGCTCATAACCTGTTGAAAGGTGTTTCCGTCCATAGTAGCACAGTAGTGTAGATAACTTGGTGTCGTAGATGTTCAATAATAACAGCAATATTACCATATTGTCTCAAGTCTATATCTCAGCAACCAATTATAGCTAGGTTGCGATAATGACACGTGTAGAGAGATTGTAATGTGTTCGACGAAGTATATTGAACCAGGTACTTGTTCAATGGAATGTGTATTGAGAAGTGATTAGCTAGCCTAACATGAATATGCATAAGGAGTTGAAGGTATACTATACCTCAACAGCTGTTGTATTACCTACATTACTTATCTGTGCAAAAATAGGCATTAGTCAGAATCGAGTACGGATACCGTATTTTTAGCAACTAAAAAGTAAGAAATACAGATTGCTAACTAAAAACAAATAGTCCTACCTAATTTTAGTAATTAAAGTATACAGACTATTTTTAACAAAAGAAACAAGTGAGTCAGTCGCATCGAGCGACTGTTAAAAGTTGGAGCCCTCAGGCGGCTGGGGCAGATGTCGATTGGACGTCGACGCCACTTCAGCACGAATGGCTACCAGTACATGTTCAATGCAGTTACGGCGGTGCCAGATACCCAATGCCATCAATCGTCGGGGGTCGACGCGGACCGATTGGGGATCCAGACAGCCCATATTAATGCGGCTCGTAAAATGCACCTCAAGTGGCATGTGTGGATACTGGTCACTACAGTAAATCCGGAGGCTCTAAATACGTCCATCATGGCACGTCTGTAAGGATAAAAAAAGAGCAACAAAATCCCAACCAAAATAATGGGATTAACAGCGTCCTTCATTCACCCAACGGGTGGTACGTAAGAAAACGTCTGTCAAGCAGTCACGCCAGCGGGGCCGAGGATCGTTCCGATCCAGTTTTTGAGGAAAATGGCATCTGCTTGCTCGATTCCATACGAAATTCTCATATCGCCATGGCCTTTTTCACTGTTTTCCAGCTCCCCGAGTAACTTAAAGTTACGCGGCACAAGCTCACGTAGCAATACAACGACGTCGGTCTTCGATGCGTCAAAGCAACAGTAACGCAACACTTTTACCACGTACCGATCACTACCTCTGCTCCAGGTTTTGCCATGACTCTCAACGCGTCGTTTGCTGTATAATGACAAATCAGAGAACGAAGTCGTTAAAAATGCACGTGTCATGGAACAGTTCAGAGGAGCGAAAGCGCTACAATATGAAACGTCACTCTGAAATGTATACAAGTACAACACAAAGCCATATACTCTCGTATCAAAAGCGGTAATCGTACATTAATCGCAGGAGCTGGGCGGCTCACTTAAGAAATAGTCGCCACCCCCTCGTTATTTTCGTAGCCCGATATCTTATAGGATAAAACAACTTGACGTTTTTGCTCTTAGTTTTGGGGGGGGGGATACGCCTATAATTGAGGAGGGGGGGGTACGGGTAGTAATTAGGGGGGGGGGTACTGTTGTTATGAGGCGTGTCGAAAGCGAAGGAACTTGTGGGGTTGGATGCAAAATGCAAAGTGATTGATTGAGTGAGGGCCTTAGTTCACATGCACCATCTGTTTATCTAGAATTTATGCTTGCTACGTCTAAGCCTCATGTACAGTCGCCCTACTGGATACTTACTGGATTCTTCTAGAATGTACTCAGTGTGGCGTAAGCAAATGACCATGAGTACCCACAACCATGTCGCACCAGCGTCAACATGTACCCTCGACATGGTGCAAACATGTCGAAATGATTTTCCAGGTGTTGAAACCGTGACGCCGACTCGTCACGCGCTGGCGGTTTCTCGTCGAGGCGTCTTCATCGCATTCTCGACACCGTCAAGAGCGCCGATGTCATCGTGACAAGTGTCGATAATGTCAATACTCCCACTCGACTCGCCTGCGACAACAATGCCGAGCTTGGTACGGAGAGCGGTGAAATGTGGCGATGCGATCGGTTTGGTCATGATGTCCTCAAGTAGTGCAACCTGACCGTCTTCGACTTCCTCACGCACAAAATGATAGCGGATGTCGATGTGCTTGGTCCGCTTGTGGAACTCCGGGTTCTTGGACAACGCGATCGATCCTTGGTTGTCTTTGAGAACCAGGATCGAATCACCGTCGCTGAGCTCACCGAGTTCACGCATGAACGCCTTGAGCCACAATGCCTCTTGAGCCGCTTCCGATAGTGCCATGTACTCTGCCTCAGTCGACGAAAGCGCCACGGATCGCTGCTTCTTGCTTCGCCAGATCACGCAGCCACCGTTGAGCAAGAATACATACCCGATTGTGCTGCGTCGCGAGTCGTGGTCGCCTGCCCAGTGGGCATCCGAGTACCCATAGAGTGCACAAATGTAAAGTCGTCGTTGACTTTTCCAAACACGAGACCGAGTGTCGAAGTCTATTGCAAATACCGGAAGACACGCTTGAGAGCTTGCCCGTGTGTCGGACACGGGTCGGCAGCGAACTGGCTCAGGACTCCCACTGCTGCTGCAATGTCCGGTCGAGTCGCCACCATGAGGTACATCAATCACTCAACCGCGCGGCGGTACCGCACACCGTGCATTGTCTCGTCGTGCTTGCACTTGACGTTGCACATGTTCTTGGTCAACTTGAGCCCTGGATCTCTCGGCGTCTTCACCGGCTTGCAGTGTTGCATGCCGAACTTTGTCAGCACCAATGCAAGAACTTGGTCTGGCGCACGGACACTGTACCCAGATCAAAGTTACGCGCGATCTCCATGCCAAGACAAAACTTGAGCTCGCCGAGGTCGGACATCTCAAGCCGGTTTCTGAGAGATGACTTGATGCTTGACATCCGTGGTCGCTGCTGCACGCAATGATCAGATCGTCGACGTAGAGCACGACGAACGCCACCTTGTCGTAGCCTTGCTCGCGCATCACGTACACGCAGTGGTCGGACTCGCACTTGGTAAAGCCGAGATAGATCATGAATGTGTCGATGGTCTGGTTCCACATTCGCGGAGCTTGCTTTATCCCGTAAAGCGACTTCTTGAGCGTGCACACAAAGTCGACCGGTTGTCTCGAATCAACGTAGCCCTCCGGCTGCTTCATGTAGATGTCTTCATCGAGATCGCCGTTCTGGAACGCGGTCTTGATGTCCATCTGGTGCAGCTGAAGACCGTACATGGCTGCGAGTGCGAGCACTACTCAATCAACGTGAACTTGGCAACTGGAGCGAACGTCTCGTCGTAGTCGATGCCAAACTTTTGTGCAAAGCACTTTGCGACGAGTCGAGCCTTGTACCGCTCGACTTCGCCGTCTTCGTTCTCCTTGACCTTGAACACCCACTTTGCAGCCGGTTGCCTTGCGTCCCTTCGGAAGTGGCACAGTATCCCAAGTGTCTTTCTTGACCAACGACTGGAACTCCGAGTCGCACGCGCCGCGCCACTTGCTCGCGTCGCTGGATTCCATCGCCGACTCAAACGTCGTCGGCACTTCTCCCACTGAATACACGACATGAGCAGCGTGAAGCGCCGACAGATCGTCAAGCGAGGTTGGCCGAGTCCTCGAGTTTACCGTCGTGTTCGCGGACGCGCCGCTCATTCGATCAACTCCCACTGTCGCTTAGCTGTTGTATATCTTCGGACGCGGGGTCTCTGTCATGTTCTCGAGCGACTGTGAGCGTATATTACGCTTGCCACAGCTGCTGTACTCTGTGCTGGTATTCGTCGGCTGTGGATGCGCAGGTTGATCTCTATTGCCAGGCACACCGTCTTCAGCACATTGTTCCATGTCTGCGTCGCCGACGCCAGACTCTTCGTACTTTTGTACTCTTCTTAATTCTCGTCGGTGTCGTCTTCGTCGATAAAGTCGATCTCCGCACCTTGAGCACCGAATCGACGACCATCGTCGAACTCGTCTTCCATGAAATTGGCGTCCTGGCTCACGAACACTCGACCGGTATCGATGTCTTCGAGCCGATACGCTTTCTCGTGCTCCGAATAGCCGATGAACCAACAGCGAATCGCACGAGCGTTAAGCTTGAGTCGCTTTGGACTTGTCACGTGCACAAACGCGTGGCATCCAAACGTCTTCAAGTAGGAAAGCGGAGCTTTGCCGTTCCACACCTCATACGGCAACATGCTGTCGGCATTTGATCGAGTTGGGTAGCGGTTCCGCAAGAACGCAGCGGTCATCACGGCTTCACCCCAGTACGGCTTCGACATTTTGGCGTGCTCAAGCATGCACCGCGCGCACTCCACGAGTGTGCGATTCATGCGTTCCGCCACACCGTTGAGCTTCGGCGTGTACGGCGGTGTGAACTGCTGCACGATACATCGATCGGCGCAGATCTTGACCATCTTCACTGACTTGTACTCACCCCCGTTATCGTATCGAAGCACCTTGACACGTCGACCAGTCTGGGTCTCGGCCCACTTGACGAACTGCACGAACTTGACTTCAGACTTGTGATTAATGAGGAATACAACACAGTACCGCGACTTGTCGTCGATGAATGTCACGAATAACCGCTTGTCGCTGAACGTCGACGTTTGCATGGGACCGCACACGTCGCTGTGCACCATGTCGAGTAGACTGCTCGCGCGCGCAGAAGTCGAGTCTTGGAACGAAGCGCGTTTCTGCTTTCCAATCGTGCCCCCATCACATAGCTCCCACTTGCTTGCAGCCGTGATGTCAATGCCGGTGCCGAGCTTGTTCTTCACGATCATGTCGAGTCCGGCATGACCAATATGGCCGAGTCGAAGGTGCCAAAGGTACGACTTCGACAGCGAGATTGGTCCAGTTGTAGCAAGTGCGTGCGCGTTCGCACCACTGTTGCCGCTGTTGGCTGGAGTCATACTGAGATTGAACAGACCCTTGCCGAAGCTTTTTCCGATGGTCCAATTGGAACCCTTCAGCGTCGCGACGCACTTGTTCTTGTCGAACGTGATCGCTCCAAAATCCTTCGCGAACCGTGCCACCGAGAAGAGGTTTCGACTCATTCCCGGCACAAACCACACGTTCGTGAGTATGCCCTTGCGAGGTCCTTGGACAGTCGGTATGACCATCTCGACGTCACTGCATCCGATCGATTCGACAGTGCCGTCGTCCGCGAGGTGCACTTTCACAGGCTTAATCGCACGGTACTTGGTAAAGCACGATTTGGAGTGCGTCATGTGTTGAGTTTCTCCAGAGTCAATCAGCCACACACCACTCGGTTTTTTCAACACACTTGCGCTGGCACCGACAGCACCACCTTCATACATGAAGAGGAAGTCGGTGTCGCTCTCGATCACACGTGTGTCGTCGCGCGAAAAGTGCGCTTACACTTTCCACCGACGATCACCGTTGATGTTGTTCTCGTGGTTCCGCAACGGGCACTCCACGATTCAGCGGCCGTGCTTGCCGCAGTGGCGGCACACGCCATTCTTCTTCACCGGACTTCCCTTGCGCATTGCGTTCGACACGAACGCTTGCCCGGACGCAGCACCTTCGGCGTGTTGCTCCTTTCGCTTCATGTCCTCGTGCATCAGTCGAGCCGTCACAAGTTCCCACGTTAGCGTGTCGGCGCGCGATTCCAATGCTGTGATCAGGAACTGGTACGACTCGTTCAACAGCCGAGAAGCGTGATCACGAGGTTTTCTTCACCGGCCGGAGCTCCGACCGCGTCCAGCTGCTCCGCCAATGTCTTGAGCTTGTTGATATGCTGTTTCACATCATTGCCATCCTCCATCATCGTCCCGAAGAAGCGACGACGCATGAAGAGCTTGTTGGAAAGCGTCTTCCTCTCGAATTGCGCTTCCAGACGTGACCAGGCATCTTGCGCACCCGAAGTTGAGTGAACCAACGGGAGCTGTGAGTCCTCCATCGCGAGACAGATCATCGCAAACGCCTTGCGCGACTTCCGTTGGTACGTCGCTTGGTCTTGTTCCGTCACACAGTGCTCCATCTTGATCTCGCCGGACGTGACCTCCCACATCTCGTGCTCTTCCAGCACCATCTGCATCTTGAACTTCCAAACGTGGAATTTAATTCCGTCGAACTTGTTTATGCGGGCGGTGGTGGTCGAGGGCTCCATGCTGGTGGCGAAGGAGGACGGCGCAGAGTCGAACAGGCTTGAGCTCATAACCTATTGTTATGAGGCGTGTCGAGGGCGAAGGCAATGTCGGGTTGCATGCAAAATGCAAAGTGATTGATTGAGTGAGGGTCTAGTTCACTTGCACGCTCTGTTTATCTAGAATCTATGCTTGCTACGTCTAAGCCTCATGTACAGTCGCCCTACTGGATACTTACTGGATTCTTCTAGAATGTACTCAGTGTGGCGTAAACAAATAACCATGAGTACCCACAACCATGTCGCACCAGCGTCAACATGTACCCTCGACATGGTGCAAACATGTCGAAATGATTTTCCAGGTGTTGAAACCGTGACGCCGACTCGTCACGCGCTGGCGGTTTCTCGTCGAGGCGTCTTCATCGCATTCTCGACACCGTCAAGAGCGCCGATGTCATCGTGACAAGTGTCGATAATGTCAATAGATACGGATATCAATTGCCTAAATCTAACTTTTGAAAAATGTAGTCGATTCACACACATCAAGTCAAGAACTGGCTAGCTCGATCGACGAGTCGCTTTTGCTTGGACGACGAGTCGTTCCTTTTTTAGGGTATAATATTTCCAAATATAGCTATAATTTCACAGGCCAACTTCGTGGTTCATGAATTTTTTTGAAAACTCCGCCAGCGTGAGGAATGCTTGTAGCAGTGAAGAAGGTTTTGAGTTTTATAATAGTTCAAAATTTGAACTTGCCAAATGTGTATATGCTTGCAAAATTTTGCGACTGATTTTTACAATAAAAAATCGATGGGAAAGTCGATAAGTTGGTAGTCAACAGCCAATCAAGGTGCCGCTGGTGCAGCCTCTTCCGACTTGACAGCCTCCTCCGTGGTCGCCACGACATCCGTCACAGCCATATCTTCCTCCTTATTCGATTCCACCTTTTTCCGCAGTATCGTCCTCCTTCTTCTCCGTCGTCGCTTCCTCATCCGACTTGGCGGGTTCACCAGCTTCTTCCTCATTTTGTTCCTTCGTCTTCTCCGTCTCAGCTTCCTTCGCTAGGAGCTCCTTAATGTCCTCTTCAAATGACAGCGGAAAGGCCGTGAGGGCATAGCGCTTGTACGGCTGGCCGTTACGGTTCACGAGGAACTTTGTGAAATTCCATTTAATGTAGTTGCCAAACGTTCCGGGAAGCTTCGTTTTCAGGTATGTGAACACTGGACGAGCGTTTGAGCCGTTCACGTCGTGTTTTCTCGAATAGTGGGAAAGTCACGTTATACTGCTTCACAAACTCAAGGATCTCCTCGTGGGTGCCGGGTTCCTGGCTATTAAATTGATTACACGGGATTCCCAGCACTACCAGACCCTCTTCCTGGTACTTCTCGTGCAACTGTTGCAGCTCCGGGTAATTTGTGGGAGTCAGGCCACACTTGCTAGACACGTTGACGACCAACACGACTTTTCCCTTGTAGTCTTCCATACTTACTTCCTTGTTGCTCATGTCAAAGTCCTTAAGCTCGTAGAACGACTGGGCCTCCTGGGCAGCGAGGTTGTATACCTCGCGGTACTGCACACCGACGTTCAACAGCGTGTTTAAAAAGGCATCTTGATCCTCCTTCGTCGCCAAATTCAGCAGCTCAGCCTTATCGCCATAAACCAGTTTCACACCGTACTGGAAGTGAGAATATTTTCTCACGCTTTCAGCGGAGGGCGGAGTTTTCAAAAAAAATTCATGAACCACGAAGTGGCTGTGAAATTATAGCTATATTTGAAAATATTATACCCTAAAAGGAACGCCTCGTCGCCCAAGCAAAAGCGACTCGTCGATTCAGCTAGCCTCGTCAAGAATGATTAATGTAGCATTTAACTACATCAATCATCCTTCACTTGATGTGAATCGACTACATTTTCAACGTTCACGCTGAGTCATTTGTAGTCGTCCATCTTACGGGCCATGACGTTCCCGAATCGCTCAGAGTATGTTCCAGGCCAGCACCGACAAGCTCCCAAGAGTATAATGCCATCAAAAGATACACCTGTGATGCCAAAAACGCTGCCACCTCGGGCATTGGGAGGAAAGAAGGCTGAAAGAAAGTCGGATGGGATGCTGCAGGAGGCGCAGCTGATGCTGGCTGCGTTGTCGCCAGTTCACGGAGGAGAAAAATCTGGTCTTCAAAAAGACGTTTGCGACTATTCTCCACAAGTGTTAGGCCCTCTTCTTTGGCTGGGATCTGTGCAATCGATCCCAACCAAAGAAGAGAGCCTAACATTGGTGGAGAATTGTCGCAAATGTCTTTTTGAAGACGAAACCTATCAAGAGAATGAAAGCTATCGGAAACTACTGACGTTGGCTAACAATCCGGCGATAGAAGACTCAGATGGTGCTATTAATCCTTTTGCGGCGATCATAGAGCAGATCCTACCAAGGCACCAAGAATTCGATTCAACCAGCGATGGATTTTCCAGCAGCGACACCAACCGATTTCAGTTCATGGAGGCGGCGTCGTTGCAGACTATTGCCCATGCTGCAAGAAAGGTAGTAGAAGACCCAACCGTTCGTGCTCGATATGATCATGCAGCTCATATGTTACATGACTGGGGAGAACGACGAAGGATGCAGCAGCAGCAGCTACGGCAAACACAGCGGGGCCTTGTGAGTATAAAAAAAGACGGCAGCTTTTTGCCGTCGCTACCGTTGTCACTAGCTGGAATATCACCCTATGCTATGGAGCTTGCTGCTCGCAATAGTTTGCCAAAGAAACGTTCAAGTCTTTCTAAGTTGTCGAAGAAGCTAATGCTTGACTGGTTCGAGCATAACTTGCATCATCCGTATCCGACTGAAGAAGAAAAAGACTGGCTTGCTCAACGAGGCGGCATCACGCTGGAACAGGTAAACAACTGGTTCATCAATACTAGGGGCCGCAAGTGGAAGCCAATGCTCAACAGACTTATGGCTGAGAAACGGGCTGGGGACTGCAAATTGTATGATCAAATGGTGGAAAAGATTGAAGAACCGTACCGAAAGTTTTAATGCAGTATCTGCAGTGATGGCATCATAGGAGAGTGATAGACCTTTATACTCGCGTCTTGTCATCGTGCGCGGGTTTTGAAGCTGTCCATAAAGCTGCACATACATGTACCATCCAAGGCGACTACGTTCTCGTAATAAGATGGTTATTTTCAGATGTTAGAATTGCTATTTCAGATGTATCATTTTGAGTTGTCATTATTTTTTACATATAACTCAGTCAAAGATCAAAGCGTAATGAGAATTTTTACAGAAAAGGACACTTTTTGGCAGTATTTCACAGAATAGGACGCTTTTGTTCAATTCACAGAATAGGACACGATTTTCACAAAGGCTGTCGAAGTAATGCTAATTACTCAAGTATAAGAAATGGAGGGGGGTGGAAATAGTAAGACCATAAGGAATAAAAGTGTGGCGAAAGGGGGGGGGGGATGTTGTAAAATTCCCCGTTAAACCTTACGTAGATTTAAACGAGTGAGTGGCGTAGTCGCCATGTCGTTAGTTAGTGATTTAGGCAACAACAATGAGTCCTTCACTGAGCCTCGAGAGCCTCTTTAACGTGCAGGACAAAGTGGTGCTTATCACGGGCGGCGGTCGTGGCATTGGCAAGATGATGGCCGACGGGTTGGTTCAGAACGGCGCTCGCGTGTACATTGCATCGCGGGACGTCGACGCCTGTGTCGCCACTGCACACGAGCTTACGGCCAAGGGGCCGGGCACATGTATCCCTGTATGGCACCTACTGTCTACTGTATACACGATGGCACGCTTGCAAGATTCAAACGTACGTGATGCTGTTTATTTCATGTGCACAGTTGCAAGCGAATCTCCTGAGCGAAGCAGGCTGCAAGCAGCTCGCGGACGAGATGGCCAAGGCGGAGAGCAAAGTGGATGTGCTGATTCACAACGCGGGCGTCGTGTGGGGTGGAACCTTTGACGAGCATCCAGCATCCGGTACGGCTCGATGGCACTCACTCTGCAGTAGCAACACTTCATGGTCGCTTTGTGCTTGCCACCAGCTTGGACGAAGGTGCTGACCGTGAACGTGACGTCGCCTTTTCATCTGACCAAGTTCCTCTTGCCCCTCTTGGATGCCGCCGCGATCGACTCGGACGCTGCGCGCGTCATTAATATTGGCTCCGTGGCGGGCCTCATGCCGCAAAAGATTGACACGATCGCCTACGATACCTCGAAAGCAGCGCTGCACCACCTCACGCGCGTAATGGCGGCCAAGCTGGCCCGTCGCCCGAATGGCGGCCACATTCTAGTCAATGCCATTGCGCCCGGGCTCGTGCCGTCCAAGATGTCCAACGGCATTTCGATTGTCACGCATCGGGGCATGGACGACCTCGCGAGTGACGTTCCCCTCGAGCGGCTCGGTCAAGATGTGGATATGGCCGGACTGGCCATTTTTCTGTCGTCGAAAGCCTCGGGATGGATCACCGGCGTCGTCATTACAGCGGACGGTGGCCAAGTGCATACGATGGAGACGGGTCCGGCACCAGCCAAGTTGTAGATGCAAAACGTCGAGAGCTATCTCAGTTGTGAAGACGCTAACACTTACAAGCACGGCATCGTGACCATGTCGGTAGGAAAAAAACCATTTCGATTCCAATTTCATCCACCCAACGAGAGCTTCCACACAGAGCTGTTTCTTTCGTAGCACCATCGAGAGGTTTTGCAGCTAAGTAAAAGCAAAACTGACAGTGCACACGCAGCCTCATGGAACTGTTCGAAGCATGGCCACGTACGGCGGGTGGAGCTTGTAGCCTCTTGATCGTCGCGACTGAGCAAATCGTGCGTCTTGCACGGGGATCAGCTCGCTTCGCACAAGCAGACGTCCGAGCCACTGGAGCAGAGGAAGGAACAGCCCGCACGACAAGTAGCGTAGCCATTCAAAGCAATTACGAATCGATCCAAGCATCACTAGTCAACAGCTCAACGTCGTCGACATTGTACCAAACACGAGACAGAAGTCGAACGATAGGCACGGGCAGTCACATATCGTATATAAGATGTGATCATCTACAATTTAGATCCTGGGCCGGCGATTTTACATTCAGCTAGAAACACACGCTACCTAGACGACAGACGAGACCAGAACGAAGAAAAAACTGCCATCGTCGATAATACGCATGCAGGTTACAACGGGTTCGCTTTTCAATGCGACAACTATCGATGCCGATTTCTCTCCTCTTTGTGTAGGTGCCACTCCACTCGTTTTCGTACCTGTCTCGGTCGTTCCGGATCTTCCATACCAAATTCCAAAAAATCCGAATGCACACGCGGACCCAGCTCTATCCATCAAACTTTGGGCATGATAAAATGTCAAATTGGGCATCTCCTGAACTTCCTTGAGCAACGACCATCATGTGAATTCAGCTTCCTGGTCGTCGTTGCAAGGGCTATGCTAGCATACATATCTGGAGCGAATGCAGCGATTTCACCCGTGTGTTCTTGCCACTTAATCCATCTGTTCAATAGATTTTTCCGGTTCTGGTCCTCTTCAACAAACTCCACAAAAACATGGGCATGAGCGACTGTCGTAAGTGGGGGGCCAAGATCCTCGACACTCGACTTGCGATCAGATTCCACAGCGTAATGCACTTGAAATGCTGCCCATAAATTCTGCATTATGCGCTCCGCCTCTTCATCGGAAATCATCGTCTTCGCGCCTGACGTTTTACCGGCGATTGGCAGCATAATATCGTCTGCCAAGTGTGTATTTTTTTCTCCCGTGTGTTGCTCCCATTCAATCCATCCATCCAATACTCTTTTTTCCTTTACGGATCCACTTCAGCAAATGCAACAACACACTGGGCATGAGCGATTTACGTATAGAAGGCTCAACCTTTTCGAAGAACGGACTGCGATGCTTCTGCAAAACGCGGCCTGCTCTTTTATATGCATTCCACAACCATTGCATGGCATCATCAGCCTTTTCGGAAAGAGATTGATGGGTCTTGACCGAAAACTCTCGAAACATTGCGTCGTTTTTTTCATCGACGATGGGACGCGATTGGAGCCATTTTATTAAACCGGCCCATCCTGTCTGGATCTTCATCACCAAATTTCAGAGACTTTGGTCGTACATCGTCTCGTACATTAGGGAGGAGATCACGGATACTCGCCAGGCGATACGATGCCGGAAGCGTCTCTTGCTGCGTGACCTCCTTCCACAGTGCCGGCACGACACGCTCAATGTCTTTTGCTGGGGTGATCTTTTTTTCGCAGTTCTTGTCGTTCCATGGACCATGGCCGGCGTGGGCGCAATATACTTTGGAGCCACTGCGTCATCTGCTACAAGGTGTTGGCTTTTCATCCATTCGTCCGACCTCTTTTCGTCCTGTTGAATAGATTCCAAGAAAAACGGGTTCCTACTCTTTCAATACACTGGGGTCACGACGACCAAGCGTCGGCAAGTCACGCCCCAGCGCATGTTGCGGCGTGAATTCACTCGACAACTGCTGCAAGATCCCATTTCCGCTTCGTCGTGGCTCCTTTTCATCCGCTTTGCACTGAGTGCGGCCATGGCATGCGTGATAGCAGCAACTTGTGCCTCCTGACTCGTTTGAAACACACCCCAAGCAACGCGAGCCTACCTGGTGGTCCACTCCGTGTGCAAAGCCTCAGGCAACGTTCGACGCTTTGCCACGACGTCTTGAAACCCGCCCTGTCTTTCCTCGGCGGTAGCAGGTTGCACACGGAGTTGAGCACCAGGTAGGCTCGCGTTGCTTGGGGCGTTTCAAACGAGTCAGCTCGTGGACTGATCGAGTCGGCGACAGCTCGCGACGGACGTCGGTCGCAACAAGCAGGATGGAAGCAGTGCGGTACGGCATTGTCACGGGGGGAGGGAACCTTCTAGAAGGAATCCCTTGCATGTTAAAATATTACGTTTGATAGGATTAGCACATGTAGCGCATCTGGCTGGATGTTTGTTGCACAGAAAATGGAAGACGGACACGCCTATTCATGTATTTCCAACAGGGAATACATGAATAGGGGTGGAAATGGGTCAGGCTGGGTCAGGTTTGAGGAAAACCGTGACCCGACCCGACGCTTGTTCTGCAGACCTAGACCCGACCCGACGCTTGTTCTGCAGACCTAGACCCGACCCAACCCATTTCATAAAGCAGAGACCCGCACCGAACCTGACCCATCTCCAACTGATCGTTACCTCCCCCGAGCCTATTAATGTGGACGCAGTCCAAATCGGACCGAACCGCCGTGGTCGAGTGGTTCACTGCTCACTACGAGACTGGAAGGTCTTGGGTTCGATCCCGGGCCAATCCAACCTGGTTGGTTTCTTAAAAAAGTGTAGTGTGACGAAACAAACCAGCTTGGACCGCTTCCAATCTAGTAATATTGCGCAAGTCCTGGTCGACAAACCAGAAGAGTATTTTTATACTTATTGGAAAAAACCTACAAACCCTTTGGGGAGAAAATGAAAACCATACTCGACACAGACTTCGGCATACCTTAGCCAGTCTTGCGTGCAATATAAGCGCCTCGACAGTTTCTGGCTTTAGAGAGCTCCGAAAGTCATCCAGAATCCTCCCTCCAGTACTGAATGCCTGGATAATTTATCAACCACTACAGTAAGTTACTAGTGCAATACTGTAGATTATCACTTACACTATTCTTACCAATTCGCTGGCAACAGTTGAAGCTGGAATGCAAAGAATATTCTTTGTCATGTTGGTAACAGTGGGATACTGTTGCTCCTGTAGCTTCCACCAGCTAAGGATGTCCGATTCCTTGACCATCGGAGTGAGAGGAGCTATCAGGTAGCGATCCAAGTCACTTCCGCTGTTAACCTGAACTTTTGCAGAGCTAGCTAGAAATTGGTTCAAACCATCCCCATCGTCCATGACAGCAGGCGGTGATGATGGAACACTTGTTGCTGGGTCACGGATAACTGGACGATATTCTAGGTTGTAAATGTCAAGAATCTTTTGGAACATATTAATGAACCAGATGCAATGTGGCAATGACTATAAAAAAACACTTACGATGATTGAACTTCAGCAGCCTGCTCATGCCACAAATCAGAATCAGCTCCATACATGTTTACGAAACAGTACTGCACTCCCTGGATCTTGTACTTTGGATCAAGAATAAGTGCGTATGCGAAGATGATCTCGGACTTGGGTCAATATTATTTTCTTGAACTTTTCCAACATTGGACGTGTCATCGAGCAGTGAATTCATCAGGGTCTTGCATCCCATTTTCCGGTGTTGTGTAAACCGTGCGAGCTTCAAGAAGAAGGTGATTCGCCGTTGGATGTTTTGATCCAGAAAATATTTCAGTTTACAATAAGTGGTCAACTCGTGATTCATTTTGGTATAGTAGGTACAATTAGCACTTCAATTGTAGCTCACCCTGTTCAAAACTTTCAAAAACTTGCAGAGTGCTTGTGTCCGTGTCCAACCAGCGGGATCTGGATTGCTTTTATAGTTGGTATCATGGATGGATAGCTTGCAGACCACATAATGATATGGAGCCACTGATTCCAGCATTTTCAACGTTGAATTCCAACGGGTAACAACATCTAGAGTTGGATTCCTTTCTTACTTAATGCCTGGATGATTTTTAATTTTCTCGAATAATTGTTGGCAGCTCGGACATATTTGATGCTCTGCCGTATCTACAGTAGCAGTTTACAACAGCTGTTAGCTATAACAACCAGCGGAAAAAATGAAGTAAAATCTCATACGTTTTCCACAATTTCAGCGATCCGGGAAACACCATCCTGAACAATTAAATTCAAACTATGAGCGCAGCACCGTACGTAGAAGTACAGTCCGCCAAAGAGCAGAGCCTGAGTTTGATTAAGACTTGAAATCAAGCGCCGCAAAGCAGCTTTGCTTGATAATGCATTATCAACAGTTAAGATCATGCACTGTCGTGCAATTAACATATTATTAGAGCAATCCAATAGGTTTGGAGTAACAGAGTTACATTTGGGTATGTTTTGTACATAAGTACACTACGGTTTAGGTCAGTATTGACCGGTCCGAAAGGTTTGGACTTATTTGATATTTTAACAAATCAGGGCAGGAGCCCTTGGCGGAGGCGTGGAAGCCTGCCACGTGTTGGTACACAGGTGGTGTACATTACATTTCGGCTAGGTACGAATTGAGTAAGTTCTACTTAGTATTACATATAGTTTACATTAGTTTAATTAAATTAGGCTAATTATATATTAAATATACATCAGTTTACATTTCACTCTAAAGACAGCTAGGCGCACGACCTCGACCGGTCGCGCGCGCAGTGAGTGTTGTAGTGAAAGGGAATACCTTCCCTTAACTACGCCCTTATTAAGGGAGCCTTGTATCAAGGCGTTAGTTTATACTAACTAGTAAACCAAGGGAAATCTTGGCCCGAGTAAGAGAGTGCTCTCTTAATAAGCCCTTTTATAAGGGCGTATCGGCTAAGTAGCGGCGTATCGCCGCTTTAGGAAAGTCTTCCTCTGTGCGCTAGCCGCACCGTGCGTATACGCACCGGCTAGATCTGGTAGCACTTGTAGTCAATCCAACACTTGTGTTGGTAGACAACAACATCCTCTGCAAAGGATGAAACAGGACGATTGGGATAGGTTAACCCCCGTCCAACAGAAAGCCTTTAAGAGGATATTACCATACTGGGTTCGGCTGGCATGCGCCACCTAGTGGAGCAGGGCTTTGACGCCGTGCGCGAGAGGGTTAACTCCCTCCTCGCCCATGAGGCGAGTTTTTACGGAGGTCATCCTGCGTCTACGAGGGTGCGCCCTCCGTTATCCTTTAAAATAAAGGAATTTACTGGTGAAAAAGGTGATAACCTTTATGTGTGGCTTCGCGAGTCGAAACAGCCTTCGCCACAGCAAATGTGATCGAGGATCACCTGCAAGTGGGACTTTCACTGACCCATCTTACGGGCAAAGCCCGTACATGGGCGTTTATGTGTCCGGATTCGGTCACGGACGTGTTCCCAACCTGGAAATTCCTTAAGAAAAAGCTTATGGACATGTTCGCCACGACTGATCTGTTTTTCCAGAATCAGCTGGCGTTTTTGAGGTGCCGTCAGGGCACTAGGGACTTGGAGACATACGTACAAGAACTGAAGACCCTGTTGGCAGGGATGTACGCGAAAGCGTATTCGGACGATGTGTCCATTCCCGTCTTCATGGGAGGCCTGAAAGAAGGCCCAGAACGTTCGGAGCTGTTCCGATGCCGACCCCAATCCCTGGGGGAGGCGTTTAGGATGGCGTTTAACGCTGAGAGGAAATTTCGTTCCTCTAAGGTGAGTCCCGAACCCATGGACCTGAGTCAGGTCGAAGCGGAAGAGAAACCTCCCGCTAGGAGCCACTCTGACTTCTTTCCGCAGGGCTTCGAAGCGGAGATCCTTTCAATGCTGCAGCGGCATGAGCCGCTAAGATGCTTCCTGTGGTGAAGCACGGATCATCTGCGGAACAGATGTCCGAAAAATCCCTAGCGAGACACTCGCTATAAGGGGCCGAGGGAGGGTAAACAGCCCTTCCCCAAGCCGTCGGGAAAACGACGGCTCCCAGTAGGTGCAGGGCGCCCTACTGGGGGATCCCTCAGTGCTGTTAACCCCCAGGGTAGGGGCCGACAGCACAAAGACCCAAGGGAAACGGTGCTTTCTAGCACCGAGTTGGTATACCAGCCAGGTTTGCTGGTCGTCCTTGCGAGCTTGAAAGGCTTGATAAGCCTTGGAGAGTCTTGATAGACTCTGGAGAGTCTGACAATTATGTCAGACGAGCTTCTGTTGAGAAGAGTTGGCTGTATGCCGAGGCCCTAGAGGCAAGTTCTCGTGACGTTGTGACGGTCCGTCTAGCGACGGGCGTACAGGTTTCTGTACCCAAGGTCTCAATTGACCTTAAGCTGAAGTTTTCAGACTTCGATAGCTCAGAACGTTGCCAAGTCCTGGATTTGGACTCGAGGTATGACCTCATTCTGGGCATGAAGTGGCTGGAAATCCACGAGCCATGGATAGACTGGAAGTCTAAGTCCATTGGCTCAACGCACCCGCGATCGGGTGAAGCATTGGGGAGTCATGAACCCACGTTTGCCCGATCGAAAAAGCGATTCTGGCGTGAGATACCAGAGATTGGGATGTCTGAAATGATCAGTCCCAATGAGGTCAAGGAAGTGTTCCTTGACGAGGGGGATTCGGCGGTTAATCCCCACGCCGATATAGGCGAGAATGGTAAGTCGCCAGTGGTAGAGGTGGATTAATCTAAGTTTAATCGCGTGGTGCTTCCTAGAGAAGAGACCCGTAGTTTGTCTCTTCTGCAGGTCGGAATTGATTCCGACCACGCCTTATTAGGTGAGACCGATGAGTAACCGGTGGTAGAGGTTAAGACCTCTGTGGATAGGCGCGAGGCGCTTCCAATAGATGGGGCAATTGACTCCCCCCATCTGGGTCTCGGGATGAGTCCCGAGGCCAGTAGTCAGCAGTCCTACCGGATGCTGAATAGTGTGACAGGTGTTGTCACAGAAGGCGTAAGCCTGGAACGGTTGCCTGGGGTAGGCGAACTGTTGTCGTTGGAGGAGATGTCCTTCAACGAGTTTGAGACTGCTGTGAAAGCAGGTGAACTCGACGAGATTGTCGTCTTGCGGCCGGAATAGTAGTTGAACTTCTCATCCACGATGGACGAGTCAGTTTTGGTGCAACCAAACAGGCATTGAATGACCGAAGCGGTCTCAAGATCCTCGCGGATCCTGAGGACCCTTACCATTCCTTATTTAAGGAATTCAGAGATGTCATTAGTGACAACCCGACGATGGGGTTACCACCGGATCGGGGAGTCCGACATGAAATTGATTTGGTTTCGAGAACCAAATACTGCGTCACTAGGTAGTGGCCTCTCCCCAAGGAGCAATGCGACGTCATCGACGCATTCTTTAAGGGGAAAGAAGAGGCAGGGATGGTACGGGAGAGCAAGTCTCCCCATTCATCTCCCACTTTTTGTGTTAGTTAACCGAACGGAAAGTGGCGCATTGTGCATGCGTACAACAAGCTGAATGCAGCTACTGTACCTCGCAGACTCCGATTCCTCGGAAGGATTTCCTCCAGAACAAGATGGCGGGCTGTACTGTGTACAGTGCCTTAGATCTGGTGGACGGGTATTATCAGGTGCTCATGCGATCGTCCGATATTCAGCTTACAGCGGTCAGCACGCCTAGTGGCATGCTGTGGGAGTGGCTTGTTATGCCACAAGGGATTTCAAATGCACCAGCGACTTTCAATCGCTTGGTGACTCAACTCTTCCGCCCTCATAGAAAGTAAGCTCAGACGTACTTCGAGGATATATTCGTTCATAGTCGCGCTGAAGGCGACTCGTCTGATGTTCAGACGCACCTGATGCACCTTCGAGCGGTGCGCGAATGTATGCG
Organism: Peronosclerospora sorghi; assembly: GCA_026184515.1. Lineage (NCBI taxonomy): Eukaryota > Oomycota > Peronosporomycetes > Peronosporales > Peronosporaceae > Peronosclerospora > Peronosclerospora sorghi. The sequence continues at coordinate 12,015,000 of CM047584.1, forward strand.
GGAGCATAAGTTATATGCAAACGCATCCAAATGTATCTTTAGTGGTGAGGAAATTCCTTTTCTCGGATGCTTCATCGGTAATAATGGAGTGCGGGCGGATCCCGCGAAGGTGAAAGCCATTGTGGAGTGGCCTTCGCCTGTAAATCTTAGAGATTTACGGAAGTGGCTTGGATTATCCAACTATCTCCACAAGTACAGCGATAACTACGCTGAAATGGCGAAGCCATTAACCGACCTTCTTAAGAAGGATGTTGATTAGTGTTGGGAAACCAAACACCAAAACGCTTTTTAAGCGGTAAAGGGGAGCTTGTTAAAAGCTCCCGTTCTTGCTCTCCCAGATTCTGGGAAACCATTTAGCGTCGTCTGAGAGGCCTCCAATTTTGCAATCGGATGTGCTTTGTTACAAGCAGACGATGCGGGAAGCTGCAGAACGGAATTATCCCGTTCATGATAAAGAGCTACTTGCTATGAAGTATTCCCTTGTCAAATTTAGGGTTCACCTACTTGGCTCAAAGCCGTTCGTGGTTTATACAGACCACGCGTCCTTACGGACAGCGACAAAGTCGCCTCATCTCTCCCAACGGATGGCTCGTTGGCTCTACTTCTTTGCGGAGTACAGCTTTGAGGTAAAGTACAAGCCTGGTAAACAGAATGTACTTGCAGACGCGTTTTCGAGTCTTCCCGATTACGATCTCGCTCATGCGACATTCATACACGCGTATGTGGTGGATCTCATACGCCAGGCGCATGAGAAAGACCCACAATGTACGGTGCTTATCAGCGCGTTGGGTGGTAATGGACTTGGCTTGTCTGATCCTACCCTCTCAAGTCGAGCTAGAGCTCGGTTACACCGTTACAGGTACTGTGACGGTTTGCTATATTATAGCACAAGTGCGGAGGACATTCCGCGGGTGGTTGTTCCTCATGATGAGGAACTGAAGTATAGAGTCCTATTTGAGGCACATGACGCCCCTGCCGGGGGTCATTTAGGTCGGGATAAGACCTACAGCGCTTTAAGCGCTTTGTATTGGTGGTCCAAGATGTATAAGTGGGTCGGTGCGTATATTCGCACCTGTGAAACGTGTCAGAGGGTCAAATCCTCTGCAGATTAAGCTGCGCCTTTGGCGAGCTTATCCGTTCCGACGGAGTGTTGGAAATCCATTATTATGTATTTTATCTTCGGTTTTCCGAAGTATAAGGCCGTCAACACCGGCATTGTGGTCTTTGTAGACCGTTTGAGCAATATGGCTCACCTGGCGGCGGTGCCAGAGTCCATTGATGGACAGGGAACAGCGAAAGTGCTCCTAGAACGTGTCTTTCGACAGCATGGTCTACCCGATTCCGTTGTATCGGATCGGGATCGCCGTTTTATGGGGCAGTTTTGGGGCGCGCTGTTTAAGGTGCTAGGAACCAAGCTCCTTATGTCCACTGCGGATCATCCGCATACGGACGGCCAAACTGAACGCGTAAATCGCGTTGTGGAAGATATTCTCCGGAGTTTATACCCGGAGTCTCCAAAGAGTTGGCGTCAGATGCTTTCTATGGCCCGAATTTGCTATGAACAATTCGGTACATGCATCTACGGGGTTTACCCCGTTTTACGTGAACTAATTAGTGAATCCGAGGGTTCCGTTGACGCCACGTGTGTGTGGCCCAGGGCATGAGGGGGAGGATTCCCCTATGTCAGCCCTGTATCTGTGCGCAAGCACATCCATAAGTTTTTATCGACGCGCCTTAGTGTCTTACGAAACGTTTGCGATGCCATGGCGGAAAGCCACAAGAAAAAGGAACAGGCCGACCGCAAGGGTCGGTGTAACAAAAGGGCTTACAAAGTAGGATAAAGTGCTTTTTTAAACGATAAAAACCTTCCTACACATGCAGTTTCGAATGTGTTAGGAAACAAACTGTGCCCCAGGTTTGTGGGGCCTTTCAAGGTGCTAGCCCGAAAGGGCTTGGCGTACACCTTGGATATTCCGAAGTCGATGCGTACGCATCCAACCTTCTATGTAGGTATGCTTAAGCCATACCAGAACCCGGGGGAGGGTCCCCTCTTGGAGGGGTTTTTAAAGGCGAGTAGCCATAAGAGCCGTAAGACACGGCAGGGCGGAGTAATAACATCTCCGTCCGGGTAGAAATGCGACCACGAAGCTCCGCAACGGTCGACTCGAGAGAGTCAAGCTTCTTCTCGAAACGTTCAATTGCATCCCACTCATCGTGGAGTCCCTCGTGGATATCGTGGATTCGATGGCTGTGTCGATCACAGCGCTCGCGAATCTCACGTCGCAATTGCGCGACCACCTCCTTCAATTCTCGATACGGAGGGTACTCCACATTACCATGTGGAGCGTCTGATGGCGCGACGCCATCATCGGGGTCAAATCCAATATCTGGTGAAGTGGAAGGGTTATCCACATTCACAGAGTTCGTGGGAGTCCGAGACTCCCCTAAGGCAAGATTGCCGTGACGTCGTTGACGCTTTCGAACAGGAGAATCCCGCTGCGAGTCGACGACCAAACGGGCGCGAGAAGACCCTTCACTCCCAGTAGTTGGGAGTTCGACGGAGGCAGATGTGGCGTTCACACTATTCTCTGATACCGCGTTGGGGGTAGGAGCGCTGGCATAGCGCATGCAATAAGGGGCACGTAATAGCCCCATCGCTTTGTCTCGGGCAAACGCCATGCGTAACGCCCTCTCCACGATAACGTCACGGGGGGAATAGCTGTAGTGCAGATGAGTAAAGCTAGGGAGGAGTTTCTCCCATTCCGCCCAAGCGCGGAATTTTTTTCTGCATCTTCGTCATTTTCTCCCGGAGAAAGAACGATAGGAACCTCGTGGAGGTTCTCAACAGGGGCACTCTGTGCCTGTCTGTCGAGGCGCTCTCGGTATGAGACGCTAGTGAACTGCTTCTTCGCGAGCAGGTGTTCCCGGAGTTTCTTCCGCAGTTCGAATTGATACGGCTGTTCAGCCGCAGGGCAATGAGTATAGAATGCTAAACTATTCCTTACCATAGTCCTAGACCACTTTGGGAGGTCACGAGGACCTTCAAACTTATATTCCGCCCGTGGCGGGTGTTTGGGGGCGCGCAACGCAGCCTTTCGTGCCTGTGCGGCAAGTTTAGCTTCTTGAGCCGCATCCAACTCATTGGAGATGATCGCCTTCGTCGATCCAGATGTATCATCCGACATTGGTAGGGAAAATGCACTAGATAGTGCATTTTCCCCCCGTGTGGGGAACGGATTGGGCTCCCGACATTGCCGTTCGGCGTTGTCGGAGCGGTCAGCCTTTGGGGAGATATCCCCAAGGACATCCACCTCCGAGTAATCGGAATACTCTACCTCCTCTTCTCGAGGAGAACCCTCAGCACTACTAAAGGTGCTCATGGTAAGCCAGAAATTCTGGCAGTTGGTGTGGTGGAGTCAAGTTCAAAATCGAACCTCGTATTGTCGAGAAACTGACCACCATCGTGCCCAGCCTTCCAACTGACGGGGGGGGGTACCCCGCGAACCTTCGCCTACGATCCGATCTGATCATCCGCTGCTAGCAGAGGACAGATCATCGGCATAGGACGCCTGGTCCGATTCGTTCTTCATCACACCTTGTGTACCCGATAGAATGGGCTGGTTACACACTTGGTGGATCGTCGCTGGGAATTGATGTGGGTATAAAAATGTGACACCGTGCTGGGTGGTGTACCCTGGGAGGAACTCTTCACCCTGGGTACGGGCATACCAATTATACTCAGAGTAAGTATACTCCAAAGGGCAGATCGATTAACCGATCGTAGAGCCCAACCAATGCGAGAATAAAAGACCAATATTCCAGTATGGAGATCCAACGAGAACGTAACAAACTCCACGAACGATATCTCCACGTAAAAATCCAAAAACTTGCTTACACGTTCCAAACTTGTGTAACTTGGGCTTGCGAAGCCGACCAATGCGTACTCCCGTCGAGGGACTTCCGGCGGGCCAAGTGCGTCTGTAACATGTCTCGGCCGGGTATAATGATCTAGAGGGGATTTCTCGACCCTCTGTTCCCAAACACTCCGCGGCGTGCAGAGGCGACTAACGTACTTGGCAAAGATGTTAACGACTTCCTTGTTGTGAGTTAAAGGCCAAAAAGCCAAACTCGGTAAAACCAAAACTAACCAATCCTATCTCCTTACGGTCCCCAATATGTACAAACATGAAATATATAAGTACACGCAATATCATGTGACTTACCAAAATCCATGTTCTTGACATCTCTCGCACACGATAGGCTTAAAAGCATCCTTGATTTCCACCAATCCGATCGCCTATAAGCCGATCGGTGTGCTGCTGACACAAAGCGACCAAAATTATCGAGTCCGCTTCACCACAGCCGCCCCTGAGTCTGGTCGTAGCCGAGCAACGGTAGCGACCCGATCTCACCATATTCCAGATCTTCACAGTAGCGGACTTCACCGATGGACAGATCTTCGAGTCCACCTTCGCCAGGTACTTGCCTTGTACACCTGATCATCTTGTGACCACTCTTGACGTTCGTTGCTGCAGGTGCCCTGTGTTCCTCATCGCCCCATATCAATTCGCCTACCAGATCGGCCCGATCTGACAGCCATTGCAACACTCCAGAGTCCGACACACCGGATGGGCGTCAGATCGGGGTCGATCAGCTCCGGAAAACAGTCCAGTAGCTCCAGTCGCAGTTGGACGTCAAGAATTCCTAACTCCTGCAACTGCGGAAGGAGGTGGACACTTTGATCCCCATCTCCACGAAGTTGCAGGAGGTGATCGCTGAAAACGCGCATCTCCGCGCCCAGATCGCCCAACAAACAACGTGATGTAAGCCGATTGGCCTGTTTTCGTCTTGGATCTGCTCTAACCTTCCTTTTCGTGCAGATCGGTTGCCTACCGACATCACCAAAACGTTCGAAGCTTTATTCGCGGCTGATAGGCATTCGCATGACCACTGCGATCAGCTCCGACCGATCTTGGACGGGCTGATCGGCGCACTGCATGATCTGTCTCGTTTGGAGGCCTACAGGTCACACCTCCTGGAACAGCTCGCGGTGGTCAACCGGCAGAGGTTGGAGGATCATTCCGATCGGACTTTACTCCGCACCCGACATGGTGACCTGGAGAGGCAGATCGGCGAGTTGCAGGTCGTAGTCAGGGAGCAGATCTGGAAGGTCGAGTCCTTCCAGAGCCGATCGGACGCCTGGACCCTGGAGTCAGACCGTCGCTGGGCGGCCGTAAATAGGTGATACCAACAGTTGACCGACTTGTTGCACCGGCGTCCGGCCGCAGGATCTAGCGTTGACCGATCTGCATCGGCCGCTCTGATCGATCTGCACCAAGATCGGAAACGAAGCCATTCATTGGCCAAAAGTCAATATTCCAAGATTCCGAAAACTTCTAAGAAGCGTAAGGACGCGTCGAAGGGCTCAAGGGCGCGGGTCATAGCGCGTGACTCCGAACTCGATGAAAAGCGAGTGGTGCCTCAAAAAGAAAGCCAAGACGCTGGCGCATCTTCCAAGCCCAAGATCGGAAGCAGGTGACACGTCCATCACTATCAAATCGAATGCGCCCTTACGCCCCCGCGCTGCTCACACCAAGCGTATAGAGATCTCCTCCGGAGAAGACTCGGGTAACGGATCGGTAGATTCCTAGTTCTGGTTCACTGCCATGTCCAAGTCCCGATCCAATCAGCGCCGAGGTCCTGTTCCCGCGAAGCCTGCATCAGGGGCTGATAAGGTGATCAGCTCCCAGGGTGATGGTGTTGAACGAACGCGTGAGTTGACCGGATCGGTGCCTTCCTTCCAGCCCGGCACATCTGGGTTGCGCCATCACGCCCAATTGAAAGGGGTGTCGACCGGAGATCGATCTCTTCCATCGTTGACTTCAGATGCCACTTTGTCATGGTCACCGGGGCAGATCGGTAGCTTGCACCGATCAGCCCTGACCAAGCAAGATCTCGCCCGGTCGATGTCCCGACCAGATTTCTGGCTCTTCCCTCCAGCTTTGAAAACCCCTGACACGTCGGCGTGGCGGTCGGATATAGTCACAGGACCGCAAATCGCCCGTCTGTATGCAGATCGACCATAGGAAGTGCTGCTCAGCGCCAAGTTGGACTCCATATTTGCGTCGACTCCTTGTATCGATTCGCTGCTGGTTAGACTTCGGGATTTTAATACAGCCCACTGCCAGGCGATCTGGGAGTCTACCCATTATCTCCTCCTTCCCGCGGGTAGGAAAGTGACCAAGACCTGATGCTGTTTCAGAAGCGCCGGAAACAGCGCCGGAGTCGGGCGGGCGAGGCTTGGCTGGCCCTATGTCAGTTTATTCTGGAAGGGATGCTGGCCCGCGAGTGCTACATCGACATCTTTCTGTGTCCGGTGTTTCTTCATATGTCCAAGCGTTGCGTTGAGAGACCCGGGGCCTTGACTGAGGAAGGCATTTGGTATCCCGGTCTCCATTGTGACGAGCCGATCACAGACCTGAAAGACGCCTTGATCCAGATCGATCGGAGGGAGCCCTGGCGCAATCAGCATCAGGACCAGATCGAAGGTCATCCGGCATTGACTATCGGTCGTCTGTGGGGTGACTGCGAGTCTTGATGCGGCAGTTATCTGACCAGATAATCCATAATACATGTCATCATTCTTTCCAAATTCCTGATCACCTGATCGCTTGACCAAATTTCATCACTTTCTCCAAACTTGTACCAACACGTTATCACACACAGTTTCCATCCACATCGCGAAGATTATCACCACGTTCGTCACTCCACTACTCCAGTTCATCACACTAATTCACAATAATTCAGACCTTACACATATTCACACCGATCGATATACTGATCGGTGCTACTGTGTGTCTTGATCTTCATCTTCATGAGTCTGCATCACTGCAAAGCGATTCCGACTGACTCGTTCTCGCTCGAACTCTCGTAGCATTGCTTCACAATTTAGATCGAGTTCGTCGATCCAAGTTGCTTCGTCATGATCCTTCCAGCGGACCATATATTCTCGGTGGGTGCGACCGAAACGTGTCTTCTTGACCGATCGGACATCTAGAACATTTTCCACCTCGAATTCGTCCTCTTCCAATGGATTTTCCCAACTGTCTTCCGGCAGCAGAGCTTCATCAAAATCGGATCTCTCCGATTCGTCCACCAGACAGGGCATTTTAGGCCGATCGGGGAATTCTCTGACCAGCTTCAGTTTGGACACATGCACGATCGGAAAAACTTTGTAATCCGTGCCGATCTTTATCAGACGGGCAGCATGCTCACCGATCAGCTCTGCTTCACGGAAAGGACCGTGCCACATATGAGCCAACTTCTTTGCATAGCCTTCCTTGACCCGATCTAGGTATAACCATACCCTCGCCCCTGGTTCAATACAATGAAGGCGGACCTGATCGTTATTCCGATCTGCTCGATCTTGCGTGGCCTGACGCAACTTTTCATTGATGATAATGCTTCTGGATCTGCATACGCCAACGACGGGCATCGCGATCGCGGTTCCGAGTGCAGCCGATAGGTATCGCCGCTTCAAGTGTCGATCGAGGGTCCCATCTATACGCCAGATAGAAAGGCGTTTCTGCTCGGACCCGATCGGTTGGAGAGTTGAGTGCGAATACCAGTCTCTCTGCATACTCATCCCGGTCACGTTGGTCTGGGTCGGCCACATACATCTTAATCTCCCTTGTTATTGTCTGCACCATGCGTTCAGCCGATCCGTTCGCTTGCGGAAGATATGCCATCGTCGCGCTCTGCTTCTGGCCTAGCATGTTATTGAACGATCGGAACACCTCAGCCATAAAACCGGATTCCCGATCGTGTCTAATAACTTGGATGGCGACAAACCTTCTGAACACGAATTCCTCGTAACTCTGGGCGATCTGCTCCGCAGATCGGGATGCACTAGCCTTTGCGATCACCAGACCAGTGAATAGGTCGATCCAGATCAGCGGCTCAGTGTTGCCGCGTGTCGATCTGGGCAGCGACGGTATGTGATCCATTGCTATCACCTGGAAAGGGTAAGTAGCCTCGATATTTCTGGGCGATCGGCCCTTGATTATCGGCCTGCCCTTTCCGGTCTCGCAATCTGTGCAACAGCCCACATATTTCTGCACGCTCCGAAAAATTCCTCTCCAGTGAAAGTGGGCCCTGATCTTGTGGTATGTCCTGCCTATGCCTTGATGTGCCCCTTCTAGACTCACATGGTAGTGATGAAGGACATCCGGCTGTAGCAACTCAGGGATCACCAGTTTCGCTAGTCGATCTCGATCGGCACTGTCTTGATCAACGTCACGGCAGTAATACAGCAATTCATTGTCGTCCACATCGTAACTGTCCGCGATCTTGGTACACTCTTTTGCTTGATCATTTGTTAACTTGGACAGTTCACCGCGCAGATAGGTCTTCAAGTTGACGATCCACTTTTCTTCGTCCTGCGCCTTGAGGATCCGTTCCGCCCTTAGCTGTTGTACAACGTACTCGCTCAGCCTTTCCTTTAGGAACGATCGGCGAGACTTCTGAGTTCGCGATCTAGTTGCCGCCATCACATGCACCTGATCAGGGCTGTCCTTAGGCTTGATCAACCACGGGAGCCTGTTTATGTTCATGTAGAACGGCCTCCTCGGTGATCGTCGCCCCGATCTGGTCCCGCATAGCTTGGGTCGCGAGGTGATCGGCGCTTCTGTTCCAATCCCGTTTCACGTGCAAGGGCTCGTGGTTGGGATAGTATTTTAGTGCCTTCATCACCCGATCATTCAGCAACTTCAGCCGTGGTGCCTTACAGTCGATCTCCCCGGTGATCTGCCTTATCACTAGGTTGGAGTCACCACATATGATGATCCGTCCTTTCTTTAGTGATGACAGAAGATCAAGACATAGAAGGAGTCCCGATATTCCGCCTCGTTGACCGTTATGTCAGGCGTAAAATCAGCGGCGGCTGCTACATAGACCACTGTGGTAACTTCCACAGTATGGCACTATAGGAGCCGACCTTCTTCTTCACGCTAGCCGATCCGTCGAAACTTAATCCCAGGAGTTCCTCATCCCGATCTACGATCGGTGGCGGCGGTGAGATTGACTGTCTAGGTTGCTTCCTTGGGGCAATCGCCATCCGAGCTTCATCCACTTCAGAACGAGGGGTGATACTGGCAGCCAATGTGCCCAATATAGCTTCCTCTCCCTTGGTGCACTTGACGACCTCGAGGGACCACTGTGACAAGATCGCTGACCATCTGCCGAGCCGACCGTCTATCCAATTGGCTGATAATAACCAGGCCAATGTCGACTTTCTCGAAAGAGCCTTTACAGATCGGCCGACCAGTAGGTTGTAGCACACATCCAAAATCCGTAGTAAATCCAGAACTTCCTTTTCGACTATCCCATAGTTAACTTCGTTCGGCTTCAACGTCCGGCTCGTAAAAGTGACCGGATGGTACACTTCATCATGTTCTTGCACTAGAGTGGCAGAAATGGCACACTTACTAGCATACACAATGACGATCGGTATTTTTTCCGGATCGAAGTGTCTGAGAATCGGTGCCGTCGCCATCTTGGCCTTTAGCGTACCGAAAGCAACCTTTGCACGCTTTATGTGATCCTCTTCCTCCACCTGCGGAAAATATGCGGGCAGATCAGAGTCGCAGCCCTCCCGTAAAGTTGCCCGATCTCCTTCGCGCAACATATGGTAGTCGACTTCCCGGAGCTCCTACAGCACGGCCGCGTAAATCGCGAAGTCTTCAATGAAGCGGCTGTAGTAATTAGGCTCCCTAGGAAGGACTGCATTGCCTTCAGTGATCTGGGATACGGGAGGTTTCTCAGTGACTCCAGATCCTTGGAATTGGCTTCCAGCCCACTTATCGACACCATATGACCCAAATATGCGACCTTGGACATGCCCCAAAAACTCTTCACAGCACTGATCGACAGGTTCCAGCGATCGCATGTCTCCAACAACCGTACGACCTTCTTGCACAGATCGTTCCATGACGAAGCCGGGATCAGAATGTCGTCGATATACTATCGCCTCCCCAGAACGGACGGTTTCCTTTCCCGATCGGGTTCACCCTCTGTAAATACATCATGGTTCTCGGTGGGGTCCCGATCGGTACTGATCTTGAAGTGTCCATACAATGCGTTGTCGATCAGCCTCTGGTAGATCTGGGGCGCTTTCTTCAAACCGAACGGCATACGGTTCCAAAAGAACAGACCGAACGGCGTAATAAATGCGGAGATCTCGCGAGCCCGATCGGTCATCGAAACCAGCTTGACCCGCAGTTAGAACAATTCTTGCGAGGTCGGTCCGGATCAGACTTGTTTCCACTCCTGCCCTTCCGATCTGCCTGGTTAGGCGTCGATATGGTTCTTGGGGAAGGTTCCGTGACGAAGATGTGGCGATATTGGTCCTTGTCCGATTCCAGACTGGACTGGCCGCTACTTTCCTCTTCCGATCCAGTGCTGTCTTCAGTCGCGATCGCCTTAACAGCACGGGCCGATCTGGTCAGGGGCCTCTTCCACGGATCGGTCTGGGTCTTAGATCTGTAGCGACCCGATACAACGGCGACCTTCGCCCTCATGCTGAGTGAGTGTTGCAACGTACGTAACGTCTGCTCCACTTCCCCCACATCTTTGAGGCGCAGCAGAGTGAGCTGATCTGCCAGCTCTTGGTCATCAAGGGTACTGATATAGTGACCCACGTGCTCCATAGCGGCACCGGTCGGCGGGTTGCCTTCCTTGATCACTATCCCGGCGCGAATTTCGGCCACGTTCAAACGGTGCAAGTACTCGATCGGCGTCTCGTCGCCCCGCTTCTGCATATGATGGTATTTGCGGGTGGTATAGAATCCGGAGTTACAGTACTGACCCTCAAATCCTGAACATAGCATATCCCAGTCAAATCAGACATCCCGACACAACTATTGGATCCAGTTCGCAGCCGGTCCTTTCAGAAGATCCCTAAGGATCAAACACCGTTCCTTTTTTGGTGCCTTATCCCGCCAGAAATCAGACTTGACCCGACCAAACCACGATCTGGCTTACTCCTCGTCGGAGTCCTTGCCAGTGAAATCCTTGAGATCCGTGGTCGCAGCCATGCGAGTGCGTGGGATCGCAGTAGATCCGAAATCAAAGGCGGTCTTAGAGGCTAAGTTAGCCCTTCGCGTTCTGCCCGCCCCTGCACCGTCTGACCCATAGTGGTCATCCGGATTGCCGATCGACTCCATGCCGAAATCTCTGTTCTTGCTTGATCGGCGCGGTCGGGTTGTCTGCGGCTTGCGTCTTCCTCTGCCAACTGGTTTTCCACCTCGGGTAGCCTTATCCGTTGATGCTACTGACTCCATATCAACATCCCGGCAAATATTGGCATTTTTCCGGGCAGATCGGTCCTGAGCATGCGGGCGCGGAGGTGATCGGCATCGATCTCCCATGAAACGATCCATCATTGCCTCAAACATGGCTTGGACGTTAGCTTGGGTCATGGGCAGTGTGTTGGCATCCACTTTTGGAGGTACTGAAACCTGTGGGGGGGTCCTGGGGCACCGACCGGCATGCAGCCCCTTGCTGCCGCACGTCCTTTTTATGCTCCCATGGGGTACGATCCGCCCCATGGTCGTCCGCGCTCAACACCGACCTCCAGCTCCAATGAGCTATTAGAGGCAGGTGCAGACTGATACAGCGACTTATCATCGGAGCACACATCATCGTATGCTGCCGTGGCCTCAGCGGCCTTCAATGCCACGGTGGGAGTTGGGAGGCGAACCGCCCCCACCAACGGCACCAAATGATCATGGAGGGTCGACATCGACATCTCCATCTTCCAAGTGTCCAGATCAAACAGATTCTGCACGTTGGCGAGGTTTTGCATTTTTATGCCGACCTCAGCCAACATCGCCAGCAGGTTCTTCACCAATAGCAACGGCCGATCGCTTTGGATCGGATCGGTGGTGGGTCCGAGAAGGCGATCGGGGATCTGGGGTTTTAAGATCCGCATGACCTGGTCTTCACGAGTAAATCGCTTTAACTCGTGGATGTAATACATCCTGGTCAGGTCTTCTTCCTTTATAACCCCATCCCCGACCTGCGACTTTTCTTCCAAGTCATCTTTATCGGGTGGCATTCCCAGCCTTTGCTTGGAGACCGTAGGAAAGTGGATCGGACCGTTCCGATCAGCCTCCAAGTCGTTTTCATCTTTTACTTTTTTCATCAACACATTCATTCAAATGCATAGGATCAGGACAAAAGTCCTGATCCTTTCCGGAACTATAGCAAGATCTTCTATAGTCCCGATACGCTCCGGTGGGAGCCTTATGGGGAGGAAAAACTTATTAATCCCGATCTGGTCCTCCGCCCGTCCAGATCGGACATCGCCATCCTTATCGAAAACGAGAACATAAGGCGATAGCCGTTCCTTATGTCCTCTCCAGAACGATTCCACATTTAATTTGTTATAATCGATTCTTCGCGAGATATCATCTCGGTGATATCCACGATCACCAAGTAATCCGGGCACGCGCACCATTGTGGTGGAGTCAAGTTCAAAATCGAACACCGTATTGTCGAGAACCTGAACACCATCGTGCCCAGCCTTCCAGCTGACGGGGGGGGGTACCCCGCGAACCTTCGACTACGATCCGATCTGATCATCCGCTGCTAGCAGAGGACAGATCATCGGCATAGGACCCCTGGTCCGATTCGTTCGTCATCACACCTTGTGTACCCGATGGAATGGGCTGGTTACACACTTGGTGGATCGTCGCTGGGAATTGATGTGGGTCTAAAAATGTGACAACGTGCTGGGTGGTCTACCCTGGGCGGAACTCTTCACCCTGGGTACGGGCAGACCAATTAAACTCCGAGTAAGTATACTCCAAAGGGCAGATCGCTTAACCGATCGTAGAGCCCAACCAATACGAGAATAAAAGACCAATACTCCAATATAGAGATCCAATGAGAACGTGATAAACTCCACAAACGATATCTCCACGTAACAATCCAACACCTTGTTTACACGTTCCAAACGTGTGTGACTTGGGCTTGAGAAGCCGACCAATGCGTACTCCCCCCGAGGGACTTCCGGCGGGCCAAGTGCGTCTGTAACGCGTCTCGGCCGGGTATAATGAGCTAGAGGGGATTATTCGACCCTCTGCTCCCAAACACTCTGCAGCGTGCAGAGGGGACTGATGTACAGTGCGATGATGCTAACGACTTCCTTGTTGAGTGTTAATGGCCAAAAAATAACGACTAACCAAAACTATCTCCCTACGGTCCCCAATATGTACATACATAAAATATTTAAGTACACGCAATATCATGTGACTTACCAAAATCCATGTTCTTGACATCTCTCGCACACGATAGGCTTAAAAGCATTCTTTTATTTCCACCAATCCGATCGCCTATAAGCCGATCGGTGTGCTGCTGACACAAAGCGACCAAAATTATCGCGTCCGCTTCACCACAATGGAGTTCTCCATCTATAATTGATTTATTGCGTAAGCAATAGTCTTGATGGCGGAGGATGTAACAGGGTTACATTTGGGAATGTTGTGTACATAAGTACACTACGGTTGAGGTCAGTACTGACCGGTCCGAAAGGTTTGGACTTATTTGATATTTTAACAAATCAGGGCAGGAGCCCTTGGCGGAGGCGTGACAGCCTGCCACGTGTTGGTACACAGGTGGTGTACATTACATTTCGGCTAGGTACGAATTGAGTAAGTTCTACTTAGTATTACATATAGTTTACATTAGTTTAATTAAATTAGGCTAATTTTATATTAAATATACATCAGTTTAAATTTCACTCTTAAGACTGCTAGGCGCACGACCTCGACAGGTAGCGCGCGCAGTGAGTGTTGTAGTGAAAGGGAATACCTTCCCTTAACTACGCCCTTATTAAGGGAGCCTTGTATCAAGGCGTTAGTTTATACTTACTAGTAAACCAAGGGAAATCTTGTCCCCGAGTAAGAGAGTGCTCTCTTACTAAGCCCTTTTATAAGGGCGTATCGGCTAAGTAGAGGTGTATAGCCGCTTTAGGAAAGTCTTCCTCTGTGCGCTAGCCGCACCGTGCGTATACGCTCCGGCTACATTTGGAATGAAGTAAACACGCTTACTGTACCATGATTGAAATGTTCCAATCTGACATAGTCCCTTCCAAGGCCTCCGCAATGCATTACCCTGTATGTGGGCTGGGTAGGGCAGAATATATTTCTGCAGTATCCAATCTTTTGCGATGTAATGGCTAGCCACAACCATATACCTCAAATTACCAGGACCGATTAACCCTATGAATCTCCATTGTCGCACGAGTGCGACTTACGTGAGGTTCTGATTGGATGTCCACAGTTCTGTGGTAATTGAGATGCGTCCAGTTCCCTTCTCCATTATGTCCTTGGTGTTTTCTTTTATGTTGCAGTACATCTTCACACAATCTGCCTGAACAGTTTTTCGACCTGGGATTACAAACTGGGTGTTCATATCATTGAGCAGGCGCTGGAATACGACATATTACACAATATGAAATAGAAGCTCGTGCAGGATGATGAACTCCGTAAGCTGGAGTCTGATGCGCTCCTAGTAGAAAAGCTGCAATTGTAAAGGGTCGATCCAATAGCAGTCTTGCGAAATGTCAACATCTCCTGGCCCTTTGGGACATACTTCTTGTATTTGGTGCACACCAGGTGGTTCCAGAGGTTTTTGGTTCCATTCCTTGCATTGTATGTAGGTGCACAGTACTTGCACTTGCGGTTAATGCTTCATCTGTCCAGGACGGTTAGAAAAACATAATGCAAGGTCTCACTTAGGCTTAATATACACGTACGGTTACCTGTTTGATTCTTGAAGTAGTGATAGTGATTCCATACTGAGGATGTTTAGTTCTTGAAACGCGCGCGTGTAGATGTAGGCTCCGATTCAACATATGATGGTGTGCTCTCACTAAAGGGTAGAGGCCCAGTCTCTTGTGTACTAGCTTCGGAGTCCAGCTGAGGGGTTCAGTTGGTCCTTGGAGGGATGGTCGAGCAGATGCCCGGGCGACAAGAAGGGTGAACGGAGTTGACTTCCGCGATCCTATCTGGTCTAAACCTTCAGACAAGGTAATATAAGATCTCTGTGCTTAAGGAAGACTATGTGTTTGCTCTTATTTGTACATGAGAACCAACACTTGGAGTTGGAGGAAAACTCACGAACAGACGGGAATTACGGTCGCCCTCTCAATTCGGTAACAACATCATACGCTGGTGAATTAAAAGTTATGATCTAACGTTTTGGTGTCATTTTTATGCTAGCACGGGATTAGATCTGGGATACCGCGGTCCAGAAGCGTTTTCATCGCATCACCGCTAGTACATTGATTGCACACTGGCCAATATGTTACAGTTGAAATGACGCAGGTTTGGGGGTGACGTGCACCTTATTACAAGGGTTCGAATGGCGCTGTATTGTCGGTGATGTCAGTGATCGACGTAGCTTTGATAGTACGTGTCAACGATGCATTATTTTTGTTTTGTATGAATGAAGGTACTGATGGAAACTGAATGGTAGAGGCGTTGGCTATTGGATGAATAACATTCGTCAGTACGCAAATGACGGCCATGCTGCTCGTAGGCAACAAGATTGATTTACCAATCGTGTCGTAACGCTGGAAGAAGGTGAAGCAGCGGCAAGTCAGTATGGGTGCCGATATATTGGTACGTTGAGTTGTGGTTGTCGTAATGGTTTGAACACAAATGGCGCGCTCGAAACCATTGCACGCGATGCATTCATGATCAGCGTGAACCATAAGTGTTTTTTGTCTTTCCTTGCAATCGTTTCGGTTGACTCACTTCATGCTCGTTTTGGATAGGTGCACCTACACAAAAGATGCTGATGGATCGGGAAAAGACGTTGGCGAGAAAGAAAACTGCGTCATTAAGTAGAAGCGGTGACATTTGTGCTGTCGTTTTTTTACCGACGTTTTACGCACAAGTACAAACAAGTCTTTTCAAGCATTAACAACAAAAGGTTGTACGAAACTATCTGCTCGTCGTCTCCCGCGATGTGGGTGATACGATGAAGGAGTCACGAGGCGAAAGCGCAGCATGAGTAGAGGGAGAATGGTTACGCGTTACACGTAGGAATGATGCTGACGGCTGCGTGATTGGCCAATCGTGGCTTCCAAACGGATATTTAAGCTATGTTAATGCTTACAAAGTAGCCATCTTGGGGATATAATACGATATTTATCATCTTTTTCCTACTCCATCTTCTTCTCTTCCAATTGTTCTTCCGTAAGTTGTTCTCGGACGAAGGCATGGGTCGATTGTCCACCGATAGCTGAATTGGGAACGTGAGCTAGGGTTTATGAATTTTATAGGGGGGTCGTTTTAATGTTTCCCTTACTTTAAAACAAAGAAGAAAAGGTAATTTTTGCTGTCAACGACTTTGTGTGAAATCTCGGACATTGACTGCTATCATCATTGCGAGATTTTTCAACCTCATTCAACTTAGTGCTTTATCATAAACGACGTTGAGCATTAGGCGTCGTTCGGCATACTCATCTTTTAAACGGACGGAGATGTTCTCCGATGCTGGTGACAGTGAAAAGGCGACGTACAACTGGCCATGCGATAACACGTCCCTTGTGAGACATACGAAGCGCATGTCCCTGTGACTTGTTTATCGTTATCTCATAGGCCAAGCGCACAGGAAACTTCTTCAGACGGACCGTGTCAGACAGGCCTGATTGCTCAGTTTTTAGTGCAATGAGCGGGATGAACCAAACGTACCCTGCATGATAACCCGTCAAGACTTCAGCCTCAATCACTAGTGGCGCATAATGAGGCGTGTGTCGTTGAAAGCCCATTTAAGAAGCACACAAATAGGCGGGATATATGCTAAGTGAAATGCTGGAAATGCGCTGTAGGCGTCGGTCGTGACACTCCAGAATAATGTCGCGATCGGAGATACTGCTGTCGTAACCATCTCCCACCATGGTGGCGCCGACCTCGTTGGCACTCGGGGTGTTTGTTGTACCTCCTTAGGTCATTCGATTGCACGGATCTCCAGATATTTGACCTGATCCCCCTCCATCCGCTTCCACACCCGCTCGTACAACTGCACGTACGTTGTTGTGGTGAAGCGCTATTGAAAATTTTTGACCAGTTTGTACCAGTGTACCAGGTTTTAAGTCGGAGAGATCGGTTTGGCTAAAAGGATGGAGTGTTTTGGGCCAATCGTGTGCTTGGAGTGGTTTGTACGCATATTAAAGGTAAGGCACACGATTTGCATGTAGTTTACATATTGTATTTTAATTGGTTATTAAATATAGTGTTCGTATTACATTGGGCTGCATAAGTCGCCGCTCCGAATTTGGAGCAGAAGGATAACACGGTCCCCTCTTGCTCATTTAAGCCCGGTCAGGACAGAGCTCCACCGGAATTCCCACGACGGGAAGCTCCTATTACGTTAACTCACCCCTCAACTCCCGCCACGTTTGGAACGTGTTTTTCTATTTGTATTGGCTGGGTTACTCACTGAGATCTGCAGTCAAGTCCCAAGAATCTATTGGCTGGGTTACTCACTGCTTTCGCAGTCAAACCCCAGAGCTTCTATTGGCTGGATTACTCACTGCTGCGTGCAGTCAATTGCCAGATTTTACCCGCATTTGGAGTGAAGATTTCCGCTCCATTTGCAGATCGGACGCATTAAATTATCTTTTCGTTGGTTTTTTGGTTCAAGTACCCCAGAAGCGGTACACCCATATCGGTTCCTGCCAAGGTCCTCACTAAGCGACGGTCCACCGAGTGTGTATCCACCCACACCAATGGGTACACAAGGTGAGAGAGAAGACAAATCGGACTCGGCGTCCTGCAATGCCGATCGGTCAATCGATCTGCATCCAGGAAAAGGTTCGCGGGGTACCCCCCCCGTATGTTGGTCGGCTGGGGACGATGGTGGTTCATTTCCGGACACTTCGGTGATTGATTCGAACTGGACTCCACCACATTGTGCTGTTCGAGCATGACTTGAAGTCCCACCATGACGCGCCCATCCAGATGCGGCAAGACATTCATTCAACCACCAAGTTCCATGGTGCTATCAGTGATATACAACTGCGAGAGCTTCCTTGGCTGAACGGGCTCCAGCAAAAGCGAGGTACAGGGCACCTTAGAGTCGAAAGGCGTACACCCCTCCCTGCATGAACCGTTCATCCTACTTCGCACCCAGGGACGCGAACGACAGCGCGCTGTTCTACGCCCTGATGTTGGTGCGGAACGCCGGTCAGTAGCGTAGAAGAATCCGTAACGGCTTTGGTGGATGTGCTAGTGGAGGACGTTGGACGCCTTGCCACCGGGGCAGCACATGGTGAAAAGTGAGCTTACAAGGGTTGATCCAGAACCCTTCACACACTCCTCAATCCAATGGAGCGCCCCGCAGTTGTGGCATCTGACGTTAGCCTAGTTGATACCAAAGCGCGGCGAGCAAAATTCTTCTTAATTTTGCGGGGATCTCCTGACGTGCAAGAGGGAACTCCGGTTAAGCGGCGCGCAAGTGGTCTTATAGAAGCTACCGTGCACGCTGATCACGTCTTGCCGCTGCATGATCTTGGCGTCGTAGTTCTTGTTCTTCTTTTGTTTCAACAGAACGTTTTCGATCATGCTGCTCCCGAGCCAAGGGGGTTTCGCCGTAAAAGTTCTTCTGGCGTCTCAACAGCACTTTCTCGAGCACGCCTCTCCCGATCCAGTCTGTTTCTCCGTGAACACGGGATCTCTGCTTGGGGATACATTGGGGTTGTTCTTGAGCCTCAATAGTACGGTGCCGAGCACGCCGCTCCCAAGCCAGTGAACGAGGACTTTCTGCTTGTTGTTGTATTGGAGGGGAGCGGGGAACTAGTGTGGGAGCAGGCAGGGTGGGATATATTGACCTAAGCGCTATAAGACCATACTTACAGTGGATCATTTATATAAGCACTATTTGTAGTAACGAATGATGATAAAGTCGAATTCAATCAAATCAGGTCCGATTTATACTTCGAATTTAATTAAGTACGGGTTCTCGATCATCATTCTGTTATATATATATACTCGATTAGGAACGGGATCATCGCGCATTTACGACGACATCAATTCTGTTATTATATAGACTAGGGGATGGTACCCGTCGTTCTGACGAACTGTTTCATTGAATTTTCATTTAAACTGCTGTAAATCTACATTTACTTTGAAAAAAGAGATTATTGTTTGCTGTTAACGACTGAGTGTGGAATCTCGGACATTGACTGATCCCATCATTGCGAGATTTTACAACCCTATAAAATGCAGTGCTTCGTCATAAACGACGTTACGTATTAGTCTTCGTTCTACAGACGCGCGATCGGAGATACTGCCGTCATAACCATCTCCCACCATTTTGGCGCCAACCTCAATGTATGTCGGTTTGTTTTTCCTCCTTTGGTCGTTTGATTGCAGGAAAAGCAGAAGAAGTTCAAGATCCATCACCTGATCCCTCTCCATTCGCTGCTGCACCTGCTTGTACACCTGTACGTACGGGTTGTGCTGTTAGAGCATTCCTTGAAGTTCCTCCATGAAGCGCCCATCCCGATACGTAAATACATCATTCACGTTAAGTAGTTGTACCAAGAGAACATATTTGGAGGATAATCCCGCTACTATAACACTCCAAAATGAAACCAGGCGCGTGTTTTTCTCTCAATCATATCAAACATAAAGATACTGGCGCTGCCGCTCGGCGTGTTGTCTTCACCGTGCTTTCGTATACCCAATCGTCTCTTGAAGCTACTGCTGCCATTCATACATGATGTCAGATTAATCGGGTCTGCAAGCGCCATATATCCATCGACTTGTATTTGCAGGTCATGTATATAGATCTGTGCAAATTTGGGCGCATTCTCATTGCCAAGTAGGAAGCTACCGTTGAGATGGTCGAACTCCCCATCTTGTAAATGCCGCTGGTGCGATATTTCTGCACCAACGGATGTCCAAGCAAAGGAATATTGTATGTTCACAGAAGGTTTCGCCCCGCAAAGTCTGGTCTTGAAGCAGACGACGCAGAATTGGTTACCGTGGATCTATCAGTGGTAGTTTAACGTTCCCACAACTGGAGAAAGTTGAGAAATATGAGCGCGCACGGAGAAGATCCTTTTACGCGTTCCTCAATCCAGTGCAGCGCATTGCACTGCATCCGGTACATTTGAACGAGTTTTAGGCGAAGCCGCTGCTTAATCCCGTCGAATACACGCCGCAGTCGTGGTACATCCTGTTGATCTGGCCTTCAATCGGCGGGTGATTTTGTGTCAGGACTGCACATTCAGCATTCACGTGTTGCTGCTCGCAGTGCAGCTTGCGTAAGCTGTATCACTTTTCATCCCTGCTCATTGGTCGCTTCTTGATGTGCACCTGTTCGAGTTGAACGTCGCTCCTTCCTGTGACGGTTCCTCCCCATTCAAGGACACTTGAAATCAATGGACACCGCATCTGTTCAAGCACTGGGAAGTACGAAAGTGTGTTTAAAATAGTCTATATGCTGAAAACAGTAGCTAGTCTTGCCCAGGAGCGTCGCACTGACGGACAGACGGAAAACTTCAAGTTTAGGTACCCGTAGTACCGATGGAGTACGGGCAGATCACGTGATCGGTTTACGGACAGAAAACCTTTATATAGGAAGAAGATGTAAAAGCGCTATTTCTAACGAATGATTAAGTCGAATATTTTTTCACTTAACTGTAAAAGCGCTATTTGTAACCAATTATAAATCGAATTCATTTAGGTCCGACATATAGTACAGTTCGAATTCGATTAGGTACGGGATCGCGTATTTAATCGAATTCTATACATAGATCGAGGTATTCGATTAGGTATGGGAGCGCGAATCGACGACATGAATTCTGTTATTATATAGATATAAGCAGAACCAATTTCGGCATGCACAAATTTGGATGGGAATCGCGGAGCAACGACTTCCAGACACAAGGTCTGTGAGGAATAGATCACATTTAGGCCACCATCAAAGGTAGCACCAACGATGAGACTGTTAAAGTGCCCCGAAATTCGGCCGCGCGGTGGGTCGTGCGTATTTGGACATTTGCGACTTTCATTAAAGGGGTTTTCGGTAATTACCCAATTTTATGGGTCTTACCCAATTTTGTATATACATTTTGTTAGGTTGTTTTTATTTAATTCTAATATACTTACTTCGAAATTTTAACTGTAGCACACAAGTACATAAGTACCCAGGTAAAATATAGTACGTTTTCGCACGCGGGGCACAGGCTGGAAGCGGTTACTTGTAGGAACGTGGAAGTGGAATTATATTACGTTTTCGGCCTGATTTAATTACGTTCGATTTACTTACGATTTGGAACTAGTCACGTGGAATATAAATGGTTTCGTATTACGTGGTTATAGTAAAAGCTTATCTCGCATATATCATTACGGTTTGGAAACACGTTAGCTGCAGCAGGCAAGCGTAGACAGTACGGCGTAGTGGTATGAGTGAGGAGCATGAAGTAGAGCGCAAAGTTCAACAGAGACCATGAGAGACATTCCCTTAACTACGGCACCTTCCCTTTTGGTCCCGATGGTAAAATAGATTTTTATTATTTAGTAACCTCCCATTTTCTGGGATATATGTATCCATATCAAGCGCATGCTTTAGGGTCGCTCTCTACTCCTACCTTGGCTTTTCTGCCTAGTGCGGGACTCGAACCCTCAATCTCCCGGTCGCGTGGCGGGGCCTTGAATCACTGCACAACAGGGTCGATTCCAGCATATATAAGACGAGACGCACTAAGGGTTTTGACGGTGGACCATTTTCAGGAATAAATCGGCTTGCAATTGAGCTTCGATTCAACTAGTGAATGTGTTTTCATAAACAACAAATAATTTAATCTTTACAAGTCAGTTTTGTCGGCATCTTCAATTCGATAAGTTACGTCTTGATGTAAATAGTATTAAATCTACGTACAATATCAGGAAACGCATACTCAAATGAAAGAAAAGTTCCAACGTAACTTGAGGAATACAGAAGTACCCAAAAGAGATTTTTCTGTCTCTTCATAAAAGAGCTACTAAAGTGTTTCCCCACCATCCCAAATTCTTCCACCTGCAAGCTACCCAAGTCAAAAGATTGAAGGGAATAACCAGAATAATGCCGGACCAGAGCCTATAAACTCACAAGATGAGTCGCTGTATATAGGTCTTCAGCTCCGAAATATGTAATTATTGCCAATATAGTTTCGTCCTTTTGAAATTTCACTTTTCCAACTCTCCGATACTGTCTACGTGAACTGCGTTCTCAAAGGGACGATCACAATGCAGCTCTGGCAAACGAGGTCGTAGCCGGATTGCCACTTGCATCAAGTACCTTGTAGATGTGTCGCTGTCATTCAAATGACTGCAACTTCATGTCTCACTGCGAACATCTTGGGCGGATTACCTTTTTGCGAGCAGCACGAACACTAAAGTTTCAGAAGTCGAAGGCACTGAGCCTTTTTCAATATCTTACTACTTATTTCCCAGAGCGGAATCGCTTGGGGCGCCAGAAACGTTATCATAACGGTTGGAAGAGCCAGTGCTTGTATTTCGTTAATGATGTGTATCTGAATATTTTCCTACTGTCTGGTTATTTGTGGCTAGTTCTCAACTTTTTACACGAAAAGAGAGATAGTATGAACCTCCCCACTTCCAGAATAATAATAAGGCCGGTGGTATGTAGGGCCACTACTTATTACACGTTGACCCAACTCTACTCCGACCTTGGATTTCGGGACTCGAATCCTCAATCTCCCCATCCCGGAGTGGGTCTTAACCACTGCACCACGGGAAGAAGACTGAAATTTCGACATGTCGCAAGAGACGTAGCAAACTCATTTTGCGGCATTGCTAGCAATACGAAGCGCTTCATCGCCAGGTTCCACTCGTGTTCAACGCATGTACCACAGGCATCAATCGAAAGTTCAAAGCAACACGAATACGTATTGGGCTGAAAAAAATCTTCTACGATGCTATTGTATCGGTTTAACATTAGCTTTGCAGGAAGCAATCAAAGAAATTTTGTCGGCAACACTTGATATAGCTTTTTGTTCATGTTGTATCAAACTCATAACAACATTCACCTTGGACGATTCATTATCTCTGTAAACCACTGACCCAGATGTGGTAAAGTAGAGTCTCTATTTATGTCATGAAGACGATGATCTGCGGCAGTTATTAATTCACGGTATATTTTTTACCACGCCAAAACTCTATATGCTAGCACGATGTTGCCTTTAACGCTGGGGATTTCTTCAAACAATGAAAATTAGCAACAAATATCATGTTGAACATTCATCATGAGTGCCAAGCGGCACACCTCGCGCTTACACAGCGTCTCATCAAAGTCTTGAACCTTCATCATGCGAATAACGTGAAAATTATGGCTTGGATTATGGTTTGATTGACCCGAACAAAGAGAATATTGAGACAGATAGTGTGGGGAGCCCAGGGAGCACGACTTTTCGCTGCCTTTATCATCGTGATTGGACCCGCCGTTGGGCTTAGAAGCTGAGCCTGTGTCTTGGCTTTCTTTGGCGGTGCTGCTGGTTTCATTTCATGGTCTGGTTCACTTGTTACGTCCCGCGCCCCTCGCCGCGACTGACGCTTCCGATTGAGTGTGTTGTTAAATATTTGAATTGGGGAGGAACATTTTCGACCAATCAGAAGCGACCCGCGACGGCCATCTCGCTCAATCAGATTATGGAGGGTTTGAGTGGAATTGGTGTGTTATATTGGAGTTTGAGAAAAAAAAATTCGGCCAATCAGAAGAAACCCGCGACGGCCGTCTCGCGACAACCAATCCGATCAATCAGATTACAGAGGGTTTCAGCAGTAACTGTCAAGTATTGAGGTCAGCGCTGAAGTTACCAAGAAGTAGTGGATGAAAGAAGTGATTGACTTTGATGTAAGAATTAGTAACAGTTGATAGAATCGAATTTCCCCTGAACTACAAAGATCTCTGGCGTCCCTCTAAAACCTTCTCTACTGTTCTCATACAAAAACAAGTGTAATACAAAGGAGTCCTTGAGTGAACGCCTAAGAAAGTGGAGCAGCAGCCTTTTAAAGCTAGATAGTGTTGGGGGAAGCCTGGAACTACTTGGAAGTGTGTCCCTAGTGTGTTCGGTTGATTTGTTGGTTCGGGCGGTAGTATTAAGTACCCGGGAAGTAAAGCAAGAAGGACTGGATTATTACCTTCTTCTGTTGTTGATTAAGTGGATTTATTAAAATTTTCAACTCCTTCACGGCAACTGGTGCCGCGGCCCGGGAATAGCGTCTACCTTAATATTAAACCTACACAATGGCGTTGGTATCAAAAAGGAATGGTCAAGATCTTTATTTTACATTAGAGTACTCCCAAGATGATGCCAACAGGACATACACATTTTCAGAGGCCTGCGAAAAGGTAACGCAGTACCAACAACAGGTGCTTAAGTTACCGGGTGACTCAAGCATTTGGTTTTCACTATATGAGATACGACAGTAAAGCAGGCTGCACCCAACTTTAGAGTGAGAGAGGATCTTATTTCGTTTGGAGACTTACCAGAGTCTGTTGAAGCGTTGGAAGTGTTTTTCCAAAATGTGGGTATGAGATCATCCGACGTGAAGAGTTCGAGAGTGCTTGTGATTTTAATGTGGTTACGAACGTAAGATATATCTGAAAGAATGAGGAATATTCGTCGCCACATGTATTTGTGATCACTCGGAGTATGGGGAAGCCAGCTAATGGAACGCCTCAACCCAAGGAAAATGTTAATGTTGGGCAAGGGGCGGACATAAATGGTGGTTCATACTATGTGGAAGATAATGCTGTTGGATCAAATGGAAGTCGGAACCCAGCAGAAGAGGATGCAGCTGAGGTTGAAATGTAGAATCCTCACAAGATAAAAATTAAAAAAGAGAAAAATAACAAGATATTCTAGAAAATAGAAAGAAAAAGAAAACAAGTGAGACAAGACCCTGAAGATGTAGTACATCCCTATCACGAACCCATGTTAGTTGTGATGAGTAGAATGCGGACCCGAGTTGGTTTCACTAGGTGTAATAACAAAAGAAAGAGAGAATACAAAACAAAGATACATGTTTAACCAAGAACTGGAAGTTTGTTGGAACTTGTGGATAAGTCACGTCGCCATTTAATTTTATTGACGCAATATGGTTAACTATGACGATGGTAATATGAAGAGTGAGCCTATGAGCACTCCATGAATTGGTATTAAGATGTGAAATTCGTGTATTAGTGAGATCGTACGAAGAGAAACCTGTCAGGGTACTAAAGGTGTGAAACCTGTAC
>CM047584.1:12043045-12116899 GCA_026184515.1 Peronosclerospora sorghi
AAAGTCTCCCTCTGTGCGCTAGCCGCACCGTGCGTGTACGCACCCGGATACACTCGAACATTATATCTCGTTAGTTCTACAACAGCAGCAGATGGTAGCGAATACAGAGGCGAGACTCGAAGAGTCTACATCACGCCTGCAGAGTCTTGTAGTCGAGAAGGATTCGGCCGTCCGCGAGGCCGAGTTTCTACGGAAAAATGAAGAAATTTTACATGCAGAACTAACGACGTTGCGTCTTGACAATACGAATTTGCTGAATCTGATGGAATCGACGCGTCGGATGGAGAGTGCTCGTGAAGAGAGAGAACGTCGCGAAGTAAAAGCGTTGAGCAAAAAAAAATCGTGACACTTGAGACGAATCTCCATGATGCTTACGAAAAGATTGACGTGAAAGAACTCACGTGTGGCGCTCAAGCTGTGGCTGCTGATCGAGAAAAACAAGCAGCAGTAGATGAATTGACAAAGCTAAAGGAGAGGCACAGTCAGATGAATGAACAGCATGGACGGCCGGAAGAGCAGAAGAAGGCTTTGGAAGAAAAAACAGTGCTACTGGAGAAGGAGACGACGCAGTTGCGGGATACACTACGGAAAGGCGCAGGAGTTGCAGCCTCAGAGCGCATGGCAGCACTGGAAGTCTAGCTGCGCGATGCACAGCGTAAAGTCCAAGCGTCTCTTGTTTAAAGGAAGACACTAATTGAAAGCGTGACCAATTACAAGGCATTGGCGGAAGCAAGCGAGAAGAATCTGGAGGAATTATCAACGGCCAGTGAGAAATGGAAACTGCACGAGGCAGCAAAGGTGCAAGCGATCGAGAGAACGCGCGATGAGTTGACGAACGAGCTAACTCAAGCCCGTGTGGAACTCAAGGAAAAAATTATGGAAAACAACAAGTTACGGGAATAGATGGAACTTTCCGGGAAGACACATAAGCAGGCTGTCATGGAAGCGACGGAGAAGCAGCAACTGATACAGTGTCAAGTGGATAGTGCTGTGCAACAGATGAAGAGTGTGCGTGAAGAAATGTCGAGGATGAAACGTGTTTTAGAAACCCCACAGGAAAACTATGAGCGCGAATTGCAGCTGAATGCCGCGGAAGTCTCGAAATTATCGGCTTGTCGTCGAGAGATGGAGCAACTTTGAACTATTTTACGTGATCGTGAAGCTGATATCGAAACATTGAATATCAAGACCCCGTCAATGGAAAAGTAGGCGCAAGTTGAATTGGAATTTTTCAGAAGCGCTTAGAGGAAGTGCTTGAGGCAAAAACCGCGCTCGTGGAGCAGAATTCACTCTTGCACTCGCAGCTTGAGCATGGAGCGGCTCAAGTTCGTCGTGCTCATGATCAAGAACTGCTGAAAGGGATGGATAGTCGTGCGAATCAGGAAGCTGGAGAAGGATAGAGTGGCTCCGATGTTCATGCAAAAGAGGTGGATGAGCTACGGAGTGTGATTGCGTATTTGCGACGTGAGAACGAGACTGCAGAGGCAAAGCTGGAGTTAGCGCAACAAGAAGTGCAGCATGGCCGTGCGTAGATTGTGAGATTGAAGTCGAGTGTCGAACGTCTTCGTGGAGAGATGAAGGCATTAGGTGAGAAGCAGGCTAGTCCTCTAGCGAGTGTGGATGATTTAAACCGAGTGGCTCAATTGGAGCAGTTATGGTTGTTGCGGGAAAGCAATGCGACACTGCGGGATGAAAACCAGAAGAACGTGGCAAAGCTGAAGGAAGAGGAGAGCAATGTGCTCAGTTCGAAGCAAAGCTTGAGTCGTTGCAGCAGGATGAAGCCGCGTTAAAGAAGCAAGTGTCGTCGTTCAACCAAGAGATTGAAGCTCTGAAAGATGCGAACAAGCGTTGGAAACAACGCGTGGATCATCTGGTGTAGAAGTATCAGCAGGTTGATCCGGCGGAGCATGAGAAGGTTGTAGCGGAGAAGGAAGCGTTGACGAAGGAGCTGATAGCGTTAAAGTAAGAGCAAGTTACGTTAAAGAGTGAGCTGGAACTTTTGCGCTCGACTGGTAGGAAGGTCGGGCCTTATGGATGAAGCAGGCGCAGATGGAGCAGAGAATTCGTGCGCTGCGGAGAGAAAGGGGAGAGGTAGACGAGAGAGCGTCAAAGGTCGAGGCGTTTGCGGAAGAGAGGGACCTTTTGAAGAAATTGAAACAAAAAGAGGAGGAACCCGCGCGCGTGCTCAAAGAAAATGTTTAGTTAGCGAGCACAGTCGATGGATTAAGTAGTCAAGTGGAAAAAGCAGAAGCAGATAGTGACACAAGCGACGCAGGAGCTGGAAAACGTGCGGCGTCAAATAGAACAACTGACGCAGGCTGATGCAACGAAAGATGAAGAAATGACGAGGTTGAAGGCGACATGCGAGCCACTTGAAGCACTGAATATTGAGAAATTGGTGCTGTAAGAAACGCTGCAGGTTTTGCACGAGACTGTTCAAGATGTGGAGAAAAACGCCGCTCGATGGGAAGAAATGGCGCGGGCGGAAATTGCAGAGTGGAAGCGCAAGTGGCAAGATGCGGTGGCTCGTGTGGATATGTTGGGAAAAAGTGTTTCCGAGGCGATACAGCCGTTGCTTCGTCAGATTTCTGCGTTGCACGAAGAGCAACGAACTCGAGAAGAGAGTTGGAAGACGACGGAACAGGCTCTAGAAGTTCGTTTGGAAGAGGCTAAAGAGAAGATTGGAAGAGTTGAGCAGGAGAGAGTTGAACTGGAAGCGCAGGTGCATGGTTTATATTGAATAGTGGAGGAAAAAGAAGCAGAGGTGACGAAAACGCAAATAGTAGTCGCTCGCCTTCAATAAGCAGAAGAAAGTGCGAAAATGAAGCTCAGAAGCTTCAGAAGCTCACAGTGCAAGATGTACAGGACACCAAACCAGAGGAGCCTCTTGAGACGCTAGAGTCAAGTACTAAAGAAGAAGATAAATTGTAAAGTGCTTGGAGCTCGGATAGTGATGTGGATAACTTTGAGGATTCCATTCCATTCGACAACGGAGATGAAGTCGATGAATCGGAGCATTTGCGACATCTCCGTGAAATGCATCAGGTTGGGGACGATGAGACTGATGAAGTGATTGAGGTCGTAGAAGAGGTCGAAGATGAAGAGGAATGTGCATGGGCTAGTTCGTACCAGTAATTTATCTCCCCATTGAATGGAACTGGGATATGGACTTGGAAGAACGATGGAATGCCTTGTACTCGGTACTAAATCTGGAGCGATATTAATACTCGATTTAAACATGCATTTAGTGCAGAACTGGATAATTTAAAGATGGAATTGCAGCGTGAGATTTTGCGTGCGAATCGCGCATCTACGAGGGTAAGGCTGTGATTGGAGGGACCATTACAGGTTGCATGTCGCAATTGGAGTCATTTCGCACGACGAATCCTTCTGCGATTTTGGTCGAATAAGCGTCGGAAGTGATGGAGCCACTCTTGGTTTTGTGCTTTGCTCTTCCTTACGGAAACTGGAGATGATCGGTGATCATATGCAATTGCAACCGTCTGTTATGGGTCGAATCGACTTTGAGAGCGTGAATCGGGTCAAGATTTCGATGTTGAACGATTAATTAGTGCACCTCCGGGAAATGAAGTGCCAGCATCAGTGTTATTAATTCAACGTTGAATGCGTCTTTGCTACGACTATGAATGAAGATTCAGCACATAAGTATCTGAAGTATGGCAATTAAGAAGTATCTGTGTGCGTGCTTTTTGCTCGCTTACGCTGAAGTTACGCAAGGGGCGATTGTGGTGAAGTAAAGTCTCTATTTATGACATGAAGACGATGATCTGCGGCAGTTATTAATTCACGGTATATTTTTTACCACGCCAAAACTCTACATGCTGCACGATGTTGCATTTTACGCTGGGGATTTCTTCAAACAATGAACATTAGCAACAAAGATCGTGTTGAACCTTCATCATGAGTGCCAAGCGGCACACCTCGCGCTTATACAGCGTCTCATCAAAGTCTTGAACCTTCATCATTCGAATAATATGGCTTGGAATTATGGTTTGATTCCCCCGAACGAAGAGAATATTGAGACAGATAGTGTGGGGAGACGAGGGCGCACGACTTTTCGTTGCCTTTATCATCGTGATTGGACCCGCCGTTGGGCTTAGAAGCTGAGCCTGTGTCTTGACTTTCTTTGGCGGTGCTGCTGGTTTCATTTCATGGTCTGGTTCACTTGTTACATCCAGCGCCCTAGCGCCCCTCGCCGCGACTGACGCTTCCGATTGAGTGTGTTGTTAAATATTTGAATTGGGGAGGAACATTTTCGACCAATCAGAAGCGACCCGCGACGGCCATCTCGCTCAATCAGATTATGGAGGGTTTGAGTGGAATTGGTGTGTGATATTGGAGTTTTAAATGAGAATTTTCGACCAATCAGAAGCGACCCGCGACGGCCATCTCGCGATCGATCGGATTATGGAGGGTTTGAGTGGAATTGGTGTGTTATATTGGAGTTTGAGAAAAAAAAATTCGGCCAACCAGAAGAAACCCGCGACGGCCGTCTCGCGACAACCAATCCAATCAATCATATTACAGAGGGTTTCAGCAGTAACTGTCAAGTATTGAAGTCAGCGCTGAAGTAACCAAGAAGTAGTGGGTGAAAGAAGTGATTGACTTTGATGTAAGAATTAGTAACACTTAATAGAATCGAATTTCCCTGAACTGCAAAGATCTCTGGCGGCCCTCTAAAACCTTCTCTACTGTTATCATACAAAACAAAGTGTAATACCAAGGAGTCGTTGAGTGAACGCCTAAGAAAGTGGAGCAGCAGCCTTTTAAAGCTAGCTAGTGTTGGGGGAAGCCTGGAACTACTTTTGGAAGTGTGTCCCTAGTGTGTTTGGTTGATTTGTTGGTTCGGGCGGTAGTATTAAGTACCCGGGAAGTAAAGCAAGAAGGACTGGATTATTACCTTCTTGTGCTGTTGATTAAGTGGATTCATTAAAATTATCAATTCCTTCACGACACAGATTGCTGCGTCAGCGTCAACGTTTTGTCGTCAAACAATCTGTTTGAGCTCAAGTAGGGGATGTTGAGCTCGAGATCCACACGTTGAGACTTTCAGCTGCTTCTTCATTTCCATATTAAACACAGACGGAACAACAAGCCTATACATGGGCTTGTGCACTCTCTTCAGACTCTGCATGTTTAGAATATCTTCTTTTAATTCATTCTTCAATTTTCCCTCAGCAAATCAGTCTTCCGCTTCTTAACAGGTCTACCATTCCAATTGCATTAAAATTCTCTTTATCAATTGAAACTACTTAATCAAAATAATGGTCGCGGCAAATCCCTCGTAAAGCGTTTCCAATGCTAAGGTAAGTTTCTTCTTTATATGTGTCAACTTAGAAATTTTTCATCAAGTCAGTAAGGAACAACGTGTGGATTCATTCTGCGTGTCGAGCTGACTACCAAGTCTTCGTCATTGCGACTGAAATCCAGTATCTTGGAATTGGAATGTTATGTGAATCATGGCAAAATTCCAACCATACGAAAGCTCCGTCGTTTTGTTTTGTTTCCGAAGAGCCTATTTTCAATCCGATATTACAAATCGCTGTACCTTCAGAGATTTAAAACTGTTAGTTAAAACGTAGCTTTTTCACGTGAAAAGCTTGAAGTTTTGTCTTTGAAAACCTGACGTCGAGCTATTGTATAAAAAACGTGTTGTTCTTCTTCGTTTGAGTAGCAAAGGGACTGGCTCACGAACGATGATCACTGCACTGTTGATCACCACACTAATCTTCCAAGACGAGCTTTTGATCCAACTCATGCTTCGAAGTAGCTGTTGTCTCAAGCAGCTGAGCCTTGGTTTGAAAAGTAAAACTCGTTGGAAATTGGTGTCTCATCTTTTTGTTGGAAATCATTTGCTAGCTAATAAATCGGATTTGTCTTTTTGCAATGATAAATGCTTTGAAATGTGAAAGTTTGGCGCTAAAAAGGTTGGCTGTTGTGAATGGCATCTTGGGGGAATACTTGGTTAAGTGGGAAAGAGATTCTTTATTCATTTAACGTCGGAAGGTAAACAACGTATACTACGTCGTGTCTCCAGTTTTTCGACCCAATTCTGTGGTGCAGTGGTTAAAGCCCCCACCACGGGACCGGGCGATAGTGGTTGCGGGACCGCCTCGGGTCCCGCAGTGGAAATAAGAAGTCAGGGCGGGGTAGATTTGGGTCTAAGTGTTTAACTTTCTGCTCATCAGTCATCTCACTACGATGTACTGACTCCACTAGCGTGCGTGCGATAGCGTGCTTCCAGGACGTAACAATGTGGACGAAATAATGCGCTTACTATAACAAGGTAATAATAAAACACATTTATTCCACGTAATTAATTCCAAACGAAAGTAATTCCAGAGGAACGTGAGCACCACAACGTAATTTAAATACCACTTCCACTTTCCGACAAACGATACAATCCCACTCGCTCCCCGCGTGCAACAAACGTACTATGTAATCCCCGTATACTTGTGTACTACAGTTAAATTGGGTATTTCCCAATTCCCCTTTACTGAAAGTCGCAATGCCTAAATACGTCCGACCAACGGCGCGGTCGAATTTCGGGGCCCTTAAACACTAAGTATTGGAAGGACCCGCGCCCCGAATTGAGTTGACGCCGGACGCAAATAGGTAAATGCAACTTTTCAGCAGAATGCATTTTGGGTAATACCCAATTTTATGGGTCATACCCAATTTTATATATACATTTAATTAGGTTAAGTATTAAACTTAAATCTAATATAGCCACTTTAATCTTTACACATAATACTCACAAGTACACTTTAGGTGCTAGTACGTTCTCCTAAGGGAGGAACGTAAATTGTCTCTAGTGGTTTGTGAAGTATCGTGGTTTGCTTACTTTTTACTTTTGGAGTCTTTCGCAGTGGATATTTGGACTAAGTAAAGTTATTATTGTCTTTATTACGTTATTATTTCACTATTGTTGCTGTTACATTGTTCTTACGTTTGGAGTACGTGGAATTATCGGAAACTGACGTGTTGAAGTAATAATGGCAGATGCCGGAAAGCACGAACTGTTGGAAGTTCGTGTACCCATTTTGTGTTTTGCGCCCATACAAGTTAGTGAAAGCCAATTGGTTGATAACGGAGTATATATTTTAGGTATGAATTGACGGTTACTTTTAAGTTGCATATCAGTAGGGCTGAACACTTAATTTTACATAATACACTTTTCAATTTTAAACGTTTGAGCACAACTTAGCTGAAATTGTATGGCCGACGATCGTCGCTTGCTAGCTAGCCTCTCCCATAGATCCTACCTGGTCAAAAGTGTTCAGACCAGGTAGTTTAAGATCTGTCATAGAGAAAAAAGGACTTCAAGTTTATTTTCTTACAGGTTATAAGCCGAGGCTTGCTTAGTGATCACGTGGATTTTGATTGGCGTTACGAGTGTGTTTACGTGGATATTGTTCGTATTTCGTCACGTGACACTAGTGGATAATCCCCTTTTACAAGAGATAGTGGTGTGACGATTTGTTTTCGACTGATTTTGATTGATTTACGATGAGTAATTCCGAAGGAAATGATGTGTGCCCTCTAAAAGTTATTTAAAGGCCATCATGCAATGTTTGAAGGATATTACGACGCTCCTGGATGCTGTAGAAGAAGGACTGACCAGGTGGTCGGTTGGAAGTGTCTCGTCGAGAGAAGCCCCCCGGTGAGTTTAAGGGACACGGAGTTCCAAGACAGTTTGCGGAATTACCGTCCGTTCGGCCAGCCGAGATCTGGCCGAGGACGAAGGGGTGGAAGTTGGCGCGAAGCCACGCCCAAACATGAATGCAGCACCTCGTGAGGCACCAGCTGGAGTGCCGGGTGCAGGCGTTATTAATATGCCTGCCGGACAAGCGCATGCGCCGTTTTTTGCCCATGCTGGACACAAGATTACAAATCTGTCTATTGAAAAAATTCAGGGAAAGAGCTGTATCCTGGTTTAGGAGCAGGCTTCGGACAGTGGGCCTACCTGTTCATGGAGGCCCTGGAGATCGGAGAGATGACTTCCGTTTTTTTGTGGACCGAGAGATTTAAGGTCAACAAGCTTGGCGAGTATCTTGAGGGCACCGCCGCGGAATATTTCCGTTCGAACCTTGGTTCGTGGTGGCAGGTGTGCTATCAATTGAGTTACGTCTTCGAGCAGATGTGGTTGGGATTCAAGGTTAACATATCCCACCACTAAGCTTCCATGTGGTTTGCTGCTGAAAAATACCCTCGCAGGACATGGACGCAGCACTACTTATACCTAATAGCTCTGGCCCGAGAAAGTGGGTCGAGTGAAAAGCTGATAGTAGAAAACATTGTCAAGTTTGCTGCGCCAAGATTGAAGGTTATGTTAATGGCGAGGTATGATCCGCGTAGGATGGACTACCTCTGCCACGCTCAAGATCTAGTTGCATGGGCTCAAGAGCTGTAGGACGATGCGTTCAAGAGCAGGCCAGATGCTAAGATGCAAGAGAATGCGGTAACTCCGAGCAGAAGCCGAAGAGTCTGCTACACATGAGGTGAGGAGGGGCACATACAGAAGTATTTCCCGGAAAAGTGTCGGAGGGGCGGTGGAAACCGCGGTGAAATGACGAGTCAAAGTGCAAATGATAAGCAGTCAAGAAAATTTGTGCTGTCGACGGTGTATACCACGTTAAATTCAGGTATGAATGCATGCGGAAGCAATGCTTTTGATGAAAATATCTGGATCGTCGAAAGTGGAGCAAGTAGACACTTGGTGTCAAACGCTGAGTTATTGGAGGATGCCATGGAGTACGGTTAAAGTGATACGTTC
This sequence comes from Peronosclerospora sorghi, assembly GCA_026184515.1. Lineage (NCBI taxonomy): Eukaryota > Oomycota > Peronosporomycetes > Peronosporales > Peronosporaceae > Peronosclerospora > Peronosclerospora sorghi. The sequence goes on from CM047584.1 coordinate 12,051,843, forward strand.
GCACTCCTATATGGCGGCACATTGAAAGCAACAACAGTCGGCAAGTTTACGTTTCACACGTGCGACGGAAGTTCAACGGTCATTGTCTTGACTGAAGTTACTTCGCGCCGAGATTGGCTAAATATAATTTCACTCGGCAAGTTGCGCGAGAAAGGCTGCACCATCGCTGAAAATGGTAACATATTGCGAGTGATGTTGAAAGATGCAAGATTATTTGATGTGATGATGTATGGATCCGTATTTGTTGCGAATCTGACAGTGGAAAAGAAAGATTTGAATTCAAAAGGTTTTGAGAGCATGGTGCTTAGCAGTGTGTCGGAAGACGTCGGTTCTGACGTCCACACTGGAAGCCTGCACCACTTTCACGTGCGCTTGGGTCACCTGGCCTACGACACTGTCAAAACGCTGGCCAGGGACCCCAGGTCAGGCATAGCCCTCACTGACACTAGCAGGATAACTTGCCTGATCTGTGCCAAGGGCAAATCCACGTGAAAGGCTCAACAAAGACGGATTTGGGTGAAAATTCGCCGATTGAAAGGATCGGTGGAGTGATTTGCAGTGACCTGAAGGGTTACATCACTCCCCGTGACAGGCGTGGAAAGGTACCTGGTTGTTTTGTCGACCATTTTTCAAGTTACGTTCGGGTGTTTGCCGCGCGCACCGATGACAGGGATGACAAGATATTTGGCCATTTCCTAGCGTGGTTCGAGAACGAGTTTTCATGCCGCGTATGTGGAGAAGCGTACCGTAGATTTTGGGGCCAACTGTGGTGTACTGTAGATTTTGGGGCCAATGGTGGTGTACATGGACGGGCCATCCGGAGAAGATGTGACGACTGGTACAGGTACCTAACGGTAAGCGACGGAAGACCGAGATATCAGGTTGACTGGTCGATGGTGCATGTCAGGATGGGTAGAGTTGATTGGTTGATAATAGTTAATTGGTTGATTTAGGATATAAGCAATAATAAAGTTCTCTTTTTGCGTCCGATCACCAAGATCACCCATAGGGAAGGCGCGAACACTTCGCGACTCCGTTCCTTTGCACGCATCTTTACACGTCCCGGGCGGGAGCACCTCGTGCACTTTTCGGCCCACCGGCAGACGTAAAGGTCTTGAGAACTCGCCCCTCAACTCCTCCCGCTGTGTCAGCGGCACTCCTTGGAAAGGTTATTAGGAAAGTGATTTAGCAGTGCGCTCTAACCTTTCCCCCCATTGGTTGGCATCTTTCCCCTAGAAGTTTGGCTGCTCTAAGCTCCCCTTGGGAACTCTAGGTGGATTTTTGTGAAACTCGTCGATCTGCACATTGAAAATGCAGATCGATCACTTCCTCTTAAGTTTAAGCTAGGAATACATAATGTATTGGAATTTCCTTAGCTATCTAGGCTTAAGAGGCTCGGCGATCAAGTGGTGAAGACCGCCGCGTAATCAAGTACCCCCTTTGCTGATTACCACTAGATCGACCACGTCGATCTGCGATCATCGATCCGCGACCCGCGATCTGCGATCAACAGCCCGCAATCTCGCCAATTCGTACAAGATCAACGAGATCGCCCTGCGATCTGCGATCATCAGCCCGCAATCTCGCCAATTCGTACAAGATCAACGAGATCAGCCTGAGATATGCGATCATGATCATCGACTCGTGATCATCCGAAATCTCGTTGATTCACCGCAAGATCATCGATCATTGATCTTGATCATCGACTTTTTGCACCTGATCGAAAACCGTTGATCTGCTACGAATTCACCTCGATCTGAATAGGAATGAGCGTATCTACGTCCCAGGCACCTGGAGAGCAACCCACGCCCAAACCGTCAGGTACAAAATGTGATCAAGACATAGGCCTGTCACAGGACAACCGGAGGGCCCCTTTCGTTATCGTTAGTCCGGGCGCTGTGGGAACGCCTGATCGAATCTCAAAATTTCTGATCATCCGCTCCACCACATGTACATGTGCTATGTATGGACGGCGTCGGCGAGTACCAAAATGTCGATCTGTTCTGCAAACAGACTGGTATTCGCCGCCAAATCACTGAAACGGGGAATCCAGCTTCGAACGGGAAGGCGGAACGTATGAACCGGACCATTTTCAACATGGCCCGGTGCATGATCTTTGGATAGGGTGTGCCGCTAGTTTATTGGTCGGAGGCGGATGAGTATGGCGCATATATACTCAACCACACTCCGACAAGATCGAACCAAGGTCGAATTTTGCCTCTCGAAGTGCTGACCGGCAAGCGGCCGCGATCACGAATATAGTGGTTTTCGGGTCCCCGTGCATGGTTTAGAGGGACCCGAAGAAGAAGTCGCTTGCTCAACACGCTGAGCGCGCTCTGATTCTTGGTAAAAGTGATGAAAGCAAGGGCTACAAGTTGTTGCTGATTAAGGACCGAGTGGTCGCGGTGACGTGCCTCGTCACCGCGATTGAAACACTGAGCGACAAAACGAGCGAGAAAATTACGAGGGTCCTGGAAGCCGAAGCTGAAATTGAAGCGCAAACATTGGTGGAATCATGTTCCGGCGAATTGGAGTCAGAAACGGCGCATTTAGAGCGCAGAAATGACAAGCCAACGACCCCAAAGGGTGAGCCAAAGCGCGCGAATATGGGTGTCCAAGGTGCGCGCAACACACGAAAGGAGCCGAAGAAATCTATGAAGGGCAAGCAATACGAAGCATCAAGACACAAGAAGCTGACTTAAAGCGATGAAATTTCCGGAAATATTGCTGAAAATGAACGAAGTGTGGAAAGTGCCCTATGCTCGCTCGCAGTATGCGAGTAGGGTATCGAAGTGGAAGCTACATCGCAGATGCAGCCGGACCCTAAAACTTTTAGGGAGGCGCATAGTGGTTCGCAGGATAAGATGTGGAGCCGCGCTGAAATGGAGGAGCTTAAGTCTCTCCAAGATTTGAATACCTGGGATGTAGTTCGTTTCCCCGAAGATAAAATACCTCTCCCGACCAAGTGGGTGTATAAAACCAAGGTAAATGCAAATGGGTCGGTGAAGAGGTACAAGGCAAGGTTGGTTGCCAGGGGCGACAAACAAGTTTTTGGCGATGACTATTTTTTCACCTTTTCGACGGTTATGGAACTTAATAACGTGAAGCTTTTATTGATGTTGGCACAAGTATGGGGGTGGCAGCACGCCATGGCAACGTGCCGAGTGCCTACTCCAAGGCAAAGACTGAAAATTATGTGAATATAATCTACAGGTGCCGCAAGGGATGAACATAAATCAAGAAAAATTGGATGAATTCGGTGTGAAATAGAAAAGGGATCTAGCCCTCAAATTAAAACGGAACCTTTACGGGCTAAAGCAGGCTGGTCACCTGTGGTATCAGTGCTTACGTGAAACTTTGGAAAACTTTGGCTTCGTACAGTGTGTAACTGACACCTGTATTTTCGTTAAACATGTGGAAAGAGAGACAGTTGTAGTCGGTGCATACGTCGATGACCTGCTGGTCACGGGAACCTGTAGAAAAATTGTGGATCTTTTTTTCGTGGATATGAAAGTATTGGAATCAAAGGACTTGGGGAATGTTACAAAGTTTCTTGGAATAAGAATTGAGGGTTATCCAAGGAACGGATACACTTTGGACCAGAAAGCTACGATTAGAAATTTTTTTGGAAGCGCATAAACTCGCAAAGATGAATTCAGCTCGGACACCGATGTTCGTTTTTGATGACGACAAGAATTTTTGTGAGCCTTTTTCCGGTGCGACCGCAAGTCAATATGCCGTGCGTAAAAAATTTTAATCACTTGTGGGCAGTTTGCTTTGGATTTCACGGCGCACTCGCCCTGATATCTCGTTTGCGGTGCACCGCACCACGCGCAGAACTCACGCACCCACTGTTGAAAATTACAATGTTGCCAAGAGGATCCTCAAGTACCTGAAGGGAACGAGTGATTTAAAGTTGAAACTAAAGCATGACAATGATTTGCCGCAGCCATTACGTATTTTGGTGTTTAGTGACGCGGATTTCGTTGCCGACAAGGAAGATCGCAAGAGTATTTCGGCTATGGTGATTTTCGTTAATGGTGTCTTGGTCCACTGGACGTGCAAGAAGCAGACAGCCGTGGCGCTTTCAACCGCGGAAGAAGAATTTGTTGCTGCTTCAATGGCCGGCAAGGAAGCCTTGAGCCTAAGTTGTTGATCCTGGAGATTGGTTTGCATGCGAAGACGCCCCTGATCCTCAAAATTGATAACCAGGCGGCGATCAAGCAAGTGTAAAATGAAGCGAGTGCTGCCAGTGTAAAGCACATCGATGTGAAGTTGAAGTTTTTGAAGGGTTTTTCACGTAAAGACATCATTTTGCCTAACCATATGCCCAGTGTTTAGCGTATCTGCTGACCAAGGACCTCAATGTGCCAAGGATTCATGAGTCGCGTGCAGGCCTGGGGTTAATGTGATGAGTATACTGCCTCCGGTCTTTCAGAAGGAGTGTTAGAAGTTCGTGTACCCATTTTGTGTTTTGCGCCCTTACAAGTTGGTGAAAGCCCATTGGCTGATGATGGAGTATATATTTTAGGCATACATTGACGGTTACTTTGAAGTTGCATATCAGTAGGGCTGAATACTTAAGTAACTTTTACATAAGAGCCTGGTTCAAGTAAGAAATAGAGGTGAAAAAATAGAGATCCAAAAAAGTGCGCTGCAATTCTATTGGTCAGCTCCAGAGGGTCACCTCTATGAATTAAATATAGGTTCCAGAGGTCTATTTCTGACTGAAAAATTAATAGAGATGACGAGTCGCAGTCAAAACGTTGGAGCTGCTGTCGTTTCAGCAGCAATTCTGGCTATAACAAATGCCCTTGCTGTGGTGCTTGATAGCGACGATGATGAGGATGGGCGTAGTCATCGTCGGCCTAGGTCCAGACGATTTTATCCTGCGACGATTTCTCGACAGGTGCCAACATCGACTTGCAGATCGCCTCCAGTCCTCGCTGAATGCGAGATCCAAGGGCATCGTAGGCGACGACCTTGTCTTCCTGACGAGACATAGTTCGCCGCGATCTAGACGATGATGGAATCATCGTGCGTGGCGACTGATGCTCTTCAGAGTACATGGACGCTCCATCACTTTCCTGCATCACATATTAATCCCGATAACATATGAGCGTTATAAGTGTCGTGAAGCGGACCCAAGAGTTTTGGTCGGCTCCGGTCAACAATGGACCGATTGGCCTGTCGGCGATCGGATTGGTGGAAAGTCAAGAGGTTTTTGGGTCAGTCATGTGCAAGGGGTGTCCAGGACACAAATTCGGGTAGGTCACATGAGATTGCGTGTACTACATATTTTCATGTTTGGTACATATTGGGGACTATGGGGGTAGTTATTTAGTTGGGGATTTACCAAGTTTGGTTTTGCTTTCGTTTGGGTTTTGCTTCGTAAAGGTTTTTGGCTTTTAGCTTCGCTTAAGTGACCGTTGGACCCCCAACCCAACCGGGGTCGTTTTCGCCTTACGTGTTAGTCGCCTTTGCACGCCGCAGAGTGTTTTGGGAGCGGAGGGTCGAGTAATTCCCTCCAGCTCATTTTACCCGGCCGGGACGCGTTATAGACGCATCTGGCCCGCCGGAAGTCCCTCGACGGGAGCGTACTTTGGTCGACCCCCAACGTTAAGTTGCACACGTTTGGAACGTGTTATTTTACCTATTGGATTATTTCGTGGAGATATCGTTCGTGGATTACGTCACGTTCTTATTGGATCTCCCTATTGGATTGGATTATTGGACCTCATTGGATTACCGGAGTTTATCTCCCATATTGGCCGGGCTTTACGATCGGGTTAGCGATCTGCCCTCGGTAGTATACAAATTTCGAGTATAACCGGTATACCCGTACCCAGGGTGAAGAGTTCCGCCCCGGGTACATCACCCAGCACGGTCTACCGCATTTAGACCACAAGTAAGTCCCAAGAACCGATCCACCTAGTGTGTTACCAGCCCAATCCATCGGGTACACAAGGTGAGATGCGAAAAGAATCGGACCAGGCGTCCAGTGCTGACGATCGGTCGTCTGCCAGCAGCGGACGATCCGATCGGATCGAAGACGAGGGTTCGCGGGGTCCCCCCCCCCCCGTAAGTTGGAAGGCCGGGCACGATGGTGGTCAGGTTCTCGACACTTCGGTGTTCGATTTCGAACTTGACTCCACTACAATGGTGCGCGTGCCCGGATCACTTGGTGATCGTGGATATCACCGCAGCAATATTCAGTGCAAAGGATTGATTACAAGGCATTGAATGTGGAATCGTTCTGGAGAGGACACAAGGAACGGCTATCGCCTTATATTTTTGTTGTTAATAAGGATGGCTATGTCGGATCTGGCCGGGTGGAGGACCGGATGGGGATTAATAAGTTTTTTCCTCCCCATAAGGCTCCCACCGGATCCAATCGGGACTATAGCAGGTCTTGCTATAGTTCCGGAAAGGATCAGGACTTTTGTCCTGATCCTATGTATTTGAATGAATGTTTGGATGAGAATAAAATAAAAAGCGAAAACCACATGGAGCCTGATCGGAACGATCCAGGCCAACCCCCCAAGGTTCCCAAGAAGAGGCTCAGAATGCCGTCCGAAGAAGACGACCTGAAAGAGAAGTCGCAGGTCGGGGATGGGGTCATTGAAGAAGAAGACCTGACCATGATGTACTACATTCATGAGTTGAAGCGATTTATTCGCGAATACCAGGTCATGCAAATAGTAGACCCCCAGATCCCCGATCGCCTTCTCGGACCCACCACCGAGCCGATCCAAAGCGACCGACCGTTGCAATTGGTGAGGAACCTGCTGGTGATGTTGACCGAGGTTGTCATGAAGATGCGGAAGCCCTCTAACGTGCAGAAGCTTTTCGATCTGGACACTTGGAGGTTGGAGTTGTCGTTTTCGACCTTCCACGACCATTTGGCGCCGTTGGTGGGGGCGGTCCGCCGCCCAACTCCCACCGCGGCATTGAAGGTCGCTGAGACTATTGAAATGGATGATAATGCATGCTCCGACGATAAGTCGTTATATCAGTCTCCACTTGCCTCGGATAACTCATCGGAGTTGGAGGTCGGTGTCGAGCGGATGACCATGGGGTCGGACCAGACCCCATGGGAGCATAAAAAGGACGTGCGGCAACAAGGGGCTGCATGCCAGTCGGGGACCCAGGTGCCCCCACAGGCCTCAGTACCTCTAAATGAGGATACCAACACGTTGCCCATGACCCAAGCCAACGTCCAAGCCATGTTCGAAGCGATGATGTAACGTTTCTTGGGAGATCGATGCCGATCACCTCCGCGCCCACATGTCCAGGGCCGGTCTGCCCGGCAAAATGCCAATATTTGCCAGGATGTGGATATGGAGTCAGTGGCATCAGCGGATAAGCCTATCCGAGGTTTTAAGCCAGTTGGAAAAGCAAAACGCAAGTCGCAACCAACCCGACCGCGCCGACCGAGCAAGAGTAGCGATTACGACATGGAGTCGGTCGGCGAAATGGGTGACCACGATGGTTCAGACGGTACAGGGGAGGGCAAAGCACGTAAGGCTAACCTAGCTCCTACGACCGCATTTGATCTTGGATCTGCCGCGATCCCACGTATTCGTATGGCTGCGACTACGGACTTTAAAGACTTTACCGGCAAGGACGCCGACGAAGAGCAAGTCAGGTCGTGGCTGTGTCGGGTCAAGTCCGCTTTCCTACGGTATCAGACACCAAAAAACGAACGGTGTCTGATCTTCAGGGATCTGCTAAAAGGACCGGATGCAAACTGGATCCAACAGTTGGGTCGGGATGTCCGGTCTGACTGGGATCTGCTATGTGCAGAATTTGAAGGGAAGTACTGCAAATCCGGATTTTCTACCGCCCGCAAGTATCACCATATGCAGAAGCGGGGCGACGAGACGACGATCGAGTATTTTCACCGCCTGAACGTTGCTGCACTCCGCGCCGGAATAGTAATCAAGGAAGGCAACCCGCCGACCGGTGCCGCTATGGAGCATGTGGGTCACTCCATTAGTACCCTGGATGACCAAGAGCTGGCAGATCAGCTTAATCGGCTTCGCCTAAAGGATGTTACGGAAGTGGAACAAACGTTACGGACGCTGCAACACTCGCGCAGTATGAGGGCTAAGGTCGCCGTTGGATCGGGTAGATATAGATCCAAGACCCAGGCCCACCCCGTGAAGAGGCCCTTTACTAGATCGGCCCGTGCTGTCAAAGCGATTGTGACGGAAGACAGCACTGGGTCGGAAGAGGAAAGCAGCGGCCTGTCCAGCCAGGAGTCGGATGAAGACCAGTGCCGCCACGTTTGCATTACGGAATCCGCCCCAAGAGCCCGATCGACGCCTAACCAGGTAGATCGGAAGGGGAGGAGCGGGAACAAGTCTGACCCGAACCGACCTCGCAAGAAGTGTGTTCACTGCGGGTCGAGTAAGCATGACGGTGGGGATTGATGGAAGAAGTTGACCTGCAAGAAGTGTGAAAAACCCGGCCACCCCACCGATCACTGCCTCTTCGTGTGCAAGTCATGTGGAGAGATCCACGAGGCCGGCCAGTGCAAGATGGAAGAATTTTTCAATCTGATGCGCAAATGGTATATGCCGAACAAGCACGCGGGGATGCTTCCACCGGATGTGGAAAAGATGTTAAACTATAACGCTCGCCAGGTTGGAATCTAGATCGAGCCGAGTGGTCTACCTTTGGCATCTATGCATATGTCGGCAAGGAGAATAAAACCGACAATACATGTTCTATTCGCAATCGCGTCGGTCGGGATCATCCGGTCTACAATCTCACGACCGATGAATATTCCCGATCGAAGGTGGTCATGCAGCTAGATCTGCTGCCGGTGGAGTCTCGCGGATACTGGAAGTATCACGCGCCCGATAAATGGTTTAAGCAGGCGAAAGCCTGTGGTAAGATTAATAACCAGAATGCGACGATGTTGTTCGACTCTGGGGCCGAAGTCTCGATTATCGACTCCGCCTTTGCTCGTAAAGTCGGATGTCGTATAGACGACACCCAGATACAAGAATGCGTCGGAATTGGGGAAACTCTTACATGACCGAAGGAAGGACGCGCGTGAAGATCACCCTCTCAGGTTCGTTGGTCTACTTCTTCAGCGCTTGGGTCGGCAAGCTGGCCGGTCAGGATGCCCTATTAGGAATGGATTTTATGGTGCCGGCGGGTATTCGACTGGATTTGTCTCATGGGGTTCTTACACTCCCGGATGAGGTCCAGAATCAGCTAGCTGGTCGACCGCCCCTATACGGATCGTACACCGATCTGGTCAGGTGGGATCAAGATGTCACCATTCCAGTCGGTCAATACGCTGATTCCCCGGTCGATAAATGTTTCCGATCAAGGAAGTTATCGGTGACCAGGGTTGACCGGTGGGTGCCGACCTTTGTGAAGAGTACCGGCCGGTTTGATTACGTTCACTCACCAATATCGGTGACAAACCGCTTACGCCCGACAACAATGCTATTGTTGGCATGTGGCTAGCGGAAGGGAAGGTGCCAGGAAAGGCGGGGTTCGTCTCGATCGGATCGAGACGGTATGTCGAGTGGCAGAACTTGGCATACCAAGCGACCACCGATCTGGTCAGCAATGATGGACCGGTGGAAGAAGATACCTCACCTATGGTGGAACGACCCATCTATGCAACCCCGAAGAAGATGATGGTCCGAAGAAAGGCGCCGCAGTCGCCGGACACGGTGGACCATCAAGCAGATGAGCCAAGGCTCGTCAACATGGTGGTTTCACATGAACAGGCGACAGAGGAGACGAACCAGAAACGGAGAAAGGAGAACACTGGATTGCTGGGGCGGAACACTATGGCGCGCCTAAACAGGTCGATGTTGTTGAAGAGCAGACCGCCGATCGGGACGGGTCGGGTGATGTCACCCCAGAAGACTAACAAGTTTGCATACATGAGGGCGGGGATCAGTACATTCAGGAGCTGGAGATCCAGATGTCAGTCCTTCCTGAAGTGTATGCCGATCCGCCCGAAGTCACCTGGGACGATCTACACAACTTTTGCAATTCCTCATCTTTTTATACTTTTTTTACCTTAGAAAAGGATCTGGAAACACAGAGCAACCTCCCGTTTCCCAGATCTCTGAAGGCAATGCAGTCCTTTCTAAGGAGACTGAATTACTACATCCGCTTCATTGAAGACTTCGCGGTCTACGCGGCCGTGATGTACGAGCTCCGGGAAGTCGACTATCATATGTTGTGCGAAGTAGATCAGGCAACTTTATGAGAGGGCTGCGACTCCGATCGGGCTGCAGAATTGACGCCGATGGAGGCAGATGACTATATGAAGAGTGCAAAGGTTGCTTTTGGTATGTTGATGGCTAAGATGGCGACGGCACCGATTCTCAGGCACTTCGATCCGGAAAAAAAGCCGACCGTCATTTTTTATGCTAGTAAGTGGGCCATTTCTACCACTCTAGCGCAAGAACATGATGGAGTGTACCACCCGGTCACTTTTACGAGCCGGACATTGAAGCCGAACGAGGTCAACTATGGGATCGTCGAAAAAGAAGTTCTGGACTTACTACGGATTTGGATGTGTGCTATAACCTGATGGTCGGCCGACCCATAAAGGTCCTATCAAGGAAGTCAACATTGGCCTGGTTGCTATCAGCCAATGGGATGGACGGTCGGCTCGGCAGATGGTCAGAGATCCTGTCACAGTGGTCTCTCCAGGTCGTCAAGTGCGTCAAAGGGGAGGAAGAGATATTGGGCACATTGGCTGCCAGCATCACCCCTCGGTCTGAAGTGGATGAAGCTCTGACGGCGATTTCCCCAAGGAAACGCTGTAATACGAATTCATCTACTGCTTTATCAGCAGTAGGTGCATTGTCCTCGTTGTCTGCAGCCACGGTCGTCGGGAGGTATTAAAAGAATGTCATCAGCGCTTGGTTGACCTGTTGCGTCCTCAACCTCGACAGTCTATCTCACGGCCGCCACCGACCGTCGATCGGGATGAGGAACTCCTGGGCTTGAGTTTCGACGGGTCGGCTAGCGTGAAGAAGAAGGTCGGCTCCTATAGCGCCATACTGTGGAAGTTACCACAATGGTCTATAGTTGCAGCCGCCGCCGATTTCACGCCGGACATAACGGTCAACGAGGCGGAATATCGGGGGATCCTTCTATGTCTCGACCTGCTGTCATCACAGAAGAAAGGTCGGATCATCATATGTGGTGACTCCAACCTGGTGATAAGACAGATCACTGGGGAGATCGACTGCAAGGCACCACGGCTGAAGTTGTTAAACGACCGGGTGATGAAAGCGTTAAAAGAATACCCCAACCACGATCTATTGCACGTGAAACGGGATTGGAATAGAAGCGCCGACCATCTCGCGACCCTGGCCATGCGGGACCAGGTCGGGGTGACGGTCACCGAGGAGGCCGTTCTACTCGAGCTAATGGATATAAACAGGCTCCCGGAGGTGCTCGAGGATAGACCCGACCAGGTGCATGTGATGGCTGCGACTACATCGCGGACTCAGAAGTCTCGCCGATCGTTCCCGAAGGAAAGGCTGAGTGAGCGCGTTGTGCAACAGCTAGGGCGGAACGGATCCTCAAGGCGCAGGACGAAGAAGAGTGGATCGTCAACTTGAAGGCCTATCTGCGCGGTGAATTGGCCAAGTTAACAAATGATCAAGCAAAAGAGTGTGCCAAGATCGCGGACAGCTACGAGGTGTATGACAATGGACTGCTATATACTGCCTCGATGTTGACCAAGACAGTGCCGATCGAGACCGACTGGCGAAATTGGTGATCCCTGAGTTGCTGCAGCCGGATGTCCTTCATCACTATCATGTGAGTTTAGAAGGGGGACATCAGGGCGTAGGCAGGACATATCACAAGATTAGGGCCCACTTTCACTGGAGAGGACTTTTTCGGAGCGTGCAAAAATATGTGGTCTGTTGCACCGATTTCGAGACCGGAAAGGGCAGGCCGGTAATCAAGGGGCGATCGCCCGGGAATATAGAGGCCACTTACCTTTCCAGGTGATAGCAATGGACCACATACCGTCGCTGCCCGGATCGACGAGCGGCAACACTGAGCTGCTGATCTGGGTCGACCTGTTCACTGGTCTGGTGATTGCGAAGGCTAGTGCATCCCGATATGAGGAGCAGATCGCCCATAATTATGAAGAATGCGTATTCAGAAGGTTCGGTGCCAGCGAGGTTATCAGACACGATCGGGAACCCGGTTTTATGGCCGAGGTGTTCCGATCGTTCAATAACATGCTGGGCCAGAAACAGAGCGCGACGATGGCATATCGCCCGCAAGCGAACGGATCGGCTGAACGCATGGTGCAGACAATCACAAGGGCGATCAAGATGTACGTGGCCGATCCGGAACAACGTGACTGGGACGAGTATGCAGAGAGGCTGGTATTCGCCCTCAACTCTTCAAACGATCGGGTCCGAGGAGAAACGCCTTTTTATCTGGCGTATAAATGGGACCCTCGATCGACACTTGAAGCGGCGATACCGATCGCCTGCACTCGGACCCGCAACCGCGATGCCCGTCGTTGGAGTATGCAGGTCCAGAAGCACTATCAGTACGCGAAGGAAGTCGTCAACGAAAAGTTACGTCAGGCCATACAAGATCGGGCAGTCCGGAACAACGACCAAGTCCGACCTCATGGTATTGAACCAGGGGCGAAGGTACGGCTATACCTCGATCGGGTCAAGGAGGGCTATGCGAAGAAGTTGGCTCATATGTGGAACGGTCCTTTCCGTGTAGCAGAGCTGATCGGTGAGCATGTGGCCCGTCTGATCATGATCGTCACGGATTACAAAGTTTTTCCGATCGTGCACGTCTCCAAGTTGAAGCTGGTTAGAGAATTCCCCGATCGGCCTAAAATGCCCTGTCTGGTGGACGGAGCAGAGAGATTCGATTTCGATGAAGCTCTGCTCCCGGAGGACAGTTGGGAACGGTCATTGGAAGAGGACGAGTTCGAGGTGGAGAAGGTGCTGGATGTCCGATCGGTCAAGAAGACCCGTTTCGGACGCACCCACCGATAATATCTGGTCCGGTGGAAGGATCATGATGAAGAAAACTTGGATCGACGAGCTCGACCTAAACTGTAGAGCACTGCTACGATAGTTCGAGCGAGACCGAGTCAGTCGGAATCGCTTCGCAGTAATGCAGACCCACGAAGACCAAGACCCACAGTAGCGCCGATCAGTGTATGACGAACGTAGTGATGATTCTCGCGATGTGGATGGAAATTGTATATGATAACGTGTTGGTGCAAGCTTGGAGGAAATGGTGAAATTCGGTCAAGTGATTAGATGATCAGCAATGTGAAAGGAATGATGACATATATTACGAATTATCTGGTCAGATAACTGCTGCATCAAGGATCACTGTCTCCCCACAGGCGGCCGATGGTAAATGCCGGATGATCTTCGATCTGGTCAGGGCTGGTCGGTGCAATTCACTGATCTGCACTGGTGACCACGGCAGAGTAGCATCCGAATTCCGAGATGGGAGGGGCCGACCTCCGGCCAACAACCCTTGCAAAATCGGGCATGCTTGTGCCGACCAGATGTACCGGGCTGGAGCGAAGGAACCGATCTGGTCGACCCGCACGTCGGCACAGCAACATCACCCTGGGAGCTGGTCGGCTTTTTATCCCCCGATGCGGGCTTCGCTGGAACGGAACCTCGACGCCGATCCGACCGAGACTTGGATAAAGCGGTCATCAGATATTCGGAGTCACTGGATCCGCCCTCCGAGCCTTCTCCAGACGAGACCTCTATGCGCTTGGTGTGCGCGGCACGGGGGCGAGAGGGCGCACGAGATTTGGCGGGGACAGACTTGTCATCCGCGACCGATTCGGGACTTGCGAGATGCGCCGGTGTCTTGGCCTTCTTCTGGGGCACCGCCCGCTTCTCCTCGAGTTCGGAGTCGCGCGCTATGCCCCGAGCCCTCGAGCTCTTCGGCGCGTCCTTGCGATTTTTAGACTGGGAAGTTTGTGAAATTTTCGGTGGGCCACTTTTGGCCAATGAATGGCGCCGGGTCTGGTCTTGATGTAGACCGACCGGAACGGCCGATGCAGACCGGTCAGCATTGGAACGAACATCCGGACTCTGATGCAACAAGTCAGTTAACTGTTAATAACATAGATTTACGGCCGCCCAGCGACGATTTGATTCCTGGGTCCAGGCGTCTGATCGGGCCTGGAAGGACTCGACCTTCCCGATCTGCTCCCGGACAATGGCCTGCAATTCGCTGGTCTGCCTTTCCAGGTCACCCCGTTGGGTGCGGAGCAGGAACCGGTCGGACTGGTCTTCTAGCATCTGTCGGCCGACTAACGCGAGCTGTTCTAGGAGATGTGAACGATAAGTTTCCATACGGGACAAGTCATGGCGTGCGCCGATCAGTCCGTCCAAGATCGGTCGGAGCTGATCGCGGTGATCACGAGACTGCCTATCCGTCGCGAATAAGGCGTCGAACGCCTTGGTGATATCGGCAGACAGTTAGTCTATATGCAAAAGGAAGTCAGACCAGACCCAGGATGGAAGCAGACCGGTCGACCTACCTCGCGTTGCTTGTTGGACGACCTGGGCCCGGAGACGTGCATTTCGGTGGTTACCTCTTGCAACTTCGCGGTCAGAGAGACCGAACCATTTACTTCATCCCGCAGTTGCAAGAGCGCAGACTACTTAATGGTCAACTGGGACCGGAGCTCTTCGACTGTTTTTCGAAGTTGATCGGCCTCCATCTGATGCCGATCCGGTGTATCGGACCCCGCAGTGTTGGGTGGAGAGCTAAAAAGGCTGTCAGATCGGTCCGATCTGGTCGGCAAGTCAACATGAGGCGATGAAGGACGCAGGGCACCTGCAGCAAGAAGGTCAAGAGAGGTCACAAGGCGATCGGGTATGCAGAACAAGTACCTCGTGGAGTTGAAATTGGAGATCCGTCCAATGGTCAAGTCCGCTACGACGGAAATCGGGATATGATGAGATCGGGCCGCTACCGTTGCGCGGCTGCGAAACGACTCAGGGGCGGCTGTCGTGAAGCGGACCCAAGAATTTTGGTCGGTTCCGGTCACCAATGGACCGATCGGCCTGTCGGCGATCGGATTGATGGAAAGTTAAGAGGTTTTTGGGTCAGTCATGTGCAAGGGGTGTCCAGGACACAAATTCGGGTAGGTCACATGAGATTGCGTGTACTACATATTTTCATGTTTGGTACATATTGGGGACTATGGGGGTAGTTATTTAGTTGGGGATTTACCAAGTTTGGTTTTGCTTTCGTTTGGGTTTTGCTTCGTAAAGGTTTTTGGCTTTTAGCTTCGCTTAAGTGACCGTTGGACCCCCAACCCAACCGGGGTCGTTTTCGCCTTACGTGTTAGTCGCCTTTGCACGCCGCAGAGTGTTTTGGGAGCGGAGGGTCGAGTAATCCCCTCCAGCTCATTATACCCGGCCGGGACGCGTTATAGACGCATCTGGCCCGCCAGAAATCCCTCGACGGGAGCGTACTTTGGTCGACCCCCAACGTTAAGTTGCACACGTTTGGAACGTGTTATTTTACCTATTGGATTATTTCGTGGAGATATCGTTCGTGGATTACGTCACGTTCTTATTGGATCTCCCTATTGGATTGGATTATTGGACCTCATTGGATTACCGGAGTTTATCTCCCATATTGGCCGGGCTTTACGATCGGGTTAGCGATCTGCCCTCGGGAGTATACAAATTTCGAGTATAACCGGTATACCCGTACCCAGGGTGAAGAGTTCCGCCCCGGGTACATCACCCAGCATGGTCTACCGCATTTAGACCACAAGTCAGTCCCAAGCACCGATTCACCGAGTGTGTTACCAGCCCAATCCATCGGGTACACAAGGTGAGATGCGAAAAGAATCGGACCAGGCGTCCAGTGCTGACGATCGGTCGTCTGCCAGCAGCGGACGATCCGATCGGATCGAAGACGAGGGTTCGCGGGGTACCCCCCCCGTAAGTTGGAAGGCCGGGAACGATGGTGGTCAGGTTCTCGATACTTCGGTGTTAGATTTCGAACTTGACTCCACTACATAAGCATTTACCTGATGGATCGAGGGTTGGGAGGATAGCAAGCAGTCATGGCCCATGCCGGCTCGGCCACCGAAATGTGACACCAGTTCATCCCAGAATACTGGCTTCTTGGGAATAGGGGAGTTGCCGGTTTGCTTGTCTGCAGCGTTATGCTGACGGTATAGATTCTTCAAGGCCTGATACTTGGTCTTGACTTGCACAGTCGACACTGCGAATCCACAAACCGTCTGCAGATGCAGAACGATCTTCGACCAGCCTAGCGCTAAGCTGATCTTATCCTTGCTGTCAAGGAATTCAGATCGGAGCGCCTGGCGCTGTTCAAGGAGCTCCCGAATCATGTCAGGAGTTCACTGGGCTGGCTCAACCTCAGTTTCAGTCTTCTTCGGTCGACCGCGCTTCTTGCTGGCAGCAGCCGGCGCCCCGGATGATGCGGGAACCAATCCGGGCTGAACCACCGACACGGCGTGAACAATGCCCTCGTTGTCAGCTGCACTGGAAGACATGACCAGTTACTGAATTTTAATATCGATATTGATTTTTGTAGCTATAGTCTGAACCGCGCAGTTTCCGAGACCTCTATTTCTTTTACCTCTAATTCTTACTTGAACCAGGCTCTAATACACTTTTTAATTTTAAACGTTTAAGCACAACTTAGCTGAAACTTGTACGGCGACGATCGTCGCTTGCTAGCTAGCCTCTGCCATAGATCCTACCTGGTCAGAAGTGTTCAGACCTGGTAGTTAAGATGTGGCATAGAGAAAAAGGACTTCAAGTTTATTTTCCTACACGAACACTACGCACGCGCTTGACATGGCGGGCTTACCCCTATCCCCATTAGAGGGGAGATTCCTAAATATCTCTGCAGTTTTTCGAAGGTGACCCTAATTTCTTCCACATAGAGTTTAGCGAACAAAAGTCCAGATTTGTTAGCTCCAACTACCAACTACCTCTCTCCACCTTGCCGACCTGTCCGATTTACTGAAACAACTCTTGAGCTTTTAAGTCAAGCGTTTCGCTGAATGCAGAGTCGCTTTTTAAACAAAATCAAGCGCAAGATCAACGTCTCCCGTATGGTTAATTGGTCGGCCAGGAAATATTTACTCATCTACTCATATCACTCTGAAAATATTTACTCATCTACTCTAATCTCTCTATGATACTCTCCACGGCTTCTGTGACCGACTCGAACACGGCAACATCGTTGCGCTCGGCCATTTCGCGCAAATAGGCACGCGCGCGAATCAAATCATCCAACTCGCGGCCACTGATCGTTACGCCTTCTTCTACCATACTACCTTCTACTACTGGCTCAATCACGAGCAACACAGCTTGGTGACTCGAGACCAACTCTACTGCCTCCGCCATGGCCGCAATCGAGCGCAAATTCCTTGGAATCACGAACAGAATAAGCTCTGCATTGGCTTTCTGCGTTTGAATCTCTTGAAAGGTTCCCGCGCGTGCCTGGACGTGCTTCTCGGCTTTAGAGGAGAATCCAGCCTGCAAGTAGTCTGCAAAAGGGACATACACGGGGATCCCCGCCTTCCGTAGCAACGGGATCGCAACTTGCTGTCTCCAGGACGTTGCTGTCAAATTCCCTCCTAGATAGACAGAGCCTCCTGTATAGTTACTGAACAATTGACAACCTAGTTGCTTCCTGATCGACTGGGTCGGGGACGTTAACTCGCAATTCTCGTCACTTTCGTCCGTGCTGCTCTTTGTACTGCCACTGCAATTGGACTCGACGGACCACGTGGAAGAGTACGACCGCGACATCACGCGATGTGGACGGCGCTTGCCTGACCAGCCATTTAGCACAATCGACGAGCGTTTTCGTAGACGCGGTATGTCTCGTCGTGACTTTGGCGCCTCCGTTTGCTGGAGCCACGCAATGCATCCGGTAACCGCTGCCGCCACGTTTGGAAACACTTGGACGCCTCGTTTGGCCGCCAAGTCACGCAGACATTGGCGTGCGCCATTGAGATCCGCTAGCTCCATCTTGGAGAGCACCTTGCCGGCAATTGCGTCCCCTTCGTCCATCTCTTCAATCACGAGCATCACGTTCCTGCCTCTACAAATCAACTCTACGGCTTCATGAATCGACACAAGACATCGCGTGCATTTATCGACGACGACAAGGATAATCTGCGCCGTCTCTTTTGCTCTCGTTTCAATCGGAATGAGCTCGGCCACCCACTCGTCCACCTGTGGATTAAAGTAGCGCACGCGCGCAGCATCCAACATGGGCATGGCCACGTCCTGCCTCCATGTCGTGGGATTACAGGACCCCGCAAGAAAGACGGCAATGTCTGGGGCGAGCTCGAGCCCTTCGCTAAAGCTCTGCGTCTTCCGTGTCACGTGGTGCGGACGTGTAGACGGGGCGGCAACAGGCGCGACCCAATCACATGTCGAGCGCGCGTGCAACAGATGCGGGGACGTATACGAACGGCGCTTGGTAAGACAGAACGCGTGCGCGGGCCGTTGCGTCCGTGCGGACGCTTTGGTCATTTGTTTCACTCAAGTTGCAAAGTGAACGAAGAATGCATGCGGTTCGTGTTGCCCAGAAATAAACCCTAGGCCCTATTCCGACCTTAGGTACGAAGAAGCGAACGCTCTCAACTGGGTTATCCCCCGTGTTGGGATTGCGAGATCGTCGGAATTTCACACTGGAAATCCTGCTTTCGACCGTCTTGTCATTGAGCGCAGTCTCCATCCCGCAGCACTAGCGCTTACACAAAACTGGCCACTCAGGTAACAGATTCTCTGGCGTGGACGACAACACTGGGGATGCTTCTTGTACCGGACCTTTCCGACTTGCTTCAGCTGATGGCTTCTTGTCCATGAATTTAGTCGAGAAAATCACGGGATTCTGTCCACTTAGAAGTAGGGACAGTTTTCTCCGTCCAGTAATGGACTTGCCACGCTAGTCCCCTCCCTAAGTCGATGCTTACATTTCCGCAACTTACCACCCTCTTCTAGCAACGTGCGCTTGCCAAATCAAGCGTTATACGCACAGCATTTTGGTTTCCACGTAAATCTGCCATGTGGTGCCATGACAGAAGTAGTTGACAGCGTAAGAACTTTCCCGGTCAGGTAGCAAGCACCCGTTCTGGTCTACTGTATGTCACAACCAATGCGCTGCAACGTGAGAACGAAGTCGTTGGATTGAAACAGGTAGAGGCAGCACTCTCGATGCTTGCGCTGGCTCGAGAGAACAAAGGCACGAGATCGATGTTGCATTTGTTTTGTGTACAGCAGCTTTTGAATGGAACAAGGTAAACACAAAACAAAACCTTGCGGTCGCATTGCAGCAGGGTTCAAACGTTTCGCCCCGCACGCAGCATCCCTCGCTACCTACACACGTTAACTAAAGCAAAAAGTTCCTTACGCAACGACAAACACCTTGGATTGCTCGGCAACTTCGTCTCGCATGGCAAGAAGGTTCGTGGCGTCCTAATAACATCCAAGTATTCGAGTCGGCGGACATTCAAAACAATCCCTTCCTCACGAAGAACAAGATACGCAAAACGGGGCTTGCGACGGATCGTGCGCTTGAGCAAATGCAAGATCACTTTCATCACGAGGGTCGTCGAACGGGTGTGTCAGGAGCTCGAAAAGATGCTGAACACCTTCATAGTTGCCTTCGTGCGCCATGTCAATCGCTCGTTGAGCTACATGGTTTCGCAACACAAACAATGGATTGACTTTCAGCATGTGGCACCGACGATCTCGATCACGAAGTTGATCCCATTCCTTCTTTAGTTTCGACATGTACGCATCCATCCAGTCTTCCCATGCCGTGCGCACACTATCCATGCGTTCCTCGTCACTCGTTGCGTCAAGCGTCGCTGCTGCATCACGATAGCTCTTGAGCTGGGCAACAAGGGCAGGAGTGATGCCATATTGACGAGCACGCTCGGGGTTCTCCCGAACCAACGATACAATCATATGAAACTGAGCATCACCGACTCCACCAGATTGCTGGGCCAATTTCCGTTTCTGCTGAGCCAACGTCTCTGACACTGCCACAAGCTCATGCAACACACGCTCTCGAGACTCTCCCGAGTCAAAAGCGTCGAGTTTTGAGAGAGACCGGAACGTGCACGTAAAATCTGCGCCAGTGTGGGTCATCACTTCAAACAACGATGTTACAAGCCTTTTATCGTCCGCATCTGAACCCTGCGGAGAGGATAGACCTAATTTTTCCTTCATTAGACGCATAAACTCATTTTCATAGACAGTATCGAACGTCTCGAGCCCAAGCTCGAGTTCCGTCCGGTCGGCCACGAGTGCGAGTTGGTCCGCTAGTACCTTGCAGTTCCATTTGCAAACTTCCGGCTGAGCCTCGTAGCGATAGCGACCACCATCATCGGATGTGTTGCAGATATGTTTGGGGTCAAAGTGTTCCATGAACCCAAATGGACCGTAATCGAGCGTATCCCCAACAATACTCATGTTATCTGTATTTAACACGCCATGACAGAAACCAAGAGTCTGCCATTTTGCCACCAACGTGGCCGTTCGACCCACGACCGTCTTGAAAAACGTTTCGTATTTCTTCTCCCCCGTGATTTCAGGAAAATATTGCTGAATTACGAAATTTAGCATTTGTTTCATCATCTTTTCTTTATTTTCCACATGGGCACTCGGGCCAGCACGTCCACTGAACTGATCTGTGGGCTTGAAAATCTCAAAACTCCCAAAACGCATGAACGTCTTGGCAATGCGCGTCACAACCGCCGTCGGCTCCATTTTCGCATTTCCATTATAAAAGATATCGCGTAGCACTTGCGTTTCTCTCGACGTGACGACACTGCCGGCTCGAGTAGTGGGTACATTGAGTGCAAACATATGTTCACTGCAAAGAAATTCTCGTACTGTGGACCGTAGAACTTTCCGACCATCTGCTGCGCGGGAATAAGGAGTGAGGCCCGATCCTTTTAATTGGAGCTCCCATCGATCACCATCAGTCACCACTTCGCCCAAATAAAGAGCCGCTCCATCGCCTAATTGGCCTGAGAAAAAGCCAAATTGGTGACCACAGTAACATTGGGCAGCCGTCTCAGAACCTGGTAACAAATTGTTGCCAGCTAGAATTGGCACGAGACTCTCGATTGGTTCAAATGCATCGTCTTGACCCTGAGAGTCATTACACACATCCTCCTTCTTTTGATCGTTCCATCGTAGCTCAAAACCAACTAATCGAAGAGAATCTGGTGATACAATTACTACTTCGGGATTCGCGATTGGGGTTGGCTCGATTCGAGAAAAACAGACACCCGGACCGACCGTGCGCACGAAATTTCTCGATTCTTTGTCAATCGGAAGTTCACGCAGTACGGAATTGTCAAATCTAGACGTAGGAAGGCGTCTCCAGCCGCTTAGAGAGCGCGAGAAGCCGTCACGAGGGTCCATACGCTTAAGAACCGTTTTAAGTGAAATAGGCATTTTCTATCTTTTCTCAGCACCTACTATCAAATTTCAGCCAATTAAAAACTCGAGAATTCATACCCCGATCCATCTCTCAACGCTTCCTGCGTGTGTGTTTGTTGGAAACCAAGGGCAAGTTGCGATATTGTAAGGTTTTAGCATCGACGCACTAAAGTCGAAAATAGGTGTACACAAATTGCATTTTTTGGACGGACTAAAAATAGTCCAGTCTAAATATATCACTTTTGCATTTTCTTCTCACGGTTAACTAACAGTAACCACGCTTCCGTTTTCTCTGCGCTTGGTCACTTTGGCATATTCAGTAGGAGTAGAGAGGGGCAAGCGGCATCACACGGCAGCCCAAGTTTTTCTTTAGTGGGGGCGCGCACTTAGGTTCCGGTTACTGAGGATAAGTGCTGGATACGAAGGTTGCGCGTACTAAGGGTAGGGTATACTAGGATCAAGTGATTAGTACGCTTTTTTGCACTACGACTATAAGATGGCCAAAGGGAAGAGCACACAACAACAGGTTATGAGCCCAAGTAAGGGGCGTGACGAAAGCGAGGAGAAAGTCGCTGTTGTTGAAGATAATGCGGGGTCGGCTGACGTCTTAGCAGCCATCCGCGAGCTGACGGACCGGCTGGGGAAGTTGGAAAGTTCTCGTGGAGCAGTGTATGATGGGGGTGGTGTGTATCACACTCCCAAAGGGGACACTAAGATGATCATGGCTTCCTTGGAAGGAAGCCATGAGGAGAAGGCTGTGTACAGGCCAACAAATCCAGCTGCAATGAGCTTTAGGCATCTCAGCAAGGCCGGTGCGAATTGTTTTGATCGAGGTGTCGCAGCAGACGCCGGACAGATAGGGGCAGAGGCGGGCATCCCAGGACAGGGGTATGTAAACCCAGGGGTGCATATAGATGCAGGGCAGGTAGTACAAGCGCAGATAATGCGGACGCCCTCACCGAAGCAGTGCAAGCTTCAAATTAGAGTCTTCGACGGTACTGAAGTGTACCGGGGACTCGGGTCGTGTTTTCACCCGTGGGGCAGGAGGTTTTTGCGCCAGATAGGTATCGCTGAGGCAGCGTGTGGGTTCCCATGGAATAAAGACGTTAAGATCGATCTCCTGGGGCACTTCCTATCTGGTACGGCGGAGAGCTATTACAACCGCCAGGTTGAAACGTGGTGGAGTGAGACTCCCGCGTTGTGCTATGTTATGGATAAGATGTTGACGACGTTCCATACGCAGCTGACGTAGGCACAAGCGATGAAGTTATTTTTGGCGAGGAAGTGTTATACAAGATCCTGGCCGGAGCATTACTTGTATTTGCTAGCAGTGGCGGAAGCAGTAGGGGGGGGCGAGGATGCTCTGGTGCTTGATAATGTTATTTATCATGCAGCGCCAGAGCTGAAGCATGTACTAATGTCAAGGTATGATTACACTCGCGTGGACTATCTACGGCAGGCTGAAGAGCTCTGCAAGTTCGCGCAGGCAGTGGAACACGAAGGTAACAGACCAAGGGCGGCGGAACGAGGCACAATTAACTTCGTGGCAGAAAGGAAGGAAAAGTCAATAAAATGTTACGTATGTGGAGATGCGGGACATTTGAAGTGGAATTGCCCGAAGAAGGGCGGCAAAAATGTGATTTTTTCGCTTACGATTACTGGAGATTACGCTAACGTTTCGAGTAATAAGTTAATTTTGGATAGCGGTGCAAGCATGAACCTGACGAATGACTCAAGTTTTCTACGGAATACAGAGCCAGTGGATGGTGTGTGTTATCAATCTGATGGTAAGAAGCTGAAGGTCGCGATGAAGGGAGAATTGCAGGTGTACGCGCGGTGCGGTGGAGTCGAAAGACTAATCAAGATTTAAAATGTGTATTACGAGGAGAATTTGGCGCGTAACATTTTATCGTATGGACTCCTAGAAGAAAAGGACTGCGAGTTGGCTTACGTGAATAGTAAGCGGGTGATCAAGTACCAAGAGACAGGCGAGAGCATTTTCGAAGTTGAAAAGGTGAATAAGGTCCTGACAATCGACGTGCTCATGACCCAGCATATCAAGAACATCGAGACTCTGGACGACACGCAGAACGAGCAGTTGCGGCGTCTATTTACGGAAGAAGGATGTGCAGATTCAAAAGGAGCACCAGTATCAATTGAAGAACAAGATGAAGAAGTTCAAGAAGCACAATACAGCAAGAAGTATACCAAGAGAGTCAAGAATAAGAAGACATGGTCAAGAGAGCGGCACGTGAAAAGGGAGTACACTAACAAGAAAGCGGAAACAAGTGATTAACGGAAGCAAGAAAATAATGATGACGATGATGACAGTGGAGTGGTGAATATGATCACGGAAATGGATCCGCGTAATTTTTCGGAAGCTATGAAGAGCAAGCACAAGGATGAATAGAGTGAAGCGATTAAGACGGAGATAATGGCGTTAGAAATGAACGAAGTGTGGGATGTAACAAAGAGACCAAGTGGATGCAGGCCGTTACACACCAAATGGGTGTTCAAGACCAAGACTGACGCAAACGGAAGTGTGGAACGTTACAAAGCACGACTAGTCGCGTGAGGTAACAAACAACGCTTTGGATTTGATTATGGACTCACGTTCGCGGCTGTGATGGATATGGGAACGGTGAAGATTATTTTGGCGTTGGAAAGAAGATGGAATGTGAAGGACAAACATGGAGATATCCCGAATGCATACGTCAAGGCGCTCGAAGAGGAGCATGATATTTACTTATATATACCAAGAGGTATGGAGCTCACGAAACAAGATTTCAAGAAACTCGAAGTGGAAGAAGTAAATGAGCTGGTGCTGAAGTTGAAGAAGACCTTGTATGGTCTTAAGCAGGCAAGTCGACTCTGGAACAGACTATTGCACGACAAGTTGATTACGTTGAATTTCTCGCAGAGTTACACGGATTTATGTTTGTATTTCAAGCGACGTGGAGTGGATATGATCGTGTTCGGGATTTACGTGGATGATTTGTTGGTGACCGGAACGCAAGAAGATTTGGTAACGACATTCTTTGATGACATGAAAGTGTTAGACATCAAGGATTTGGGTGAAGTGTCCAAGTTTTTAGGAATGCGGGTGACTTATGAAGAAGGAGGAGGTTATTACCTCGACCAAGAAGTGATGATCAAGTGTCTCATTGAAGAATATGATTTAAAGGAGGCCAATCCAGTGAAGATACCAATTGGAGGAAATCACGAGGACGTGTGTATGGAAAATCAAGTGCAATTGCCGGTCAAGCCTAGTGAAGGATCTCCTGCAGTGAGGGATTACCAGTCACTTGTGGGATCCTTCCTGTAGATTGCGAGATGTACTAGGCCAGACATAGTGTACGCGGTACACAGGGCGACCAGGCAAACGCATGCGCCGAGGATGACAGACTGGCTTTTAGCCAAAAGAATTTTGCGGTACTTGAAGGGGACATTCAAGATGAAGCTAAAGATGGAGCAGTAGAAGGAAGTCGATGTGCAAGATGTATTACAGCTAGTTGCATACAGTGATGCAGACTAAGCGGGATGTAAGGAAGACACAAAGTCGGTGACCGGTGGATTGGTCACGTTGGATGGAATTATTCTCTATTGGATGTGCAAACGACAGGCGTGCGTGTCACTTTCGATAATGGAAGCAGAGTTCTATGCTGCGTCGCAAGTGGAGTGCGAGGTGTTTTGTAGCCGGGTGCGTACACGCACGGTGCGGATAGCGCACAGAGGAAGACTTTCCTTTAAGCGGCGCTCGCTGCTACTTAGCCGATACGCCCTTATAAAAGGGCTTAGTAGGAGAGAGCTCACCTACTCGGGGCCAAGATTCACGGGGTGGCTTACAGATAGCTTTCGCTAACCCCTTTGTAACAAGGCTTCCCTTATAAAGGGAGGTAGCGTAAGGGAGAACTCCCTTAGGCTACATTACTCACTGCGCGCGCGACCGGGCGTGGTCGCGCGCCTAGCTCCGCTAACGCCTTAACGGAAAGGCTCCCTTACTGAGGGTGTAGCTAAAGGTAGGGCTCCCTTTACGCTACTGTACTCAATGCGCGCGCGACCGGGCGTGGTCGCGCGCCTAGCAGCCTAGCCGTCCTAAGTATTTTTGTAAACTGAATGTATATTTTAATATATAATTAGCCTAAATTAATTTAAACTAATGTAAACTATATGTAATACTAAGTACAACTTACTAAATTCGTACCTAGCTAAAATGTAGTGTACACCACCTGTGTACCAACACGTGGTTGGATGCTACGCCACCATCAAGGGCTCCTGCCCTGATTGGTTAAAATAACCAATGGTCCAAAACCTTTCGGTCCGGTCAATACTGACCCCAACCGTAGTGTACTCCCGTACACCACCTACTAAATGTGACTCGAATGTAACCCTGTTACATCCTCCCCCATCAAGACTATTGCTTACGCAATAAACAAATTTTGTTGGAGAACTCCAACTGCCAGTACCTCTGGCTGACCACGAGCACCTTTAGTGGTGGTATGGAAGTCCGATAACTCGGAAGTGGATGCCCTTGGGGAGATCTCCCCAACGGCTTACCACTCCGACAGTGCCGAACGGTGATGTCGGTCATCCAACCCATTCCCCACACGTGGGAAAAACGCACTAACTCATGCGCAACTATTACCAACCTCGGATGACATATCCGAATCGACGAAGTCGATCACCACTACTGAGCTGGACGCAGCTCAAGAGGCTCAAAATGCCGCACAGGCATTACAAGCTTCCTTGCACGCCCCCCATGCGCCCTCCACGCGAGGCATATCGTTTTGGAGCTCCTCGTGACCTCCAAAAGTGGTCCAGGAATGAGGTACAGAAGGGTTTAGTCTTCTATACCCCTGACCTCGCGACTGTACAGCCGCAACACATCACACGCCGGAATCAACTCCGGGAAAAACCGCTCACGCAGAAGCAGTTCACTGCTACCTCATATCGAGAGCGCCTCGAGAAACAGGCACAGGGTGCCGTTGTTGGGAACCTCCGCGAGGTTCCCTTCATTCTCCTGCAAGGAGAATATGCCAAAGAGGCAGAGCAGAAGTTCCGCGCTTGGGCGGAGGGGAGAAACGTCTCCCCGAGTTTTTTAAAGCTGTACAACAGCTATTCCGAACGTGACGTTCGGATAGAGAGGGCATTGTGTTTGTCGTTTGCCAGAGCCAAAGCCATGGGGCAGTTACGTGCCCCTTATCTCATGCGCTATGCTAGCGCCGGTGCCCTCACTACGGTGCCGGAGCACAGTGCGGGATCCGCATCTGCCTCCGGAGGGCTCCCAACTACTGGGAGTAAAGGGGACTACCCCGCCCCTTTGGTCGTTGACTCACAGCGGGATTCTCCCGCTCGAAAGCGTCAACGACGTCACGGCAATCCTGCCGCAGGGGAGTCTCGAACTCCCACGAACTCTGTGAATGTGGATAACCCTTCCACTTCACCAAATACTGGGTTTGACCCCGATGATGAAGTCGCGCCATCAGACGCTCCGCCCCGTCCTGCCGTCGGGCAGCCTGCCGGCCGCCCTGCCGGGTAGATCCAAACAAACAATAGATTCTTCTAGGTCGCTGGGGCCGTGGAAGGCGCCCAGTGCGCGAGCCGTGGCGGCTACAAGCGCAGACCCGAGCTGCACCCGGTCGGGCAACCTGCACTCAAGCCCTGGGCCACACACACGTGGCGTCAGCGTAACCCGCGGATTTACTAATCCGTTCACATTAAACGGGGTAAACCCCGTAGATGCATGCACCGAATTGTTTATGGCAAATTCGGTCATAGGAAGCATCTCACTCCAACTCTTGGAGCATCCGGACATAAGCTCCGTAGAATATCCTCAACAACGCGATGAACGCGTTCCGTCTTGTCCATCAATGGACTCTGTCACCGCTGCCAGGTGATCATCTCGCTCAAACGGTCTACAAAGACCGAAATGCCGGTGAAACCGGCCTTTCCCTTCGGAAAAACCGAAGATAAATCCATACTAATTGATTTCACGCGATTAAAGCGTTTTGTCTTGTCCATCACTGGACTCTGGTACCGCTGCCAGGCGAGCATCTTTCTCAAACGGTCTACAAAGACCGAAAAACCGGCCTTCGAAAAAACCGAAGATTGAATCCAACGGCTACTCCGCCAAAGGCTCACCTTCATATTTATATATGGACTTAGACCACACGAACCATTGGCAATTCCCAATTGTATGCTATAGGTCGGCTAGGTCCACACGAACAGCTGCCAATTTCCAACTGTTTCCTATAGCAGCTGAATCTGTAGAGGCTTTGAACCTCTATCACCACTCACGAGTGCGAATATACGCACCGACCCACTAGTACATTTTGGGTCACCAATACAAAGCGCTTAAAGCGCCGTAGGTCTTATCCCGACCTAAATGACCCCCGGTAGGGGCGTCATGTGCCTCAAAGAGGACTCTATGCTTTAGTTCCTCATCATGAGGAACAACCACCCGCGGAGTTCCTCCGAGCTCGTGCTATAATATAGCAAACCGTCACAGTACCTGTATCGGTGTAACCGAGCTCTAGCTCGACTTGGCAGGGTTGGCTCAGACGAGCCAATACCCTTTCCACCCAACGCGCTGATAAGCGCTGTAAATTGGGGGTCTTTCTCATACGCCTGGCGTATGAGATCCACCACAGACGAGGTGACGAATGTCGCGTGAGCGAGCTCTTAATTGGGACGACGCGACAACGCGTCTGCAAGTACATTCTGTTTACCAGGTTTGTACTTTACCTCAAAATTGTACTCCGCAAAGAAGGAGAGCCAACGGGCCATCCGTTGGGAGAGATGAGGCGACCTTGTCGCTGTCCGTAAGGACGCGTGGTCAGTATAAACCACGAACGGCTTTGAGCCGAGTAGATGAACCCTAAATTTGACAAGAGAATACTTCATTGCAAGTAGCTCCTTGTCATGAACGGTATAATTCCGTTCCGCAGCTTTAAGCTGACTCGACTCAAACGCAATCACGCGTTACCTTCCTGCATCTTCTGCTTGTAACAAAGCACATCCGCTTGCGAAATCGGAGGCGTCGCAGACGACACTAAATGGTTTCCCAGAATCTGGGAGAGCAAGAACGGGAGCTTTTAACAAGATCCCCTTAACGGCTTCAAAAGCGTTTTGGTGTTTGGTTTCCCAACACCAGTCAACATCCTTCTTAAGAAGGACCGTCAATGGCTTCGCCATTTCAGCGTAGTTCTCGCTGTATTTGTGGAAATAATTGGCTAATCCAAGCCACTTCCGTAAATCTCTAAGATTTACAGGCGAAGGCCACTCCAAAATGGCTTTCACTTTCGCGGGATCCGCCCGCACTCGATCCTTACTGATGATGCATCCGAGAAAAGGAATTTCCTCAGCACCGAAAATACATTTGGATGTATTTGCATATAGTTTATGCTCTCGCATACATTCGAGCACAGCTCGAAGGTGTATTAGGTGAGTCTGAACATCAGACGAGTCGCCTTCCGCACGACTATGAACGAATATATCGTCGAAGTACGTCTGTGAGTACTTTATATGAGGGCGGAAGAGTTGGGTCACCAAGCGATTAAAAATCGCTGGTTCATTGTTTTTTTTTCACCAAAACTGACTCATCCATCGTGGATGAGGAGTTCAACTCCTCTTCCGGACGCGACACGACAAACTCGTCGATTTCATCTGCTTTCAAAGCAGTTTCAAACTCGTTGAAAGACATCTCCTCCAACGTCAACAGTTCGCCTACCCCAGGCAACCGTTCAAGGCTTACGCCTTCTGTGACAATACCTGTCACACTATTCAGCATCCGATAGGACTGCTGACTACTGGCCTCGGGACTCATCCCGAGACCCAGATGGGGGGAGTCAATTGCCCCATCTATTGGAAGCGCCTCGCGCCTATCCACAGAGGTCTTAAACTCTACCACCGGTGACTCATCGGTCTCACCTAATAAGGCGTGGTCGGAATCAATTCCGACCTTCAGAAGAGACAAACTACGGGTCTCTTCGCTTGGAAGCGCCTCGCGCTTAACCACAGGGGTCTCTACCCCTACCACTGGAGTCGCCTCAGAGGAATCCACCTCTGCCAATGGCGACTTGCTATTCTCGCCTATAACGGCGTGGTCGGAATCATTTCCGACGTGCAAAAGAGACGAACTACGGGTCTCTTTGCTTGGAAGCGCCTCGCGCTTAACCACAAGGGTATCTACCCCTACACTGGAGTCGCCTCAGAGGAATCCACCTCTGCCCCTGGCATATCACCAATATCACCGTTAACGGCGTGGGGATTAACCTCCGAATCCCCCTCGTTAAGGAACTATTCCTTAACGTAATTGGGACTGATCATTTCAGACATCCCAATCTCTGGCATCTCACGCCAGAATCGATTTTGCGATCGAGCAAAGGTGGGTTCATAACTCGCCAATGCTTCACCCGACCGCGGGTGCGTTGAGCCAATGGACTTAGACTTCCAGTCTATCCATGGATCGTGGCGTTCCAGCCACTTCATGCCCAGAATGAGGTCATACCTCGAGTCAAAATCCAGGACTAGGCAACGTTCTAAGCTGTCGAATCCTGCAAACTTCAGCTTAAGGTCAATCGAGACCTTGGGTACAGAAACCTGTACGCCCGTCGCAAGACGGACCGTGACAACGTCACGAGAACGTCCCTCTAGGGCCTCGGCATACAGCCGACTCTTCTCAACAGAAGTCCGTCTGATATAATTGTCAGACGCTCCAGAGTCTATCAAGACTCTCCAAGGCTTATCAAAGCCTTCACGTCCGTAGGGACTACCAGCAAACCTGGCTGGTACAACAACTCGGTGCTAGAAAGCACCGCTTCCCTCGGGGATTTGTGCTGTCGTCCCCTACCCTGGGGATTAACAGCACTGAGGGGTCCATCAGTAAGGCGCTCCGCACCTATTGGGAGCCGCTGTTTCCCGACGGCTTGGGCGAGGGCCTTTTTGCCGCGCTCGGCCCCTTCCAGCGACTATCTCGCTGGGGATTTTGTGGACATCTGTTCCGCAGATGATCCACGCTTCCACATAGGAAGCACCTTAGCGGCCCACGCCGCTGCAACATAGCTAAGAGCTCCGCCCCGAAGCTCTGCGAAAAAAAGAGTCAGAGTGACTCTTAGCGGAAGGTTTCCCATCCACTTTGACCTGACTAAGGTCCATGGGTTCAGGAACCACCTTAGAGGAACGAAAGTTCCTCTCGGCGTTAAACGCCATCTTAAACGCCTCCCCCAGGGATTGGGGTCGGCAGTGGAACAGTTCCGAACGTGATGGCCCTTCTTTCAGGCCTCCCATGCAGACGGGGATGGACACATCGTCCGAATACGCTTTCGCGTACATCCCTGCCAACAGGGTCTTCAGTCCTTGGACATATGTCTCCAAGTCCCTAGTGCCCTGACGGCACCTCAAAAACGCTAGCTGATTCTGTAACCAGATCAAGCGTTGAATACCTGTCCATAAGCTTTCGCTTAAGGACTCCCCAGTTCGGGAACACGGTCGTGACCGAACCCTGACACGTAAACGCCCATGTACGGTCTTTGCCCGTAAGATGGGTCAGTGCAAGTCCCACTTGCAGGTGATCCTCGATCACTTTCGCGGTGGCGAATGCGGTTTCAACCTCTCGAAGCCACACATAAAGGTTTTCACCTTTCTGGCCGGTGAATTCCTTTATCTTAAAGGACATCGGAGGGCGCACCCCCGTAGACGCGGGATAACTCCCGCGAAGACTCGCCCCATGGGCGGTAAGGGCATTCTCCCTTTCACGCACGGCATCGAGGCCCTGCTCCACTAGATGGCGCATGCCATCTTACCCCAATATGGGTAACGGCCTTTAAAAGGCTTCCTGTTGGACGGGGGTTAGCTTACCCCAATCGTCCTGATCCATCCCTTGCAGAGGATGTTGATCACCAACACAGGTGTTGGATTGACTACAAGTGCTACCAGATGTAGCCGGGTGCGTACACGCACGGTGCGGCTAGCGCACAGAGGGAGACTTTCCTTTAAGCGGCGTTCGCTGATACTTAGCCGATACGCCCTTATAAAAGGGCTTAGTAGGAGAGATCTCTCCTACTCGGGGCCAAGATTCCCGGGGTGGTTTACAGATAGCTTTCGCTAACCCCTTTGTAACAAGGCTTCCCTTATAAAGGG
Organism: Peronosclerospora sorghi; assembly: GCA_026184515.1. Classification (NCBI taxonomy): domain Eukaryota; phylum Oomycota; class Peronosporomycetes; order Peronosporales; family Peronosporaceae; genus Peronosclerospora; species Peronosclerospora sorghi. The sequence goes on from CM047584.1 coordinate 12,083,468, forward strand.
AGGTAGCGTAAGGGAGAACTCCCTTAGGCTACATTACTCACTGCGCGCGCGACCGGGCGTGGTCGCGCGCCCAGCTCCGCTAATGCCTTAACGGCAAGGCTCCCTTACTGAGGGTGTAGCTAAAGGGAGGGCTCCCTTTACGCTACTGTACTCACTGCGCGCGCGACCGGGCGTGGTCGCGCGCCTAGAAGTCTTAATTATTTTTGTAAACTTAATGTATATTTAATATATAATTAGCCTAAATTAATTTAAACTAATGTAAACTATATGTAATACTAAGTACAACTTACTAAATTCGTACCTAGCTAAAATGTAGTGTACACCACCTGTGTACCAACCAACACGTGGCTGGCTGCCACGCCACCACCAAGGGCTCCTGCCATGATTGGTTAAAATAACCAATGGTCCAAAACGTTTCGGACCGGTCAATACTGACCCCAACCGTAGTGTACTCCCGTACACCACCTACTAAATGTGACTCGAATGTAACCCTGTTACATGTTTGGAGTGTACGAATTGATGACAGAGATTGGAATAAATTTGAAGCTGCCGATGATCCTATATTCGGACAATCAAGCTGCAATAAAGTTCCTGGAAGGTGAAAGCAACTCAAGTAAGATGAAGCATGTTGACGTGAGTATTAAGTTCCTGATCTCGAAGAAGATGCAAGGACGCATTGAAGTGCGCTATAAGGGGACTGATGAGATGAAAGCGGACATGTTTAACAAGGCGTTACCGAAGCCGCAGTTTGGGGTGTTGCGATCAAGTGTTGGACTGTCGTAGCGATGAAGGAGACCTGTTTTCGAAGTGCGCGGCGATGAGAAGGACTGTTGGAAACCAAGGGCAAGTTTCGGTATTGTAAGGTTTTAGCATCGACGCACAAAAGTCGAAAATAGGTGTACACAAATTGCATTTTTTGGGACGGACTAAAAATAGTCCAGTTTAAATATATCACTTTTGCATTTTCTTCTCACGATTAACTAACAGTAACCACGCTTCCGTTTTCTCTGTGCGCTTGGTCACTTTGGCATATTCAGTAGGAGTAGAGAGGGGCAAGCGGCATCACACGGCAGCCCAAGTTTTTCTTTAGTGGGGGCACGCATTTAGGTTCCGGTTACTGAGGATAAGTGCTGGATACGAAGGTTGCGCGTACTAAGGGTAGGGTATACTAGGATCAAGTGATTACTACGCATTTTTGCACTACAACTATACGATGGCCAAAGGGAAGAGCACACAACAACAGTGTTTGTATACTACAACGTCGGTGAACGACGAGAATGACGACCTAATGGACCGTGTCGTCATGTGTAGAGATCCGGTCTGGTTCATTCGCGCTATGTTACGGTAGAATAAATTTTGTCTAGTGTATTAGAGGGATAGTGGTTACGTCACCAAATTACTGCCTATCATACTCGACCACACCGAAAAGCCAGATTGTGTAAACCTTTATTCGTGATGGACAATAGTAGTTTTAAAAAAATTACCATGTTGATTCTGTGCTCCATGACATGATGTTCCTGCCGATATTAACGCATCGCTCTTCAATCAGCGCGGCATCCGAGCGTCCAGAGCAGCTAATTTTCCTGGAATGACCGTCTCCACCAAACCAATGTGCGTGATTCCCCTCTGCTATTAAACTTTGTTCCTGTGACCTACGCATCCGCGATTTGTACAGGATAGCGATTCCCGCCACGGCGGTGTCTGTGTGGTGATGTAATGATGCTCGTGATGGTTCTCCTTGTAGGGAAACTGTCCTTGTCTGAGTCCGAACGGAAGGTTTTGGTCAGGTAAATGCGCCCAAGTAGAGGTGTGTCGGCAGCGGTAGATGTATGAAATTGACACGAGTTGGGGGCACGTGCAAAATCCAGTTGTGACAGTGTCGGCCGTTAGCGCCTTACCGTCTGGGAGAAAGTTTCTACGAAAGAAGCGCGCCCTACTTGATGAGGGGGAACACGAGGGAAGGATGTAAATGCGTGTTTTAAGGTAAAAAATAGGGTCATCCTGCGGTCATACACACACCATTTGCTCCGGTCACACACCCCTTCCTTTTATGTGAGGGGTGTTTGTTTGACACCAGACTCTTCCTATATATAGCTAAGGAAAATTTTGCGGAAGAACATAACTACTTTAGCAGGATTTGATACAACAGCAAGCTGCAAACTCGCCAAATATCTACATATACGTCTCACCAGGACAAGCATTTGAGCGATTTACCATGAATCACTAAATAAGTGCTACACCGATGGCCAGAAGTTCCTTACCTTCAATATGTTCTTGTTTAACTTGGATATCGTTCGACTATTCTCGCGATAAAACACAAAAACATGGAAAGCATCGGCATTGCTTCGTTCTAGTAAATTTCGGCTCTGTTACATTAGCAACTGCTCCGTTCGATGGCCCTTCACTTTTCTCATTGCGTGCAATCGGAGTTGGATGTCAAAAACTTGGAGTGCTAGACTTCGAGACATAGTGATCGCCAACCACTCCATCATGATGCGGTAAATGCGGTTTTCGCTACAGCCGGCCTTGGTGGACATCGTGACACGTTCTTGAGGCTGAATCCAGCGCACATTGCGGCGTCTCTTCTTGTGCTTCACACTGTCTTTCTTGCCGCCACGTACAGTCGTTTTAGGAAAAGTCAGCACCATCTCGTCTTCTCCGACGTCGTCTTCCTGCGTTGTGGCGTCGCTTAGAGACGTGCTCCATACACAGCGATGTTTCCACGCCTGGCCAACCGAAGGTCCACCGTGTTTTGGGACTGCACTGCCACCCAGGCCCACACCAAATTCATACACAGTGACAGTCGACCAGTGCACGCTCTTCTTCATTGATAGCAGAGTGGTGACAATTAGGAAGTCGTCGTATATTTTGATGGGAAATTTTCCAAAATGAGAGTAAAACGCGCTTTCTTTCTTTAATGTGCAACACCAGTTCACCTGAGGGAGTGCAAAAGACTAACTCCGCCACCCATCCGTTTAAATCTACGGAGAACACTAAAGGCGCTTCTCCCCACGTTCCAGCGCTTAATAACGCTGCAAGAATAGACTGAGTGAAAATGACCCACACCTAGCCGTTTTTTAACGAATCACTTTGTGAAACACGAGGCGTTGCTTGGGGAGAGTCTGGTGTCACACACACACACCACATAAAAGGGAGGGGTGTGTGACCGGAGCAAAGGGGTGTGTGTGTGACCGCAGGCTGACCCAAAAATATACTAATTATAAATGCGTACTTAAGAACCTAACCTAAAACTTAATATAAAGATAAAATTCCAAAGTAGCTAAAAATTCGTAAATGCATAAGTACATTGATATTATTCCTAGATCCAATGTGCACCACATCCCACGTGGTCTACCTTAAACAACCTATGTCCAAAAACCTTGCTACGTGACTGACTGATATTGCCTTCCGTCGATCAACTTTGTGACCGACATCTCCACTGCGTCCTGCGCTTCCAGATCGGTATAACCGTTTGAGCCGTAAGCTGACTTGGATACTGTGCTGATCACCTTAATTCCGTGTATGAAGTCGTCACGCCAGCCATTAATCCCTGCCCTATGGAACTGTCCTCCGATTTGCTGCAAATAAAGCTTCCGCTCCTCGCTTTACCAACATTAACTCGATTATCTACTGTTGAAGATTCACAAGCAATACATGTGTGCAGCCTAATATGGGGCTGCATACAAATTTCAAATGATGCGGAACAGTGTGGTCCCCGCACCACGTAGTGCCGTTGGTTCTAGGAGAAGGGAACCCTCTCGTTCATTCTTCCCCAGGCAGAATTATATTTGTCTGCCCGATTGTTCACCGAGATACTCATTTCAGCTCTCCTTCCAATCATTTCATATTTGCAGCGTTTTCAATCCAATTCAGTTCACAACGTTTACATCTATCATAGCGCTCACAGCGCTTCCGCGAACAACTTCGTGTTCATACTCCTAGTGTTTTGTTAATCATCGTATTATATCCATCTTTCTCTTAAAAAACACGAACTTGATTCTTAAATCAGCACATTTCATCTTTGACACACTTTCTTTCCTTTCCGGACCTTGAACGTTGCTCGTTGTAACGTCATTGGAGTCTTAACTTTCAATCCAATCTGGTTCAACAATTTGTAGAGCCCCCAAGTTCATATTCAAGCTTTTTTGCAGCATAATACATTCAGGTTCCATCGTTGAAAGCAACACACCACCCAGGCGCTTGCACAACCAGTATGGATTAATCTCATGTATTACAACCATATTTCCAAGTAATAAAATTAGGAAAAACTTATTTGTCCGCCTGATTTGCTTATTTCCCGGCACTCTTGCCCTACCCCTACTCCTACCCATTCAGCAATACCAATATGTCGTTATACTTTATTGCACAGTCAAAGAATAATTGCTTCCATGCAAATAGATCGTCAGAGGTTCCGGACGAAAAGAAGTCTACAACCGGCTAAATTCTCCCACTACCGTTCCAACATTGCGCGTGAATGTGATTGCGTCCTGCTTACGGCGCATGATGGACAAATTCGTGTCGCACGTAACGTCCTCCCAGCCTTTCTCCTCTCTTACGCCAAAGCCAACAACCTGCGATTCGTATGCTCGGCATAATTTGATTGCATTTGTGGGCATTTTTTCGACTTTCGCTTGATACGCTTGTGCTTGAGACAGCGTATTAATGAAAGGTTCACTGGGGAAAATCAATTGTCGGGCAAAGGGAACTGAAGTTTACTAGGTCGGTGTTCACTGTGATGGAAGTGGAGCTGAGCAACGTGTTAGTGACAAGACGCGTGTCCATGTAATGAAAACGTTACGCGGATGCCAAGCGACGTACTTTGATGCAGTGGAGCGTAGAGAGATGTCAGCGACGGGCACGTAGATAATTGGCGGGGCATGGCGGCTAATCTCAAGTTACAACAGGTTACGATGAAAACGATAAGCCGGTTGTTTGTACGTTGGATAGAGTGGCTAAAACGATTCCACACACAAGGTGATAGTATAATGAAAAATAGATAAGTACAGTCAACCCTCTCTATAAGAGCCACTGTTATAAGAGCCATCCACTATAAGAGCCATTGCCAGGACCATACGGATTTCCGCCAGCAAAAAAACTCTCTCTATAAGAGCATTCCATTTATAAGAGCAAGATCCGTGCAAGAATATACGTTTTATACATAGTGACCCTCGCTATAAGAGGCACTAAATTTGTAGTATTTTAGAATTGGTTACCAAAATGCCATTGAAAGCCTCAAAATGCTTCTGAACTGTTGTTTTACTGTATAGATTTACCAAAACAATCAGATATATAAAAGGGGAGCTCAGTATCCCACCCATCAGCCATCACTCAGCCCACATAGGTGTACCACAGTCCTGTATTTTGTCACCGCATCACATCAGGTACATTTTTCCCAGCACCAAGATGCTACCGAAAACAAGGCAGGCCATCCCTTTAGAAACAAAGAAGGCAATTTTGGACTACCATGAGATCCATCCTTCTCTTACCCATGAACAACTTAGGGAAAATTCAACCTCGCCAGCCGTAAAACTGTTACAGGTATCATCCGCGAGAGGGAGAAAATTTTACAAGCTGCCATCGAGGCTACAGCAGGCAATGTCGATCCTCAACGCAAAAAACTACGCGTGTGTGATTTCCCTGAGGTGGGTGCCTTCTTTAGTGCTCTCCTCATCACGAACCTTAATGATATTGCTAACTTTACCACGCGTCAGCAGTTGGACAAGGCTGTAAAGATCTGGTTTGTCCAGATGAGGTCCAATAATGTGGTGCTTACTGACGCTCTCGTAATTGCCAAGGAACTTTTCTTTTCCGAGTCCCTTCGAATTAATACCCCCACGCAGAAGGAGTTCTCTGCGTCTGACGGGTGGCTTCAGCGATTCAAGTCACGCCACAACAAAAAGTCCTACCGTCTACACGGAGAGGCTGAGAGTGCCCCGATTCAAGATCTGACTGCATTCCGCCTTGAACTCCAAGATATTACTGGAAACTATTCCCTTAATGATGTTTTCAATTGTGATGAAACTGGGCTGTTTTTCCGTTTGTCCCCCAACAAGACACTTTCCCAGTCTGTTAAGAAAGGGTTTAAGAAGGACAAGGCCAGAATTACAATTCTGCTGGCGTGCAATGCCTCTGGTTAGTGGTTCTGTGACCTTGGTGTCTATTTTTTTATTCATTTTCTCTCTTAAAATGTTGCCCAGGATCTGAAAAACTCAAACCATTAGTCATCGGGAAAGCGGCCAAACCCCGTTGCTACCGGAACGTGGACATGACAAAGCTAGCGCATGTCAAGTACTACAATAATAATAAAGCATGGATGAGAAGCGATATTTTTAAGTCATGGATCCTTGAAATGAGCCGCAAATTCCGACGCGAAAATCGTAAGATCTTGCTTCTTGTTGATAATGCCAGTCCCCACACGGTCGAGGAATATGAAGGTCAACTCACAAACATAAAGGTGAGCTCGTGGTGGCGATCAGAGTCTGACAGAATTTTCACATGCTAAAATGAGTCCTTTTCAGGTTCACTATCTGCCACCAAACACAACCTCTCACCTGCAACCAGCGGATGCTGGTATTATTTCTAATTTTAAGGCAACAAGGCGAGGCCCATAGAGTACTTACCGGACAGGTTTGAGACCACGGGCGAGCATCCATTTACTGGTAAAACGAAGTTTAACCTGCGCCAATCCATCATCATGCTTGTTGAGGCGTGGAATGACGTACAGCCCACAACAATTGCCAATCGCGGGGAAAAAACTGGGATTTTAGGATCCCTCTATCATCACATGGAAATCAATTCCTTGCTTAATGAGGAAGAAATTGATCCGGTTCGCCAGGTCTATCAACTCCTTGACAGGATCCCTCATGATGACATTTACCAGCCGATGGAAGCACAAGCCTACCTGGAGGCTGAAATGTCCCTGCCGGTCATCGAAAGACTTACTGATGAAGAGATTATGGTTGAAGTCTCTCCTCAAATAGAGCAAAACGCGGTGAAGTAATGAGCTTGCATTATGTGGGAATAGGACTAAATAATCTTTATGGTCCTTGTAGGAATTTCAACCCTTTTTTTTTACCTACATCTTCAGATCAACTAGAGTCGCCGCCCACTCCCGCCGATCATTCTTGTGGCTAATAAAAAAGATGTGGTCGAGCGCGAACCTAACAAGTGCCAAGTGAGTAGTGAGGAAGGTCGACGGATAGCACATTCGCGGTGGGGCGAAGATAAGGACAGCGGTGAGGAGGAGGCCCCGGTACCGGTGACCTGGGGCCAAATGCAGGAGGCTGTGGACATCCTCCTTAGTGGCCTCGAAGGAAGAGCATCTGGGTATGAAAGGGCAGAGGGGCTGGATCTGCAGCTGCGTCAATTCCGCCGTTTGGCCTCTCTAGCAAGGTCTCGACCTCGAAGCAGACAACCTTGGTTGACTTTTTCAGGCGCAACAAAGGCAAAAGGCGTGCTGAGGATTGAAAAGGTCGCTCCAGTTCAGCAGGGTAGTTAAATTAGTATTGTAGCTGGCAGAATGCTCACACCACCAGACCTGAGAAAACCTTCTGCTTGAAAATTCGCCTATAACATCCAATACAGTTAATAAAATCTGAGGATCTTATATGTGAGTAAGATTCACTCGCTATAACAGGCAGAAATGTGGTATACAATCGGGGATGTTATAGAGAGGGTTTACTGTAAAGGTTTTCCTCGGCTCCATGTGCTCCAGGAGTAAGGGTAGGGCAATAATGCCGGGAAAATAAGAAAATCAGGCGGGCAAAGAATTTTTCCTAAAATTATCTTTCATCTTTTATAATTTCCATGTGCAACTTTAAGTCCATTGTGCGTTTTTGTGTACCTCACAATTTTCTTAGCTGTATTCCGGTCGGATATGCGTGACGCGTGCGTCTGCGTCTCTCGGCAAACGCTATGTCGGGTCTCAAAAATCTCGCGATCCAAAGTAGACTTACAAAAAGCGATTGAAAATTCGTAACTGCCGGCATCCACCACTAGTCCAAAAAAATATAACAGCATGCACACTCGCGCCAAATCAATCCTCTCGGTCCAACATCCCATATTCATCAAGTTTTTCTTTTTTATTACGACTTCATGATCCAAAGGTATCCATCCACATTCCACGGAATAACAAATTCGCATTTCCAAGATTTTCAACACGTTTCATAAGTTTTTAATTACGAGCTTTTTCCGTGTTTTAAAAAAATCATCATACAAGTGTGTTATCGGTGCATATAGCTAGTTACTTATCCCCAGTTACACAGACGATCATCGCGTTTTCGCCCTGTAGTTTCGATATCGTAAGAAATTGTTCAAATCAAGGATCAATAATTTCTTATGTTGGAGTTCATTCCACAGCCTTCTCACTTCTTTACCATTAAAACTTACGAAGTATTCTTCAATTTTAACACGAATTAGCTAAAAAAAAATACCATCTCTCTTTACAAAACTTCATGTATCTTTGTTTCTATTATCACAGTTGCTAAATTTCGTGAAAAAAGTTCAGTTCCAACGGTGATAAGTAGAAAAAAAGATACATGAAGTTGTGTATTTGGGATGTCACCGTGATTCACTATGACTCTTCAAATTACCTCGATCAGAATATTATTTTACGGCCCTTATTATAACCACCGTTCACGACAAAACGTTCCTCGTTCCCGACGCAACTAAACCTGCCTTTTAGTTTAGATATTTTCAACTGCATCAGTTTTGGTCTTTTTTTGCAAAAGCGGACGCCTGTGAGGTTGGATCTGTGGTGAAGCGGACTCAACAATTTTGGTCGCTTTGTGTCAGCAGCACAGCGATCGGCTTATCGGCGATCGGATTGGTGAAAATCAAGGAGGCTTTTGGGCCAATCGTGTGCAAGAGGTGTCAAGAACACGGATTTTGGTAAGTCACATGATATTGCGTGTACTTACATATTTTCATGTTTGTACATATTGGGGACCATAGGGAGATAGGATTGGTTAGTTTAAGATTTACCAAGTTCAAGATTTACCAGGTTTAAGTTTTACCAAGTTTAGGTTTAACCGAGTTGTTCTTTGGTCTTAACTCAACAAGAAGCCGTTTCTTAAGTACGCTAGTCTCCTCTGCACGCCGCGGAGTGTTTGGGAGCAGAGGGTCGAGTAATCCCCTCTAGCTCGTTATACCCGGCCGGGACGCGTTACAGGCGCACTTGGCCCGCCGGAAGTCCCTCGACGGGAGTACATATTGGTCAGCTTCAAAAGTTCAAGTCACGCACGTTTGGAACGTTCAATCAAGTTATTGAATTATTTCGTGGAGATATCGTTCGTGGAGTTTATCACGTTCTCATTGGATCTCTATATTGGAGTATTGGACTTTTATTCTCGTATTGGTTGGGCTCTACGATCGGTTAAGCGATCTGCCCTTGAAGTATATTTACTTGGAGTATAACTGGTCTGCCCGTACCCAGGGTGAAGAGTTCCGCCCAGGGTACACTACCCAGCACGGTCTCACGTTTTTAGACTTCACATCAATTCCCAGCACCGATCCACCGAGTGTGTAACCAGCCCATTCCATCGGGTACACAAGGTGAGATGACGAACGAATCGGACCAAGCGTCCTATGCTGATGATCTGTCGTCTGCTAGCAGCGGACAATCAGATCGGATCGTAGGCGAAGGTTCGCGGGTACCCCCCCCCCGTCAGTTGGAAGTCCGGGCACGATGGTGGTCAGGCTCTAGACACTACGGCGTTCGATTTTGAACTTGACTCCACCACAATGGTGCTCGTGCCTGGATCACTTGGTGATCGTGGATATCACCGAGATGATATCTCGCGAAGAATTGATTATAATTAAATGTGTAATCGTTCTGGAGAGGACATAAGGAACGGCTATCGCCTTATGTTCTTGTTGTCGATAAGGATGGCGATGTCCGATCTGGTCGGGTGGAGGACCAGATAGGGATTAATAAGTTTTTTCCTCCTCATAAGGCTCCCACCGGAGCCGATTGGGACTATAGCAAGTTTTGCCATAGTTCCGGAAAGGATCAGGACTTTTGTCCTGATCCTATGCATTTAAATGAATGTTTTGATGAAAAATTAAAAGATGAAAACGACTTGGAGACTGATCGGAACTATCCGATCCATTTTCCAAAGGTCCCCAAGCAGAGGCTCAGAATGCTGTCCGATGAAGACGACTTGGAAGAAAAGTCGCAGGTCGGGGATGGGGCTATCAAGGAAAAAGACCTGACCAGGATGTATTACATCCACGAGTTAAAGCGATTTACTCGTGAAGACCAGGTCATGCGGATCTTAAACCTCCAGATCCCCGATCGCCTTCTCGGACTCACCACCGAGCCGATCCAAAGCGATCGGCCGTTGGTGTTGGTGAAGAACCTGCTGGCGTTGTTGGCTGAGGTCGGCATAAAAGTGCAAAACCTCGCCAACGTGCAGAAACTGTTCGATCTGGATACTTGGAAGCTGGAGATGTCGATGTCGACCCTCCATGATCATTTGGTGCCGTTGGTGGGGGCGGTTCGCCGCCCAACTCCCACCGTGGCATTGAAGGCTGCTGAGGCCACGGCAGCATACGATGATGTGTGCTCCGATGATAAGTCGCTGTATCAGTCTCCACCTACCTCTAATAGCTCATCGGAGTTGGAGGTCGGTGTTGAGCGGATGACCATGGGGTCGGATCGTACCCCCAAGGGAACATAAAAATGACGTGCGGCATTAAGGGGATGCATGCCGGTCGGGGACCCAGGAGCCCCCACAGGTTTGAGTACCTCCAAAGGAGGATACCAACACGCTGCCCATGACCCAATCTAACGTCCAAGCCATGTTGAGGCAATGATGGAGCGTTTCATGGGAGACCGATGCCGATAGCCTCCGCTCCCGCATGCCCAGGACCGATCTGCCCGGAAAAATGTCAATACTTGCCGGGATGTCGATATGGAGTCAGTGGCATCAACGGATAAGGCTATCCAAGGTGGAAAACCACTTGGCAGAGGAAGACGCAAGCCGCAGACAGCCCGACCGCGCCGATCAAGCAAGAACATCGATTTCGACATGGAGTCGATCGGCGATCGGGCTGACCACTATAGGTCAGACGGTTTAGGGGCGGGCAGGACGCGCAAGGCTAACCTAGCCTCTACGACCGCCTTTGATTTCGGATCTACTGCGATCCCACGCATTCGCATGGCTGCTACCACGAATCTCAAGGATTTCACTGGCAATGACGCCGACGAGGAGCAAGCCAGATCGTGGTTTGGTCGGGTCAAGTCTGCTTTCTTACGGGATCAGACACCAAAAAAGGAACGGTGTCTGATTTTCAGGGATCTGCTGAAAGGACCGGCTGCGAACTGGATCCAACAGTTGAGTCGGGATGTCCGATCTGCCTGGGATCTGCTATGTTCAGAATTTGAGGGGCAGTACTGCAACTCCGGATTTTCTACCGCCCGCAAATACCATCATATTCAGAAGCGGGGCGACGAGACGCCGATCGAGTACTTACACCGTCTGAACGTGGCTGCAATTCGCGCCGGGATAGTGATCAAGGAATGCAACCCGCCGACCGGTGCCGCTATGGAGCACGTGGGTCACTACATCAGTATCTTGGACGACCAAGAGCTGTCAGACCAGCTCACTCTGCTGCGTCTCAAAGATGTGGGGAAGTGGAACAGAGTTGCGGACGATGCAACACTCACGAAGCATGAGGGCGAAGGTCGCCGTTGGATCGGGTCGCTACAGATCGAAGACCCATACCGACCCTGTGAAGAGGCCCCTGACCAGATCAGCCCGTGCTGTTAAGGCGATCGCGACTGAAGACAGCACTGGATCGGAAGAAGAAAGTAGCGGCCAGTCCAGTCGGGAGTCAGACGAGGACCAATATCGTCACATCTTCGTCACGGAACCTGCCCCAAGAACCAGATCGACGCCTAACTAGGCAGATCGGAAGGGCAGGAGTGGAAACAAGTCCGATCCGGACCGACCTCACAAGAAGTGTTTTCACTGCGGGTCAAGCTGGTTTCGATGACCGATCGGTATCGCGAGATCTCCGCATTTATTACGCCGTTCGGTCTGTTCTATTGGAACCGTATGCCGTTCGGTTTGAAGAACGCGCCCCAGATCTACCAGAGGCAGATCGACAACGCACTGTATGGACATTTCAAGATCATTACCGATTGGGACCTCACCGAAAACCATGATTTATTTACAGAGGGTGAACCCGATCAGGAAAGGAGACCGTCCGTTCTGGGGAGGCGATCGTATATCGACGACATTCTGGTCCCTGATTCGTCATGGAGCGATCTGTGCGAGAAGGTCGAACGGTTGTTGGAGACATGCGATCGCTCGAACCTGTCGATCAGTGCTGTGAAGAGTTTTTGGGGCATGTCCAAGGTCGCCTATTTAGGTCATATGGTGTCAATCAGTGGGCTGGAGGCCAATCCTAAGGATGTGGAGTCACTGAGCAACCTCCAGTTTCCCAGATCACTGAAGGCAATGCAGTCCTTATTGGGGAGCCTAAATTACTACAGCCGCTTCATTGAAGACTTCGCGATTTACGCGGCCGTGCTGTACGAGCTCCGGGAAGTCGACTATCATATGTTGCGCGAAGGAGATCGGGAAACTTTACCGGAGGGCTGCGACTCTGATCTTCCCGCAGATTTTCCGCAGGTGGAGGCAGCCGATCACAAGAAGCATGCAAAGGTTTCTTTCGGTATGCTGAAGGCCAAGATGGCGACGGCACCGATTCTCAGACACTTCGATCCGGAAAAAATGCCGATCGTCATTGTGTATGCTAGTAAGTGGTCCATTTCTGCCACTCTAGTGCAAGAACATGATGGAGTGTACCACCCGGTCACTTTTACGAGCCGGACGTTGAAGCCGAACGAAGTTAACTATGGGATCGTCGAAAAGTAAGTTCTGGCTTTATACGGATTTTGGATATGTGCTACAACCTACTGGTCGGCCGATATGTAAAAGTTCTTTCGAGAAAGTCGACATTGGCCTGGATATTATCGGCCAATGAAACAAAAAAATGAGATGGACGGTCGGCTCGGCAGATGGTCAGCGATCTTGTCACAGTGGTCCCTCGAGGTCTTCAAGTGCACCAAGGGAGAGGAAGAGATATTGGGCACATTGGCTGCTAGTATCACCCCTCGGTCTGAAGTGGATGAAGCTCTGATGGATATTGCCCCAAGGAAGCAACCTCGACAGTCAATCTCGCTGCCGCCACCAACCTTTGATCGGGATGAGGAACTCCTGGTCTTGAGTTTCGACGGATCGTCTAGCGTGAAGAAGAAGGTCGGCTCCTATAGTGCCATACTGTGGAAGTTACCACAGTGGTCTATGGTAGCAGCCGCCGCTAATTTCACGCCTGACATAACGGTAAACGAGGAGGAATATCGGGGGCTCCTTCTATGTCTTGATCTGCTTTCATCACAAAAGAAAGGGCGGATAATCATATGTGGTGACTCCAACCTAGTGATAAGGAAGATAACCGGGGAGATCGACTGTAAGGCACCACGGCTGAAGTTGTTGAATGCTCGGGTAATGAAGGCACTGAAAGACTATCCCAACCACTATCTATTGCATGTGAAACGGGATTGGAACAGAAGCGCCGATCACCTCGCGACCCAAGCTATGCGGGACCAGATCGGGGCGACGATCACCCAGGAGGCCGTTCTACATGAACTTATGGACATAAACAGTCTCCCGGAGTTGATCAAGCCCAAGGACAGCCCTCATCCGATGCATGTGATGGCGGCGACTAGATCGCAAACTCAGAAGTCTCGCCGATCGTTCCCAAAGGAAAGGCTGAGCGAGTACGTTGTACAACAGCTAAGGGCGGAACGGATACTCAAGGCGCAGGACGAAGAAGAGTGGATCGTCAACTTGAAGGCCTATCTGCGCGGTGAACTGTCCAAGTTATTGAATGATCAAGCACCAAGATCGCGGACAGTTACGATGTGGATGACAATGGATTGCTGTATTACTGCCGTGACGTTGATCAAGACAGTGCCGATCGATATCGACTAGCCAAACCGGTGATCCCTAAGTTGCTACAGCCGGATGTCCTTCATCACTACCATGTGAGTCTAGAAGGGGGACATCAAGGCATAGGCAGGACATACCACAAGATCAGGGCTCACATTCACTAGAGAGGATTTTTTCGGAGCGTGCAGAAATATGTTGGCTGTTGCACAGATTGAGAGACCGGAAAGGGCAGACCGATAATCAAGGGCCGATCGCCCGGAAATATCGAGTCTACTTACCTTTTCCAGGTTATAGCAATGGATCACATACCGTCTCTGCCCAGATCGACGCGCGGCAACACTGAGCTGCTGATATGGATCGACCTGTTCACTGGTCTGGTGATCGCAAAGCTAGTGCATCCCGATGTGCGGAGCAGATCGCCCAGAGCTACGAGGAATGTGTGTTCAGAAGGTTCGGCTCCAGCGAAGTTATTAGACACGATCGGGAACCCGGTTTAATGGCTGAGGTGTTCCGATCGTTCAATAACATGCTAGGCCAGAAGCAGAGCGCGACGATGGCATATCGTCCGCAAGCGAACGGATTGGCTGAACGCAGACAATGCAGACAATAACAAGGGCGATTGAGATGTATGTGGCCGATCCGGACCAACGGGACTGGTATGAGTATGAAGAGATACTGGTATTCGCACTCAACTCTTCAACCGATCGGGTCCGAGGAGAAACGCCTTTCTATCTGGCGTATGGATGGGACCCTCGATCGACACTTGAAGCGGCGATACCGATCGGCTGCACTTGGACCCGCGATCTCGATGCCCGTCGTTGGCGTATGCAGATCCAGAATCATTATCAGCATGCGAAAGAAGTCGTCAATGAAAAGTTGCGTCAGGCCACGCAAGATCAAGCAGATCGGAATAACGATCAAGTCCGCCCTCATGGTATTGAACCAGGGGCGAGGGTATGGTTATACCTCGATCGGGTCAAGGAAGGCTATGCAAAGAAGTTGGCTCATATGTGGCACGGTACTTTCCGTGTAGCAGCGCTCATCGGCGTGCATGCTGCCCGTTTGATCAGATCGTCAGGATTACAAAATTTTTCCGATCGTGCACGTGTCCAAACTGAAGCTGGTAAGAGAATTTCCCGATCGGCCTAAAATGCCCTGTCTGGTGGACGAAGCGGAGAGGTTAGATTTTGATGAGGCTCTGCTGCCGGAGGACAGTTGGTGAAGGTCATTGGAAGAGGGCGGATTCGAGGTGGAAAAGGTGCTAGATGTCTGATCGGTCAAGAAGACACGTTTCGGTCGCACCCACCGAGAATATCTGGTCCGCTGGAAGGATCATGACGAAGCAACTTGGATCTACGAACATGATCTAAATTGTGGAGCACTGCGAGAGTTCGATCGAGAACGAGTCAGTCGGAATCGCTTTGCAGTGATGCAGACTCATGAAGATGAAGATCAAGACACACAGTAGCACCGATCAGTATATAGATCGGTGTGAATATGTGTAAGGTCTGAATTATTCTGAATTAGTATGATGAGCTGTGATTAGCTGGAGCAGTGGAGTGACAAACGTGGTTATAATTTTCGCGATGTGGATGGAACTGTGTGTGATAACGTGTTGGTACAAGTGTGGAGAAAGTGACGAGATATGGTTAAGGGATCAGGTGATCAGGAATTTTAGGAAAATGATGACATGTATTATGGATTATCTGGTCAGCTAACTGCCGCATCAAGAATAGCAATCACCCCACAGACGGCCGACAGGCAACGCCGGATGGTCTCCGATCTGGTTCTGGTGTTGATTGCGCCAGGGATCCTTCCGATCGATCTGGACCAAAGCGTCCTTCAGGTCTGCGATCGGCTCGTCACAATGAAGACCGGGATACCAGATGCCGTCTTCAGTCAACGCCCCGGGGCTCTCAACGTGACGCTTGGCCATATGAAGAAACACCGGATACAGGAAAATGTCGATGTCGCACTCGCGGGCCAGCATCCCTTCCAGAATAAACTGGCATAGGTCCAGCCAAGCTTCTCCGCACGACTACGGCGCTGTTTCCGGCGCTTCTGATACAGGATCAGGTCTTGGTCACGTAACTTCCGACCCGCGGGAAGGAGGAGATAATGGATGGACTCCCAGATCGCCTGACAGTGGGCTGTATTAAAAGCCCGAAGTCGACCCAGAAGCGAATCGATCCAAGGAGTCGACGCGAACATGGAGTCCAACTTGGCGCTGAGCAGCACCTCCCATGGTCGATCTGCATACAGACGGGCGATTTTCGGTGCCGTGACCAGATCCGCCCGCCACGCAGACGGGTCAGGGGTTTTCAAAGCTGGAGGGAAGAGCCATAAATCTGGTCGGTACATCGACCGGGCTATATCTTGCTTAGTCAGGGCTGATCGGTGCAAGCTACCTATCTGCCCCGGTGACCATGGCAAAGTGGCATCTGAAGTCAGCGATGGAAGAGGTCGATCTCCGATCAGCACTCCTTTCAATCGGGCGTGATTGCGCAGCCCATATGTGCCGGGCTGGAACGAAGGCACCAATCTGGTTGACTCGCGCGTCCGTGCAGCATCATCACCCTGGGAGCTGATAACCTTATCAGCCCCCGATGCAGGCTTCGAAAGAACGGGACCTCGGCGTTGATCGGATTGGGACTTGGATAAAGCAGTGATCAAGAACTCAGAATATCCCGATCCGTCCCCCGAGTCCTCTCCGGAGGAGATCTCTATACACTTGGTGTGAGCAGCGCGGGGGAGTAAGGGCACATGCGATTTGGTGATGATAGACGTGTCACCTGAGTCCGAGATTAGTCTTGGGAGATGCGCCAGCGTCTTGGCTTTCTGATGAGGCACCGCTCACTTCTCCTCGAGTTCGGAGTAGCGCGCTATGCCCCGCGCCCTTGAGCCCCTCGACGCGTCCTTACGTTTCTTGGAAGTTTTCGGAATTTTGGAGTGCTTACTTTGAGCCAATGAGTGGCGTCGGGTCCGATCTTGGTGCAGATCGATTAGAGCGGACGATGCAGATCGGTCAACGCTACAGCCTGCAGACAGACACCGGTGCAACAAGTCGGTCAACTGTTGGTGGCACCGATTTACGGCCGCCCAGCGACGGTCTGACTCCTGGGTCCAGGCGTCCGATCGGCTCTGGAAAGACTCGACCTTCCCGATCTGATCCCTGACCACGACCTGCAACTCGCCGATCTGCCTCTCCAGGTCACCATGTTGGGTGCGGAGTAAAGTCCGATCGTACTGATCCTCCAACCTCTGCCGGTTGACCACCGCGAGCTGTTCCAGGAGGTGTGACCTGTAGGCATCCAAACGGGACAGATAATGTCGTGTGCCGATCATCCCGTCCAAGATCGGTAGGAGCTAATCGCAGTGGTCATGCGACTGACGATCAGCCGCGAATAAAGCGTCAAACGTTTTGGCGATGTAGGTGGACAACCGATCTGCACGCAAAGGAAGGTTAGACCAGACCCAAGACGGGAAGCAGACCGATCAGCTTACCTCGCGTTGTTTGTTGGGCGATCTGGGCCCGAAGATGTGCGTTTTCGGCGATCACCTCCTGCAACTTCATGGATATAGGAATCAAGTGTCCACCTCCTTCCGAAGTTGCAGGAGCGATTGATCCTTTGTGGCCAACCGCGACTGGAGCTACCTGACCGTCTTTTGGAGCTGATCTACCTCGATCTGATGGGCCGATCTGGTAGGAGAATCGATATGGGGCGATGCCGGGCACCTGCAGCAACGCAGGGCACCTTCAGCAACGAACGTCAAGAGTGGTTACAAGATGATCAGGTGTACAAAGCAAGTACCTGGTGAAGGTGGACTCGAAGATCTGCCCATCGGTGAAGTCCGCTTCTGCGAAGATCTAGGATGTGGCGAGATCGGTTCGTTACCGTTGCGCGGCTACGACCATACTCAGGGGAGGCTGTGGTGAAGCGGACTCAAGAATTTTGGTCGCTTTGTGTCAGCAGCACAGCGATCGGCTTATCGGCGATCGGATTGGTGAAAATCAAGGAGGCTTTTGGGCCAATCGTGTGCAAGAGGTGTCAAGAACACGGATTTTGGTAATTCACATGATATTGCGTACTTACATATTTTCATGTTTGTACATATTGGGGACCATAGAGAGATAGGATTGGTTAGTTTAAGATTTACCAAGTTCAAGATTTACCAGGTTTAAGTTTTACCAAGTTTAGGTTTAACCGAGTTGTTCTTTGGTCTTAACTCAACAAGAAGCCGTTTCTTAAGTACGCTAGTCTCCTCTGCACGCCGCGGAGTGTTTGGGAGCAGAGGGTCGAGTAATCCCCTCTAGCTCGTTATACCCGGCCGGGACGCGTTACAGGCGCACTTGGTCGCCGGAAGTCCCTCGACGGGAGTACATATTGGTCAGCTTCACAAGTTCAAGTCACGCACGTTTGGAACGTTCAATCAAGTTATTGAATTATTTCGTGGAGATATCGTTCGTGGAGTTTATCACGTTCTCATTGGATCTCTATATTGGAGTATTGGACTTTTATTCTCGTATTGGTTGGGCTCTACGATCGGTTAAGTGATCTGCCCTTGAAGTATATTTCTTTGGAGTATAACTGGTCTGCCCGTACCCAGGGTGAAGAGTTCCTCCCAGGGTACACTACCCAGCACGGTCTCACGTTTTTAGACTTCACATCAATTCCCAGCACCGATCCACCGAGTGTGTAACCAGCCCATTCCATCGGGTATACAAGGTGAGATGACGAACGAATCGGACCAAGCGTCCTATGCTGATGATCGGTCGTCTGCTAGCAGCGGACGATCAGATCGGATCGTAGGCGAAGGTTCGCGGGGTACCCCCCCCCCGTCAGTTGGAAGGCCGGGCACGATGGTGGTCAGGTATTCAACACTACGGTGTTCGATTTTGAACTTGACTCCACCACAGATCGGTTTTAGTATTGAAGACCCATTTCCTTGTTTTTTACAAGGCATCGAAGAAATGTCGTAATCCATTTCTATGAAATAATTACCTCGTCTGTTAAATTTTTCGTCGCTTTTTGCGTTTTGTTGACTTAATTTGTCTCCTTGCTGCACCCGCAAATACGATTTATGTCACACTTCCTATGTTTCTTTGTAGAAAAATAAGGGACAGCGCAGTATATACTATCCGACCTGACACTTTTGATCAGATAGTGCGTATATAAGCGCAAAGGGGCCGCTGTTCGGCCACCGCTAAACGTGATGAGTTGTCGATAAGTTCTAAAACGAAAGTGTATATATTATGGAAATATTTCTAAATCTTTAAGTTACTTAAGTTCACTATGAAATTTAAACTTGAAATCTCTCCACATGTATCCACATGCATTTATACCCAATCTGACTCCGATTCAGAATTTACACTTCACTCAAAAGTCCGAACTGGCTACATGAAAATTCGACACTTCTCCTGAAACGGTGAGAGCTATAACTCCATCCCCAATCAAATTTGTTTGCATATATCTTAAATTCGTTGCGCACTAAGATCCTTCGTGAGTAGACAGCAATCATCTCTAAACCGTGCTCATGGGTCGTTTTTACAATGCCTGTTCTTCCAAATTCCTTTAAAATCCTCAACTTAACATCCACGGGCTTCGTACTTCCAGCACTAGCTTCACTTTCAACATGCTTGATTGCTGCTTGATTGTCAATATTCATCGCTAAAGGTGCCTTGATGTACATGCCAATTTCGAAAAAATATTTTAAGCCAAGAGTTTCCTCGCTACCCAGTGCTGCTGCAACAATTTCAGTTTCAGCTGTGGATAGCGCGACCGTGCTCCGCTTCTTGCATTGCCAACAAATAATAATTCCATTTACGTATACAACCCCAGAGCTGACACTTTTGCGGTCCAGATTATCAGCGGCAGAATCAGCATCCGTGTAGCATGTTGTTTTAATTGAAATAGGCAATTCATCATCATGCTTCAAATGGATCTTTAAAGACTTGGTCCCCTGAAATATTTGACCACTCTCTTTGCTGCTTTTAAATCACCTAACGTTGGTGCGTGAGTCCGTCTCGTTTCACGGTGCACGGCAAGCGATATATCCGGCCACGTGCAACGGGATATCCAAAGTAAACTTTTAACCAATGACTGGAAACTTTTCACACATGGCGATTCTCTCGTGACTTGGCTGGAAAAAGTTCTTGGAATTCTTGAATGCATTCCACATCGAGAACGGGTGTTCTTGCCGTAGTTATTTTACTTCGGCCATGCGGCTTTAGGTGTTCATCAATACCAGCCTCCTGGATCATTGTAAAACCGTCCTTAGGATTTCCCATTATCGAAATCCTCAAAAACTTTTCCACAACACCCAAATCGTTTAACTCGAGGACTACCATATCTTTCAAAAATCATTAACCACTTCGGTTGTGGTCCGGTGACCAAGAGGTCATCCACATATGCACCAACCAGAATGGTGTTATTTTAATTTTTTTACGAAACCGCAAGTGTCTGTAACACTGCGTGAACTGCATTTTCTCCAGAGTTTGGTAATGTAGCTGGTTCCAAGATCTTCTAGCTTGCTTTAGCCCATACATTTTTTCTCCAATATTAGAGCTAATTCATCGCTCTAATTTAATCAAAAATCTAGGGTGCCCTTCCATTGCTTAAAGCTTGCACCAAGCCCCAGGTATATCTCCACACCTGAGAACTTTTCGATGCCGATCTTTGGTATTTTTGTGCAACCAACCTGACCAAAACGTGGAATATGCACGTTTGCGGCTGGCGAACTGATACTGCCCTTATTAGGCACGGCACCTTGGACATTTGGTGGGGATCTGGCTATATTTATACGCGCCACCCAACTAGTCTCTATACCACCATCACTCTTTAGTCGTTCAAGGTCATTTGGTGACCGAACGGACCATACTTCTTTAAAGTTTCCCCGAACACACTGTTCCGTGCAGTGACCGGGGTGTATTTCCTAGACTCGGACGCTGTGCTCTCAGCCGACATTCGGCCTTGAGCCGCTTCCACAGATACAAGCCGTGTCTGAACTTCATTAAGCCTTCAAGACCATACCTCGGTTCATTCCACATCATCACTACGTTTTTCGCCATCATCGTCCATTTTTAATTCAAAAAATGAAACGGAAGACCTAACCAAACAACAAACAAATCCACTAGCACTTCAAAAGTGAGGGGGCTTCCACTAGCTCCAAACTTTACTGCAAGCGGAAAAAAATAACTCGCAAAACCACAAACTTGACGAGAAAAAATCACTTCTTGCGCACTCATTCCCTTGGGCTCATAACCTGTAGGAGAAATATGGGGCAACCAAGTATGTACTTGTTAAAATATTCTACTTATAATTTAGTATTAAAATTATTTAGGACTATTTGTTTAGGTAGCGATTTGTATTTCGCACTTTTTGAAAATAAAATAGTGTACTCGTACTCGGTTCTGAGTACACTCGTATTTCTACGGATAAGTAATGTAGGGAGCACAACAGCTGTTAGAAGTTTACTATAGCTTCAACACCTTATGCATATTCATGTCAGGCTAGCTAATCACTTCTCAATACGCATTCCATTGATCAAGTCCCTGGTTCGGTCACTTTCATCTTCTCTTTACGATCTATCTACCGGTGTCATTTTCACAATCTAGCGATAATTGACTGTTGGTATATTGACTTAAGACGATTCGGTTATATTAGAGTTACTATTGGACGTCTACGACTAGGAGTTTTTAACTGTTCTGCGCAAGTATAGACCTTTCAACAGTACTATCTGACCTGACGCTTTTGATCAAATAGTATGTGCGTAGATAAGCGCAAAGTGGGCCTCTGTTCTGTCCTCGCTAGACGTGATGAGTAGTCGATAAGTTGTTAAAACGAAAGTGTATATATCATAGAAAGATTTCCAAATTTAGACTTACTTAAATTCACTAAGAAATTTAAACTTGAAATCATCCCACATGTATCTACATGCATTATAGCCAATCTGATTCTATATTCCGAATTTACACTTCACTCAAAAGTCCGAAGTCGCTACATGAAAATTCGGCATCTTTTTGTACGCGTCTTATTTAAGTCCTGTTCTTTGTCATCTCAACTTGCGCTGGATACCAAATTTTCATTTACTCCTTCGACCTCTCCATCACCTACTTGAAGCAACATTCGTTTCAAATTGTTTTTTTTGCGTGTCATTCATCATTTCATCATTTACGATCTTGTTACTGTCCAAAAATTTATCTTGAATCACGTGACCTCCTCGCTTTTTCCGATGATAATTCTAACTTGCGCACTTCACTCCAAAGGATCTTTGCATTCGGAAACTGAGCCATACACAACTGTTTTGGCTTCTTTCGTTTACATCACAACTGGAGACATATACCGTGGATACGAGTTGGTAGGGCCTCGACTCAGTAAAAATGCCCCATAATCCATGGCGTTTATTCCAAAGTTTTAGACCACATGTGCAGATAATGCATTGTGGTATATTTATGATGGCACGACGCATGCGCTTCGCTTTGCCATTGTTGCCTGATTTTATTCAAATACAATCCAGATTTTGGAATTCTGGCACCTCTGTTGGTGCGTAAAAAATGAATCAACAATTAGAAAATTTAGAACTTCAAAATCAGGAATTAATTTTAGAAGAAAAAAGAGAAAATTACTATGATTATTTAGCTTCGTAAAATGCTATTTATCTAATCTTATTTCCAAGTTTTATGCGAGGAGTTTTTCTCAACTAAAACTCTTTTTTCAGAATAAACTATGGAGTGCTCAACCTCCGGACCATGTTTTTTGTATTTTCTAAAAATAGTCGGATATAATTACTCTTATATTCATGTTATTTGTCTTTTATAGGAATAGTCGGATATAATCACGCTTATAATCATCAAGATTGATTATATATCCATTTACCATCCTATCATTGAGTCGTGAATCTTTAGCTGTCCCTTTCTTCAACCGCACTTGCACACGCAGGTTATATTATAATTTTTTTGGGGCAGTTTGAAAGTTTTCAAAAGTTGGGTGTATTACAAGTCTTTCTATAGCGTCTTAATTAAGAGGTTATCCAGTCACGTAAGGCATAAGGGACCTACGATGAATGTTACGATGGCTTCGTAGTCTTTATTGCCTCGCAGAATGATTGAAAGCACAATTTCATCAGATACTCTCCACCAGTCTCTATACGATCAGAACTTTGTCTATTCCCTTCAAGTAATACTCTGGCCAAGTTTGCTTAGAACTTCTTCTTTCCACCTCCAAATTGTAGTAGCTTTCGGTGGTGCCAGAAAAATAATGCTTCAATTAATTTCTTCGCTCCATAGGTATACATACATACATACGAGGACTCGGCGAGGCAAATTTACCTCACATATTTCTTTAAAAGTCGGTCCAAAGTCCTCGATAAACTTCAGAATCATCACATTTATCGGTAGGTTGTATTTCATTTGGAACTGCTGTCTATGTAGTTAAGCGTGTTGTGAGTCCGGATTAACTTGACCAAATGCATATCCACCGCCTTGAACAGTCCTCTGTTTTCTCCTTGGTACCCAAAAAGCATTTCCGCTTTTGCAAGCATCTCTATAGCTTTCATTTCTGCGTCTTTCAGTAGTCTTAAAAAGGCTGGCGGAGATCACTTCTTTCTTGCGACAATATTTTCATTCTGTCCGAATTTTTAGCGCTTTAGGTTACGACTCTCCGCAAAACGTTTGGTCTTAATAACGCAATATGAAAATGCAATGACATCCTTAGCAAGTAAACCTACGAGGAGACTTTACAAATAACGTTTCAAATGATAAATGGAAGTTAATGTGGTGAGCTAGAAATGAGGCAGAATATTCGAGAAATAAACATCAAGCTTACAAAAATCACCGTCTGCAAAAATTTGCAAGCTATTGATTCGAGATTTTAAATCAATAGCTTGCAAGACTAGGCTGGCAAGGAGGCATATCGGGGATTGGAGTAGGTTTCAAGGATTGGGGGACCAACGATTCATCAGACCAGCTGCAATTACGAAATCGGCGTGCTGTTTTCAATGAACAGAAGACATAAGAGTTGATACCTTCGATCGTTATCTTGGAGCCACGTCCAAACAATACTATAAACAAAAGCATGTGGATTTGTGGTGGAACATGTAGGAAGACGCGGGTTGTGGTGTCCTTTGTCTTATAGTGTATCTGCGTAGTTGGCGGACAGGTAGAGTCCTGCTTAAGTGCTGTTTCCTGGCGCGTTATTGCCAGGAAACTGTCTCGTGACTTGGTGGACAGGTGTCACTAGTGTGTTAAAAGTAATAAGTAAAAGTGTATGTAGAGTTACCTAAGTGTCCAGTCCAACTAATATGCAACTTGAGAGTCTCCTGATATGCAACTTGACAGTCGCGATATGGCCGTCGCGATCTGGCCGTCGCACTTGGCATCTGATTGGTAAAAAAAACAATATACTCCAAATAAAGCATAAAACGTGGTCCACAGTAAACTTGTGTACTCACGTATAGTCTCACTTCCAACCAAGACGTATACTTGAGATCAACAGAACAAACGTTCAACCTTATGCCATGTAATGAGCAAAAATTGGAGCACATTTTTCACACAACAATTCCACAACCCATCCTGTTAAACTATTTACTAGTAAACCGCACCCAAAAAGGAACTGGAATGATCAATACCTTTATGTGATGGCCATTTCTGAAGCAGCGGGGGGAGGTGAAACGCTAGTGCTGGCGATGTGTGTTGCATAATGTCTGAAACAATACTCATGGCGAATTTGACTATACCCGGTATGATTACCTGCGCCATTACGTCAGTTACTTTAAACGAATATATTAATTATTTGAAGAACGAGAAAAATACTATTGTGGCGACGTAGCGGAACCTATTAGAGTGAATTGCCCCCCAAAAAATGGGATTTCATGTTGACAATTACTGGTACTTGTTTTCATTCGAATCGCTCCGAGTGCATTCTGGACAGCGATGAAGGGTAAATGCAGCTCAGATTTATTTTGTTTCTAAGAGGGGGGGGGGGATGAAAAACGCTTAGAGTGGGTGGATCTAGATAGGAATGAGAACGAATGTAATCAAGCATGAAATAGGGATAGTTTTTCTTAAAAGAAATCCATTTTTGGATTTTAATTTTAATATTTTAAACTACTATGAATATTTTGATTATTTTGAAAACATATTTTATTTCTTGGGTTTAATTTATTTATATTATCTATTAAAATATTTTACATAGGGAGTTGCTATATTCACACCCCTTTTCCTTAAATTCACACCCTTTCCGCAATTTGCTATATTCACACCCCTCTTCCCTGAATGCACACCCTTTCTGCATACTGAATAGCTAAATCCACACTGGTTTCCATGAATACACATACAGTATATCCTCTTTAGTCACAAGTCAGAGGGCAAATCACACATAAGAGAGTTGCCTTCGGAAACTCTCTAACTCCTAGTTGCACCTGATGCAATATTGATCTAAATTTTGGCTCAATAATTCACTCATCCCCTTGGCGTACAAAGAAATTATTTTATCATCTTGTGGCTGCTCTGTGGTTTTCCACGTTTTTTCTTGAAATTACTCCTTCAAGCAGTGATTTCTGGAGCTTTATTTTCCAAACACGACTACAAAAGCCCAAGAAACTAAAGCGCAAGGAGCCTCCTTGCACAGCATGTCAAAATCTACTATTTCTAAAATTGCTAAATCCTTCATTTTCACGACTAAAGAAAGCTCCAACTTTTTGTCCAAATCCATAACCAGGGACTTGGTATGACTTCGCACGAGGTGATGATTGCCAAATAATAAAAGCTACTGTTGGTATAACCACACCAAATGTAGCATCAACTAGAGATGGTGCTGTTGTTAGTTGCAATTATCTGGGGAAGCTTTTTTAAACATACCAAAAGGGGTTGTCGTAAGACCAGTTTACAAAATTGTTACCAAAAAAAACCTTGATAGCTCTAAAGAAGAAGTGCAATATTCTTGCAATCGATCTTGGTGCAAGCGTTCAGGAGATTACATGTTCGCTGGACCACCGGCACCACCGGATATCATTGCCACGAAGGAATGGCTGGAATTTCATAACAACAAAGTCCAGGTAATAAAGATGATAGAAAACAATCAATTTTAAGTAAACAAGGTGGTTAGTTTAGTAGCGAGTTCGCCGGCTTTGGCAAGTGGATCGTCAAACCTTTTAGAAGGAGATTCTGCATTAAGGAGATCGTGGATATTTCACAAAAGCTATTTCAAGAACTCTTGGAGCGTCCATAATGAGGAAGGCCATTATTTTTACGCCACTTTTAGCTTTCCAGAATAAATTAGGCGCATTCCAGCGCCGTTCCAGCTTTGTTGATTATCCCAGAAATTTGCGGGAAGTTTCACGCAAAATTTTTGATAAAAAAAGCGGTCAAGTATTCCTTCACAAAATCAGAATGTATCAGCTAGCCCTAAAATTTATTTTTAATTAATCCATTTATCCATTCATTAGTAAACACGTATTACGCTGAAGCCCTATCAAAAATATGCTCCGTTCTGGATTACGCGAAGAACAGAATGTGATGTGAAATGACTTACATTCAACGGAGGCGCGTCATGACGCATCAGGAATTGATAAAAGTCGATATACAACATCAGCAAAAAAGAACAAAGTTCTCGCAGTGAACGTCAAAGCTGAGGTACCTGAAGTTTCAAGACAGTGTTTTTGTTTTCTTGATACTAGCTGAAGCCAATAAAAGGATCGACAAAGATTCGAATATTTTTCAAAAGGGGACCATAATGCATATTTTGTATAACGACGGACATCGAAATTATGATGCCGTTGAAACATTGGCTAAATATTCGAGTCCAGGCAAATAATTATTTGACAACAGCAGTAAAAAAACGCACGATAGAAGACAGATAGTGGCGAAAATAATTAGCCAACGGATAATGTGTGCTTAGATTTTGAAAAAGGGTTTTGAACGGCTTGATTGCCCACAGGAACCGCTTTGGCGATTAATAATGACTAATTTTGTGTATTACAAGTTAATTACGCTCGAAAACTTAAGATTTGTCTCGCTAAAAATAAAGATTTACTCGTTTTTAGAAACAGATCAGACGCAAAAATCACTTCTGCCACTTATGTAGATGCCGAATACAAGAATTTGGAGGTTCTTTGCAAGGAAAACGGCGGGTCAAGGCGAATCAGCAAAGCGAATAACCAATCGAGCAAAATAAAAGAGAAAGAATGAGCCGAACCATTATGAGAATGGCTTGGTATATGCAATATTTTCTTGTGTTTAAGCCTACTTATCCAAATCTTCATTCTACTACGCAAGTCGTCTTTACTTCGCATTGATCTTTTGGGTTGTTCGGTGCAATATGCTGCATATATCTTCAATGAAAGCACAAAGCATGTAAATTTCAAGTAGTGCACACATTTGGAAATTTTAATATAAAGGCAGTTGGTGGTGGTTTGGCTCTACGCCCACGTTTATTTCTCAAAAGCCCGGGAGAGAAGTCGTTCTCCCACAGAACACAACGCGGAGTAACTGTAGGAACAAGTTAATAACTAAGAGTTACAAGGTATTCTTGAAGGACGTTTGGAAGGTTGTCGTTGTTTCAGCATATCAAGAATATCAAGACGCTTAATGAAACCCAAAATTACAAACCGGGTTTAGACAGAAAATGAATAATTACAACCATACCTAAAGCGAGACGAAAACTCTTTAGATCCTCAAGTCCTGCTCGATCGCGATCTCGAACACTATCATGAAGATCGGATCGATCGGCGTGATAGATCTCGGATACCGATGATCGACGGAGTACCCCCCCCCCCGATAGTTGGAATTCTGGCCAGTACGCTCGAATTTCTAGGACTGATTCCAAAATTTTAAAACTCACGCCACAACAATGTCATCCATTGAGACTAGAGCACTGGTTTCCAATTTCTTAATTTCTGCACCTATATGTAACTGTAAGTGAATTTTATCTTTCACATACCTTGTGATCTTCTTTGTACGATTCAGTTAAAACCTTCGGCGAATGAGTTTTTCACGTCGCCTTATGAATCGACAAAGTCCGTTCAGTGCTGCGTGATATTAACAACGGATTTCAACCAGGGACTGAAAATTTTTAATCGTAACTTTCTCGACATTTTCAAATTACAAGAAATGCTCTTTTTTGACATTATATCATCACTTCACTTCCGATTGGGAGCTTCACAGCATTTTGAGTCCCTCAAATTAAACCCACAAAGTCAGTTGATCAATCAGCATCCTTTTTACAGATGGTGTGCGCGAAATTGGCTTGGCCAATCATCTTTTTTTCATTGGTGTGCGCGAGGAATTTCCGTTAATATAAAGTGAAAACATCCCGTAACGGTATTTAGGTGAGAGTCATATCGACGAGTATTATCTGGACTACACGTACGTCCGTGAAATCCCCGTGGATGAGGATGTGTTTTCCTCGCAGCCGGCGTCGATGAATTTCAGCGAAATGTCTGTAAATGACGAGAGTTCGCCCCACTCTCCAAAGCAAGATGCACTAAAGTTTTTTTGCCTGTTTCTTGTATATCTGTCTAACATGCACACTGCTTGTGGCGGTGGGTAGATTCATATGCTCATGCCGGAATGCCTAGCAACAAAAAAGGAGGTTTTCGATAGCTTTTCCGCGAAGCATCGAAAGGTGTACAAGGAAGACGTAGAGGTTGCTCATCGTCGAGCAACATTCTATCACAATCTACGCTTTATCAACTCAGAGAACAGCAAGGTTGGACCTTGTCAACACAAAACAGTTAGCTATGATTGACAAACCTGAATAATTGCAAACCTGCTTTAGGGACTACCGTATCATCTGAAAGTAAACCAGTTTGCTGACCTGACTCTTGAAGAACGACAGAAGCTTCATCGACCGTCGCGGATCAAGCGTGCGAAGAAAAATTTTGCTATGAGTGTACACAAACTTTCTGGCGTTGCGAGTCCAACGGAGATTGACTGGCGAGAAAAGGGAGCTGTGACACCAGTGAAGGATCAAGGTGCTTGTGGATAGTGCTGGACGTTTGTGTGCGTACATGTGACTGTCTGTCCTTGTCTATACCACTCACCCAAAACTCCATGGATTGGTCTTAGCCCGACTGGATCATTGGAAGGGCAATTGTTTGTTGAGCAGAAAAAGCTGTTTAACATGTCGCAGCATGTTAAACAGATTTTATGAGCAAAAAGTTGCAGCCTTAGCGATGAACAATTAAATGATTGGTGGACGTGATTAATCTGGTCTAATGGTCTGTTTGGTTGATGATCGGACTCGTGCTAGTAACCGATGGGTGAGACCCAATCGGGTGTCGGGATTGGATCTATTTGGTACAAACGGTGATTTCGTTCTTGCAGCTGCTCTAAAAAAGATCAGACAAAAGCAATAGCAATCGGCATCCTTTATAGATCATCTGATCACCCCATGGAAGGTGTTAGTGACATTAAGGAAGAATTAGTTTCCTCGATAGGCGTTTCAACCAGTCACGTGGCAAAAGAGTAGGATACAACTTTTTTTAGGTAAGTCAAGTGATTTAGGCACCCTTTATAAACGAGTTTTGAAAAAAGTTTTGAAAAAGTTTTGAGTTTAGTTTTGAAAGCCTTTTTTTAACCGCTTTTTACATTTTTTTAAACTCAAAATCTAATCAAAACCAACCTCAAAACTTTTGTGTTCATAAAAAAAATAAAACCATTCCGCTCTCTCTCTCGTTTCGTTCGTCCTGCCCGGTGGGTATTTGGGGCTACAGCGCACGGCCACAATTCGTTTTTCCTGCTCTTAACCTTCCCTTCCTCCGTCATTCCGCCACTACTTCTCCGACCCTTCCTCTATAGCTTTCGCAAGATGGACGACACAACGGCTGTGATCTGCTGGTGGCGACGCAAGCGAATGCATCTCGGACTACACCTGCTGGAATAGAACGAGCGGGCCATCCGGAGACAACCCCGTCAGGTCGTCCAACGACCTGCTAGGTATTGGTTTCTTGGCGGCTCTGTCTTGTCACCACTCCTTGCAGTTTGATAATACCGAGTGTCTCACGGTTTCTAGGTGGGAGCCCTGGGAGGATAGCTCTATTGACGAAGAGACATTTACGGAAATGTTTCGGATGTGCAAGGAGAATTTGTTGTGGCTGGCGGAGCAACTACGGCCCCGACTGCGGTTGGATCCGCTCAATCGGGGTTCTCCTCTGTTAGTGACAACCCAGGTGACCATTGGTATTTACCGCCTGGGCCATGGATGTAGCTATGCGACTATCGGCCATCTTTTCAAGGTGGCACGGGTAACCGCCATTGCTGCGACTGAAAAGTTCGTTGATGCAGTAGTTGCTGAGTTTTCCAGGCGTTTAGTGGGGTGGGCAACCGAATCCTCCGGCTCTCGTCTCTGGGACGGAAACTGCCACAAGGTGGAGTCATTCCGGCGGGCAAGTACTTCGTAGGGGACTAGGGGTATCCAGTAAGCAAGAGCATACTGACACCGTACCCGAATGCCAGTAACGGGAGACAAATGCGCTTTAACTTGTACCATTCATCCACGAGGTGCGTAGTTTTAAGGTAGAACCGGCGATATCTAACAGGTTTACTGGTTCTGATACAAAGCATTTCGTATGCCAGGATCATCGTGGAACAAGCGTTCGGTAGGCTGAAGAACCGTTTCCGTGTTCTGCTCACTGCTCAACAGGCATCGCCCAAAGCACCACCGAATGCCACCTTTTGTTGAATTATCCTGCACAACCTTTTGAACGAAAAGGGGCGAATCCTGTATCTGCAGGTGTGGGATGAGCGAACAGATAATGAACGGGTGTTCAGTGAAGTTTCGATGCAGCCCTTATTGCAGCGGATGAGGAATGAGCAGAATGAGATGGAGGGGATCCGCGACGAAATCGCAGCGAATTTGGGTGCGTTGTGAGGAACTGTACATGGCGGTATGTGTATACATTGTTTATTTGTCTTCGAGAGTTTCTCGCGGCTTTTCTTTTCTTAGACATCTCTTCCGACTGGAATGTGCGTACACCGTGTGCTGTGATCTGTTGTGTGGTATTGTAGTAGCTTATGTAGAGTTTGATAAGATAGGGATCATGCTCGGTTGTCTTCTGCCTCAGAGATTATTGCGGCACCAAAAGAGCATCAATCTAAGGTGGGTAAGCATCGCTTCATTCCTGATTTTGTACTACGAGCCGTCGACGCCTTTGCTCCTTCAGGTAGTTGAACTCCAACGATTTATTCTATTTCTTACGCTAATTGCGCACATGATGTCGACGCGCTCCGCAATGATACATTAGACGAAGTTTGGGTTAATACAGAAAGCTGCGTGATTCTTGATGGTGAACTAGCCTTGAACACATCTTTCGACGCCCAAATGTACCTTTCGTTGCCATATGTAGCCAAAAGTCGACGTCTACAAACGAAAATAACGAGAATATTGAAGGTTCAAGGCTTGTCACCCTGTGCTACACTGAATAAAGCGGCTAACGTTTATGTTATCACCACCGTAGAAAGCCACCTCGCTGTTGCATTGCAAGGCTGAAATCATGTCGTAGTGTTATTCGGGGTCGTATCCCCTCATTCAAGGCATCTGCGCTACGTTGGATCTCACGACGCGTGACTGCTCATTATCAGGTCACCAACCCCCCCTTTTCTTCTGTAACACTGTTTATAGACTTACATCAACGAGACAAAAACTTCCCTGCGTCAACTGGAAAAATTCAGCAGTCTTTCTTTCGCTGGAGTAGCTCATTCACGCGCAGTTACGTTGTTAGCTCTGGGTCGGTCCATTTGCTCTGAATTCGATAACGGACAAGTCGTCCAAGCAATTACTGACGTTTCTTTCGAAGCTAACGAAGAATTTACTGTGGAGAAGCTAGAAAGTAGTACGTAAGCCGGATTAGGTACCACTGATGTCTTGACACGATGAACAATGGTGCTAACCTCAAGTGCCTCGTTGCAGATACTCCTGCTGGCGCCTTAAAAATTATACAGTGCATGGAGGACGCAATGATGGTTTTGTTCTATCGCCAGACCAAGTGACTGTGCAAAGTGGATCTAGTACCCAAGAGCAAGTACTGACTAGATTGCGTAGTAGAAGTGCTTCAGTTAACGCATTGAAGCTACCGAATTTTGAAGCTATCTCGCAAGACAAAACCCTATGCAGAGTTGATAGCAGCTGTGCGCCCTGTTTTGTAACAAGATTCATCGACAGCGCGAGTTCTGTTGGGAGTAAATCCTACAGGGTGTGCTTTGTTGCATGGTGTGCATGGAAGTGGAAAATCGACACTTTTGCACGCTTTACTCGACGAAGTTCAAAATTCTCTTAAGTTTGCTGGCTTCACAACAATTGTCGAGGGCAGGAACTTACGAATCGTAGCGCTGTATGAGTTACTAAACTTTGGCAGCGGCTTCCGCAAGGACCTACACAATACGTGGAGCGAGGAGCACACGACACTATTGTACGTACTGTGTTTATCGAGCGATGAAATAATTCAAGCTGAGGAATCATTTTATCTGTCAAGGTGTTTGGACTGATTGGCATGTACATTTCAGTGCCCAAGCTAGATGCGCAGTTTCTACAGCACCTAAGTATCGACCTCGTAGCATCCTACTTTGGAATTCCATTGGAACAGGATGAAGAGATTTCACTAGGCATTTACATGGCAAAACCGGTAAGCGTTGCAACTTGGGAGGACGTACTGCGTCCTCTTGATGAATTTCATTGCGTGGGTGCATTGAATACAGGGACCACTGAAACCACTGGTAAGGATGATCCAAAACGTGAGATATCCTAAATTCCTTTTCTCTCGTGGTAAAAAGGTTCCGTGGTTAAACGATTTTTGGACGCTGTAGATCTTGAATGAGTATGGGAGAAGCTGGTTGAGTTAAAATTGGACGATCTCGGGGCGTTTGTTCTAGCTCATCTTTAGTTGCAAGATACTGGTAACTCGAACACAACCAGCCCTCGTGTCAGTGCCGTGCACCTTATGAACGAGCTTATAATGACGTACCCGGGGTTTGACGATCACAATGAGCTTCACGGTGAAAAAGTCTACTTCTTCAAGCGCGCAAAACTATCCGTAGCCTGCATCTATCGCCGATTCAAGGTGTGTCCTGTCGCCGGTATGGTACGAGGAGAACTGGACTGATAGCTTGACTGCGTGTTGACTTAGGACTCGGATCCAAAGTTGTATTTCGCTGAAATGCACAAGCTCACGGCTCTCGTTAAAAACGTGAGTCGGCTTTCGCGTGTCTCGATCCTCCCAGTCGCTCAATCATGCGTGTTTCCATAGATGCTGCCGTGTGTTCTCCACGCAAAATGGAATCTGTGAAATCTCGGCTAAGTGAAATGTTCCACGAGGCAGTCTCTCACTGTAACAGGACTGATCCTGTTACAGGCTTACACTGTGTTGTGCGAGGAAGCGCGCAATACGGGAGGGGTAGGATTAGTTGATGACAACTAATCCTATATTAAAGAAAATATAGAATATTCGCTTAAGCTTGAGAACGCAAAATTAAGAGTGT
>CM047584.1:12116909-12145559 GCA_026184515.1 Peronosclerospora sorghi
GTGATATTTTAACTTGAATATCAATTATGTAATGGCACCCCATTACACTCACGCCCCAGCCTTCATCGTCCTTGATAACATGGACGCGCTGGTACCTAAGGAAAACGAGTCAGATGGTGCTGCAAACGAGCAATCGCGGCGTATTGCGGATGGTGCTGGTTTTAATCAAAGAAAATTGCCAGCGTATGCAAAAGACTACAGTTGAGCTGAACAGTTCATTCAAACGAGATGGCGAAGTCATGAAGGGTATACCGGACGGGCAAAAGGTATATGCTCGGAAGAAGGTGCTTGAGATGCTTGGCAACGCGATCCAAAGCAATAGTTTGGCAGTTGTTGCAGCTGCTCGGTCCGAGACTAGTATTCACAAAACGCTTCGAGGTTGTGGACTGATTACCCCATTAAAGTAACGTTACCCGATCCAGAGAGACGCGAAACCTTGATCCGAGACATGTTGCAGATCAAGGTAAGCAATGCGAGTTCGACCTCGAACAGAGTACAGACCTCACGGGAACTCGCCGTCGACTTAGCTATCGACATCGGTTTTTCTCGCATCCTTGACGGAAGGCTGTAGCTTACGAGGTTATCAAGTTCCATGGATTGTGCTTTGCATCAGCTATTTAAACGATACAATCTCCTGCAGCAATCTAACGGATCTGAGTCTATCTATACGTTACAACAGAGCGATTTCTTGGAAGGTATTCAAGACATTGATTGGAGTGGATCTTTTTAAAAGTTCTGTTCTTTCAAATAGAGCGATTTTGTAGTTCTCCAGTTGGTACGAGCTGTACTCATAGATACGCTAGAACTTCCTACTCAATATGCAAAACTCTATGACAACGCCCCGATTAAACTTACAGCAGGTATATTGCTATATGGACCTCCTGGATGTGGGAAGACCCTTTTGGCGAGTGGGTAGCGCACGGATGTAGCTTGAGTTTTATCAGTGTTAAGGGCCCCGAGGTCCTGAATCTTCCGGCTTTCCTTGGGAGCTTCTTTGGGAAGCCAGGCCGGCGGTGAAGTCAGCGCCAAACAGCTTCTCCATCATTTCCATTATCATCAAATGCATCAATTGCTGGCTCTCGTCACAACTGTCCTCCAGATTAGCCCGTGAAATCTCGTCCTTCTGCCGCTGCTCCTCCGCGTCTGCTCTGCGCTGTGCTTGCTCTCTTTCCTATCTCTCCCTCTTTTCCTCCCTCTTCTCTTCCCTAGCGTCCCTCGCTGCCTCCCTCTCCTCATGTAGCAACAGAGACCGCTGCTGCGCTAACATATACGACTTGCAGCAATCGTCCAGGGTATTTTGCGAGGCTGTGAAACCAGCTAGGGCATCCTGGACGACCGTCTTCGTGTCCACCGGCTTGGACGGTCGGGTGCTCCGTGTACTCCGGCCCGGAGGCTTAACGCGTCAATGGCTACTACCCGTGGCGGCTACTACCGGGGGACGTGCCGTGGCTGGTCGAGAGCGGGTCTCGTTATCGAGAGCGCTACCATGGGGGCGACCGAAGGATAGGCGGCAGGGTGATTTCATCGTCAAGAGGATCTACCGTAACAAAATAGTAGGTTACATATGGCATCAGCTAGAAGCACCGGCTTGTCTTACCGATGTCATCTCCGAGCTCATCTCCCTTTTCCGAACAGAAAAGTTCCGCTTCGTTGGTATCCGCTTCACCATATTCCCAATCGCTTAGGCTTTCCCCGCCGACGGCGTTGATGGCATCGTTGTCACGATGCAGCTCGGCGACAGAATCTTAGACCTAGAGAAGGGCTCCAATTAATCTGATATTAGCTATCGACTTTGTCATGCAACGTGCTTACCGTTTCGGTCATCCCGGCACGCTCGAGCTGATCGTGGAAGCCTCTACCACCGGTGGCCGCGCAAGCGTGGCAGATGCTCTGTATCGCATGAAGTGAGAACTAGCCGGGTCGAAGCGCAATAACGCACCTTATAATTGGTCAAAAGAGCCTTGTAGCGGCGTTCCAGCGTCTCAAAAGATAATGCCTTGAGGGTTTTGTATGTCTCCTTGCGGTCGGCATTGTCCTTGAAGTACCGCCCCCATGCGATGAATCCGGCAGTGTTGTCGCTGGCTTCTTTGTGCTCGGCCTTGAGCTGGGCAACCAGCGCTAGCAGCTCCAGTGTTGAGCCCTCTGACCAGACGAAGCGAGAACTCCTCGCGGCCTTCTCAGCTTGCAGCTTATTCGCCTCTCTCTGTATCTTCTTCGCTCGGCTTCCAACGCCTTATCTTCCTTTTCCTTCATCTTGGCGAGCCGCTTCGCTGCCTTTTCGGCCTTCTCGGCCTCGATCTCTTCTTTAGAGCGGCGTTTTCGTTTAGCACCGGTGGCAGCGCTAGCGGTGGCAGCGATAATAGGACCTTCAGTGGGCACGCCGCTACCTTCGGTTGGATCGGACATCACAGTGGGTACTACGAAGGTAAGGGGGGAAAGGGGAAGGGATCACGAGAAAAGAGCTCCTGATCTATTGCGCCACGAAAATGACAGTGCGTGTCGTTTGTCTCAGTGGTCTAGGATCCGGTCTGATGCAACGGAGGCCGAGGGTTCGAGTCTTGAGAGGCGCACAAAATTTGCGGCAAACGCCCAGAAAAAAAGTTTTGAAACTCAAACCCTCCTCCTGAGGAGGGTTTGAGAAGTTTTGAAAGAGAAATGCGTTAAAAATGTATTTACTTTTGAACTCAAAACTAAACTCAAAACTTTTTTCAAAACTCGTTTATAAAGGGTGCCTTAGTGTGTTATGCATATGAAGATTTTTAATTCTTCAGTATCGGTTCCTAGAGTCGTTGCGTCACGTAGTGCCTCATATTTGGAACGGAAAGTTAACTAAGCCCCTTCCTTTTTATGGACCAGAGACGCTCGGGCGCACTTATATCGCGTAAAGTCCTCGACGGATATAGACACTCACACGCAAATAGAATACGGACACGAGTGGAAAGGTTGTGTGTAGATAATATTTGGTTTCTGTGGAATATCGTGATTGTTAGAGGAGTTAACGTTTTTTTCGTGGTATCTCTCACGGAAAAAGACTCCGATATAAAAATCAATCTCTCGTTCGGAGTTTTTTTCTGTATTTCCCACTAGCCCGTCACCCGTTGAAGTTTCTACTGGGACACGCCGCTCGTCCGATCAGGTACAGATCCGACTGGATTGGCTAAAACATCTATATCAACGTCCACCTCGTTAAGTGTAAGAATATGAACTATTGGATACACAGTGGATTAAGGAGAGCAAGATTATTTAGTACGTACCGATCTAGATATAGATCAAGATCGTGGATATCGGATTGACCAGGTCGCTTGGTCTCAGAGGAGATGACTAACCGTTTACCCCCTCCGATAGTTTGGGGACTGCGCTGGTAGGGCTTTGGATTTCAAGAACTACCGTTCTTATATTTGAAATTCGCCTACATGGCACATAAGATAGTTAAATTACCGCCAGATGTCTTAACATGTCGACACATGACGGTGATGCACTGATCGTATTTTGTGTCGTATTGGTTTTCATGCAGCAACTTCATAGTGGTCCGTCCTGCTTGATAGTTCATACGGAGTCCTTTGTAGCTTCCGTATACCGACCCTGTGGTGCAGTGGTTAAGGCTATATCCCGGGAACGGGATATTGAGGGCCCGCCAAGGTGGAAGTAGTCTCTCTTGTCCAAGGTGCTATGAAACGTAGCGCTACACGCGCTTGACTGGTTTACATCTATGGTTGAGTTCCGCAGTGGACACGAATCCAGGTCGGAGTAAATTCGGATCCAAAGTAATGAAAACCTGGCCCTACCGTTCCGCGCTTGACATTGCTTACACCTACCCTGAAGTGTAAGGTTCCTACAGCTCGTCGGGCTCCTATCAATCTCCAGTACACATTCTCCATGGTCTTCAACCATGTTTTCATCCCTGAGGAATAAGCGGATAAATTTCATGTCCGTTCTCGAGAGGCGTAAGGTTGGTGATATCCATCCCATTTTGCGCCGAAGCGAAACTCAATTTTACAGCTCCCCTGCGGAGAAACTCAGGGTGTAATCAATGCCGAATGTTTTTCCCACTGGCTAGCAGCATTACTTGATATCTCTTGACATCACTATTTTCATCGATCTCGGTCTTGAACATACGCGGCACTTGGTTTGGAGTCTTTTGGTCGATCAACAATTTTCCGTACGTCATTGATTTCTAAATCCGAAATTTCTATTTGAGCAAGTTATTCCATATTCTTTATTTGATTATAAATGTTTCGATCAACCTCAAAGATAATTTTACACAGATTTGTTTGTTCGTCATTGCTATAGATTGTAAATTTTTCTTGGTAAAATTTCTTGTGCTGCGTTTTTGGCACTGCAATACCCTATTCATTGTCTTGGTTTTATTTTGACTTCAAAACAGTAATTAAACAAGAATGTGATGCAGTGGACGCGCAAATAGTGTTTGGTCATTGGCCATAATTCCGCTGGAGAAAATGCGCGGCCGAGCAGATTAATAGAAATTTGTTGTGGAATGAAGGGTTTGGAGTTTCATGTCATCTCATTATAATATCTTCTTCGCCTCTCGGCGATCTATATGTCTTCGGATCAAACTATATTAATCCGTTCAAAGCTACGTTACCAGACAAATCCCTTCTCTCCTCCTCTTGTCTTGCATCGTTATTTGTCTTCTTTCCTGGAAAATTGAACTTACTTTCATCATATCTCGATTTGTTTCGAATGTACCTGTAATTTGTACATCCTGTAGACAGCCCGAAAGCTCCGTTTGACGCAGAAACCCCCTTCCTTACCGGATCTTTCACCTTTTCCTTTCTCCTCCTTCGCTTTTTACGCTCCCCCTCATCTCTGTATCTCCATTTTACCAAATAAAGTCGTTATATGTCCTTATTCTTGTCTTCTTTCAAAGTCTCGAAATTCTTCACAAGCTTAGAAGTGACAACCACCTTGTCCTTTGACTAAAAGCTGTTTTTTCATCCACGCACTACCATTCCAGGTTGAGATCGTAGAAAAAGCTCTTGCTCTTCGGGACTTTCTACATAGTACAAGTGGGCCAAAAACAAAATTCGGCTATGTATCTTCATCGACGACGTTCATTCATTGTCGGCACGCTTCAGGATATAATCCATTTACTGTACCATGAACCTCAAAAGTAATACTCGCAAAAATCGTGCATCTTGCCATGTTCATGATTCTCGTTCTGTATTTCCGTTACAGCTCATATCCTTTCCTCACCCTTTTGAAGAACATATCCACGTTTTTGCACTCGGGCCGTGATTCCGTCATTAGCATATGTATACCTCTTTTGAAGCAAGGTTAAAAAATGTTCGAATTATTTTGCCGGCGCATCTATGGTTCTCGCTATAAAACATGCGACATTAGTTACTCTATGCCTATCAGCCTTCCACGCGATCAATGGGTGCATGTTCTCCGCTATCTTTGTCATTTCACCGACTCCTGGTCTGTTTGATGATTAACATGTGATCCGTCAATTTAATTTCCGATCCTTCGTACTTTGCCAATCGTCTTGAAATTTAGGTGTCGGATCCTTTTGTAAAACTCCATCAACGTACCCTTTGTACATCCGCTCGACCTCCTTAGACAAGTTAACAATGCTAAATGCTCAATTATGTTTATCCATGCACACCTAACTTGGGACATTTAACCCTTTTGTGCCTCGTCTTACCAAAATCGTAACACCCTGTTCCATCATTTCGCTTACTCAATAAAGCCAACAACTTTTCTTCCTAAATCACGCTATCTTCTTGCTTACAGCCCCCACGACTTCCAAAAATGCGCATCTCCTCTGCCATTTCAGGTAGTCACCATTATCACTCTTCGCAGGTAATGCCACAATCCTGCACGGTGTTATTCAATACTAAATAATCAGCTCAACTTCAACATACCTTTAAAATTACCAGAAGGTACATATGGTGCTTTATCCAGCTACGGGGCCCGTCCTTTGGTTTTGTAATACCTTTATCACTTGTTCGCTTGTACTTGCGCGAAGTGTGCAAACGTCCAGCACTCGCCCAATCATATCTTGGAACTTTAGTATCTGCGTGTAGTAGAATATTTCTGCCGCTCCAGTTAGGTAGATCCACTGACTTTTCAGGTCCCCGTAATCCACATGCCGATTGTTTTCCCACGATTTGTCTCTAAAACCGCGATCAACACCCCAGGAAACTAGAACAAAATCAACATACAATTTTTTACCATCGAATTAAATGGTACTTTTTTGCCTAGCGTCCAGATAAGCTACATTTATATTATTAGCCATCCCCATTTGAGGTAATCCCACCCCTGCTTGCGGATCATGGGCCTGTTACGCTTCCATTACGTTTGCCATGTTCACTCTATGTGTAGCTTCTGCCACATTCGAAATTGTAGCTTGTTTGTGCATAGTACGATTTTTTGGAAGAGGGCGCAATTCCTGCGGCACCTCGCGTCGCGTAAATTGCCAACTTGGCGACTTTTCGATGAAATCGTGGTGTGCTGTACATAGCTTAGTACAGCAACTTACATATATGCATATTATTAGTTTAAGTCTAATCTTAGGGGAATTCTCCAAAAAGGGGGATAAACTCAACTTATTTCCCAAATGGGGGGAGAATTTAAATTTTAAATATATGATTGAAATATAAAGGGTCAGCCTGCGGTCACCCCCCCCCCTTTGCTCCAGTCACACACCCCTCCCTTTTATGTGAGGTGTGTAGGCTCTCCCCATAGGCATTTTCTCTACCAAAAGCAATGAGAAGAAGCGCGTAGGCGTCGCCATTGGAGAATTTGTACGTTTCTTTTTTGCTTTAAGTCGTTTTACCCATAGCTTCTAACAACTTTAGGGTGTGTTAGGTGCTAGATTTGTCCGTACTAGAGACGGAAGGCTATTTTAAAGGGTTTGACGCCGCCTGCTTCTATGAGGTGAGCCCGTAAAATATCTATGAGTGATCTTTCTTTCCGCATCTAATGACAAATTGTTCTCCACTCGTCGCTCAATGGATTTATGGCAATAGGACCTGGGGTGTGGTCAACAGCGCGCTATACTGTCCAACAACTGCTATCAGCCGACGAGTCCGAATTACGTGACAATGATGCACTTCGACAGCGCTCACTGATACCCTAGGAGAATGTGCGCATGCATCTGCCCACCAAGATCGGCTATTACACAGACTTCTACTCTTCGCGCGAGCACGCTACCAATGTCGGTCGCATATTTCGTGGGGGAGACAATGCGCTGCAGCCAAACGGTGCGTCGGGTAGTTGACTAGCAAGGATTGTTCAACTACTGACTTACAATGCTCTGTTTCTATGAAATTAAAGGCTTCACTTACCCGTCGGCTACCATGGACGCTCTTCATCGATCGTCACGTCGGGTACTGAAATTCTTCGTCCGTGC
Source organism: Peronosclerospora sorghi (assembly GCA_026184515.1). Lineage (NCBI taxonomy): Eukaryota > Oomycota > Peronosporomycetes > Peronosporales > Peronosporaceae > Peronosclerospora > Peronosclerospora sorghi. Next base: position 12,124,285 of record CM047584.1, read on the forward strand.
GGTCAGTTGCAGGCTGATAAAGCTGATCCTTCGAAGGGCTCTTTATATGGCCCGTGCAGTGTGCTCGACTTCGAGCTAGAGATGGCAAGTAACTCTACGATGTGTCATTCACATGTTATGACATTTTAACATCGGTGGGTTCTCCATTGGCATTTTTCATTGGACCCTCAAGTAATCTTGGCGAGCCAATCCCAATGGGCAAAGCTGAGGGCCACATCTTCGGTGTAGTGTTGATGAACAACTGGAGTGGTAATAAATTCTTGTCAATTTGAATTGCGATTGTCAAAGACCAACCCCATGCTCTAAACGTCATCCTGGTAGCTCGTGATATCCAAAGCAGCATTAGAGCCATTCCGCTGCGAGACAAGTTTTGGTCCAGCTCAGAAAAACCAACGCAATTGCCGTACATCACGGACCCGAAATACGCCCATGGAACGTATGATATTAACCTGAATGCATGTCGTCAACGAGTAATTTGGTGATAAAAAAGTAGGTTGACAATTGCTAATAGGGAATTATCCAAAAAGGGGGAGAAAATTTAACTTATTTCCCAAATGGGGGGGGGAGAATTCCGTTTCAGCCTTTGTTAATTAAAACATCCATCTCATACGAGCAATCAGCATGTCTCACGCCATTCCAGACCTTTCAGAACCGTCCAGCGCCATGCCAGAGTTCAAGTCCAAGTTCCTCAAGCTCTGTTTGATGAAAAATCTGCCTTACAAAATTGTAACCAACAAGCCAGACGAGTTTAAGACCGTTTGTTCTTCATCTGAGGCGTGCAGCTTCAAAGATACTGCCTATAAGTCATCCAAAACAGGGACAATCAAGTCTAGTAATAATGCCTGTTTGGATCACGACGACGAGTGCCTTGCAGACTTCAAATCCACGCAAGCAATGGTAATGAAAGATGCGTATTCGGAGCATCAAACTCTGTTGAAAAACCTTCTACCAAAGGACATCCAGAGTTTGACGCAGGCATCTTTTGGCGTGAAGGTGCCGTACAAGACCTGCTGGAAGGTCTTGCGCGCTATCAAGAGCGAGAAACAACATCTGAACGACCAATCATTTCAGTTGATCGAGACATTTTTGACGTCGTTAACCAGGGAAAACCCTGAGACAACGTTCAACGTGGAACGCTGAGATGACAACTCTTTCTTGCGAGGATTCCTCTTCCCAAGAGCCACCCAACTTGCGCTCGACAATTGCTTGCCTATGCTGATTGTTGATGCTTGCCATATGAAGTCAAAATACGGTGGAATGTTAATGATCACCTCAGCAATGGATGGTGAAAATCGTGTTATGCCGCTTGCGCTTTCCGTCGTTCCAACGGAAGATGAGAATAATTGGACGTACTTCTACGAGCATCTTAGACGATCCATTCCAGATATCAATGGAAAGAACCTAGTCTTGATATCAGACAAGGAAAAGGGCTTGAAGGCTGCGCAGCAAGCCGTGCTTCATGGATTGAAGCACAGCATATGTGCCTGTCACCTGGAGAAAAACGTGAACGTTCGCTTTAAGAACAAGTTCGAAGGCAGGATTTGGGCTGCGGCAAAAGCTACTACAACTAAAAAATATGAAAGTGCCATGGAGTATATCAGACAGAGGAACGAACAGGCGTTTTGTACTTAATGGAAGCATACCCAGCAAGCTGGGCAACCGTGCATTTTATGGCGCCTCGGTACGGTATTGTCACGAGTAATTCAGCCGAATCCATGGATTCGGTCTTTGAAAATCTACGCCATGGATCTTACTTGAACGTATTCATCGAATTTACGTAAAAAGTATCAAAGATGTTGTTTGAACGCCATCAAAAATACGTGGATTACACCACATTCACTCCTCAAAAGATCACGAAACGTTTCAAAACAAATTTGCACGCGGGTAAGATGCATGAGATCATTCAGCATTCGGAATGGTGCTTTTCTGTTCGGCACAGCGCTTCCAAAGATACTCCAAGTATCGTGAAATTGGATGATCGCATATGCTCCTGTGGAGAATTCCAAGAACAAGCGTTCCCTTGCAGACATGCAGCGAGGGCGATTAATCATATCAAAGCAAACTTTCAGGACTTCATTCATTCCGCCTTCACCACCGAGTCAATCAAAAAGGTATATCAGGCTAAGTTGATTCCCATAGCTTTGGATCTTTTGGAATCAGACAATGTCACCCTGCCACCTCTTCAGGTTATCAAACGAGGAAGGCCAAAAGTGCGTCGATTAAGATCAAACGGAGAGGTGAATGAGCGGGGGAAGAATCGTTGTGGAAAGTGTGGTAAAATAGGGCACAATTCCCTGACATGCAGCATGACAGCACAAAAAGACGCTAAGGATCCAGCCCCTCACTTCAAACAAAGGGATTTAGACGCGCGCATCGCCATCACCCAAGAAGATGAGAATCCGAACGAGCATAATTTAGTAAAACCTGATGAATTGGTTGATATCGCGCAAAATCCATCAAAAATCAAGCAAAAAAGGAACGTGAAATGAAGAATTGCGGGGAAGTCATTAAAAGAAGACTTCGTGCCAGACAGGCATCAATCGCGAATAGTTCAAATCGTCGATGGAGCCTCGGTGGATTTATCCCCGTCATTTCAATGACGTCGAATAGGTCTCCACCCAGTCACGTTAAAATCTTCCGCAAGAATCCATAATTGCTCCAGATACGATAAAACGAGATCAATGAGTCTGCTGCGTTCAAATCTCCGACAGCTTCTTGCATACCAGTACTTTGATCGACGTTTTAAAGACCTATACTTCTGCATCGAGATCAAAATCGGCATTTTTGATCACGAGTTTCACCGCTCTCTGATATTCCACGGCATCGCCCATGACGGTAAAAGTGTCCATGGTGTCAATCAACGTAAGCAGTGGTAGTCTAACGAGTTCAAACTCTCTTCCACGACACAGGAGCGGTTGCAAATCGTCTAGTGGAAATGCACAGGTCAAATAGATGCGATACGCATGATAGAACATGTCCTTGACAGTCTCTATCAAGGATATCCGTTCCTCTTCCTTCTTAACTGTCGGTGCTGTCAGGACAAATTGGTCACGCTGCATAAATCCACACGCCACCGGCGAACACACTCTCACCTCGTACTCTTACAACGATCGTTCTTCCACTACGTCCACGTACGTTTCATTATCTCAAAAGATACAGCAATTGACTTTAATTATTACGGCTCGACGAGTGTTTTTGGCATGACAGAAATCGCCGTCACTATAACGTTGCTGCGTCATGTAACCCATCCGATCGCAATCTGCAAGTCGAGCGACGTGCTCAACGGACAAAACCCGTAGAAACGGAGACTGTTTAGCATTGTAAACTCCAAGGAGTATACTCTGTTTCTTACCAACGTCTTTGTCCTTTGTAGGATGAAATTGACGGACGTAGCGGTAAATACACCATTCGTAATGCCACCAGATACCGGCCACATGATACCGTAAATATCGCTTTCCATTCATTTGGCGCTTGAGACGGTTGATGAAAGCTCGATAACTACCCCCGGAGAGTGTATGGAGTCCGTTAAAGTGCTAGAAAGTGGGAGACGGTATCTTGGCAGGATCTTGAACTTGGGAAAAAGCTTCAACCTTACCGACTACGACGACAAAGAGTGAGTTAGACAGAAGCGACACTGCGAAATATGCAAGCCATGTCGCGTAGAGCTTAGAGCGACGTACTCCGTTCGGGCCATTAAAGTCTGGTGGTGTGGACTCTTATCTGCCCATCTCTTTGCGGTCAATACGGACCTGAAACTATTCCCTGACGGTCAATATGACAACGAACTGCTTTCTCTCGCCGTGGACCTTTGCGACCGTCTAATCCCTGCGTTTGAGACTGTGACGCGTAATTCGGGTCCGTGATGTACGGCAATGGCGTTGGTTTTTCCTGAACTGGACCAAACCTTGGCTCGCAGCGGAATGGCTCTAATGCTGCTTTGAATATCACGAGCTATCAGGATGACGTTTAGAGCATGGGGTTAGTCTTTGACAATCGAAATTCAAATTGACAAGAATTTATTACCACTCCAGTTGTTCATCAACACTACACCGAAGATGTAGCCCTCAGCTTTGCCCATTGGGATTGGCTCGCCAAGATTACTTGAGGGTCCAATGAAAAATGCCTGTGGAGAACCCACCGATGTTAAAATGTCATAACATGTGAATGACACATCGTAGAGTTACTTGCCATCTCTAGCTCGAAGTCGAGCACACTGCACGGGCCATATAAAGAGCCCTTCGAAGGATCAGCTTTATCAGCCTGCAACTGACCGCACGGACGAAGAATTTCAGTACCCGACGTGACGATCGATGAAGAGCGTCCATGGTAGCCGACGGGTAAGTGAAGCCTTTAATTTCATAGAAACAGAGCATTGTAAGTCAGTAGTTGAACAATCCTTGCTAGTCAACTACCCGACGCACCGTTTGGCTGCAGCGCATTGTCTCCCCCACGAAATATGCGACCGACATTGGTAGCGTGCTCGCGCGAAGAGTAGAAGTCTGTGTAATAGCCGATCTTGGTGGGCAGATGCATGCGCACATTCTCCTAGGGTATCAGTGAGCGCTGTCGAAGTGCATCATTGTCACGTAATTCGGACTCGTCGGCTGATAGCAGTTGTTGGACAGTATAGCGCGCTGTTGACCACACCCCAGGTCCTATTGCCATAAATCCATTGAGCGACGAGTGGAGAACAATTTGTCATTAGATGCGGAAAGAAAGATCACTCATAGATATTTTACGGGCTCACCTCATAGAAGCAGGCGGCGTCAAACCCTTTAAAATAGCCTTCCGTCTCTAGTACGGACAAATCTAGCACCTAACACACCCTAAAGTTGTTAGAAGCTATGGGTAAAACGACTTAAAGCAAAAAAGAAACGTACAAATTCTCCAATGGCGACGCCTACGCGCTTCTTCTCATTGCTTTTGGTAGAGAAAATGCCTATGGGGAGAGCCTACACACCTCACATAAAAGGGAGGGGTGTGTGACTGGAGAAAAGGGGGGGGGGTGACCGCAGGCTGACCCTTTATATTTCAATCATATATTTAAAATTTAAATTCTCCCCCCATTTGGGAAATAAGTTGAGTTTATCCCCCTTTTTGGAGAATTCCCCAAATCTTAACACTAATAAAATCACTTTTGATTTTGATTTATTTCGGTCACGTGGTTATTGTGGAGTGAAGTACGCCGTGCTTACGGCTGGAAGTTTCTCTCGATTATCTCGTGGTTCTTGGATTGTGTTACGGTATCGCTTCAAGTTACGTGATACATTAAGTGTTGTTAACGTGGATAATACAAGTTGTTTGAGTTTTATTGCTGGTGTTACGTTCTTTCTGTTGCTATCGTTTCTTTGCAGAATTACACACGCTAGTACTACCAGAGTGATTGGAACACGTGTGGATCAGTACGCCGAAGCGACATGAGTGACTCTGAACATGTTATTATCCCAAAAGAAGGTCCGTAACACATCAGATGACGAAGTCAAGCCTGCCGACGTGGTGCGGATGCTCGGAAACATTATAAATCGCCTGGATAGGCTGCAAGTATTGAGCAGCAGCGAAGGGCACCTCGAAAACGTCGCAACCAGGGCCAAGGGAGACACCAAGATGAGTCTGGCTTCTCTTGGAGACACCCGTGACGACAAGAGGGGTTTTGCCACTGGTCTACAGGGCAGGATGAGTTTTGAAGGCATCCGCATGCTGGCAGGGATGCCTTCACTTGAATGGGAAACCCCGGTGCTGGTAGTCCTCATGTGCAACCGCACAACGCGAACCAGCACCAGCAAGCGTATGGTATGCATGGTCATGTACCGGCCCAAGGGTTTGTAGTGGCGCGTACGCCCTCACCCAAGCAAAAGGTGTTACAAATCAAGCCTTTCGAGGGTAAAGAAGGTTACAAAGGGCTAGGATCTGGATTTCAAGCCTGGAGTCGCAAGTTTGTGCGCCGGATCAGCCTTGTCGAAGCGGATTGCGGTTTTCAATGGACTAAAGACGTCAAGGTAGACCTTCTGGGACATTATTTGGTGGGACCAGCATAGTCTTATTACAACCGGCATGTAGAAGGGTGGTGCTGTGAAACACCAGCCCTTTTGTTATGTCATGGACACGATGTTGTCCTTTTTCCACGTGCAAGTGACCCCGGCGCAGGGAATGAAGTTTTTATGGAAAGGAAAGCGCCTGGGAGGTCGTGGTCGGACCACGTTTTGTACCTGACTGCTATTGCAGACGCAGTCGGGTCGAATTGTGAGGCCTTGGTGCTTAACAATGTGGTATACCACGCCGCACCGGAGATGAGGCAGATCCTCATCTCCAAGTACGACCACACAAGGCCAGATTATGTGCGGCAAGCAGAAGAGCTGTGCCAGTTTGCACAGGCGGTGGAGTTTAAAGACAGGCCGATCAAGACTCCTCAAGGTGGAACAGTAAATTTGGTGGCTGAAAGGGTAAAAAGACAAGCAAGAAACGCAGTTGCTATTTATGCGGCGAAGAAGGGCATATTAAAAAGTATTGCCCGAAGAAAAAGCCAGCCAAGGAAGATTTCGCTCTTATGATCGCTGCGGGCGATGGAGAAATATTACCGGATATGTGGGTCTTGGATAGTGGTGCCAGCATGCACCTGACGTCGGATTTGACGTGTTTAATTGATGTGAAAAGTGTAACCCATTAGTGCTACCAAGAAGATGGTAAGAAATTCGAGATTACGAAAAAGGCACGTTTTTCATACACTTCATGTGCGGAAAGAAGAGTACGCGTGTAAAGGTGAAATATGTTTATTACGTGGAAGGTGTGACGAGAAATATTTTTTTGTACGGAATTTTCGAAGAAGGTAGACTTATTCTCTCGTACCTGGATGGACAGAGAACGCTGATTAAACGTGATTCCGGTGTTGGAATTGTTAGGGTGGATATGGACAGTAACGTCCTATCAAGGAACGGTGAATAGGCCAAAGAAGGCCTACAAGGAAATCGTTATGTCGGTGGCGTAATTTGATACCAAGTACTCCGGGATCTTATTTGGCACGCCGTAATTTGTCTCGTTTATGGCCTTTGCCGCTTGGACGGATGATGATGATGATGACAATGCATACAAATTCTAAGATACTTCTATTAAGTACGCTCGGCTTTAACTTGCGGCAACTAGCGTTCATTGGACTAACCTCGCGTCATTCAAACGTGCATTCTTGTGCGCCAAAAGACGTATTTGTTGGGCTCTAAAAATAGATGTCAGTGACGTCACAGACGCCCTTGTTCGCGTCACCACAGAACGCAACCACCGGTACTTGTTACGATTCTATAAGTGCTGAACTCGCCGGTGTATTACGCTTCGCTCAAGATGTAGAGAAGCGGAAGGTTGTGGAGAAAGAGGATGAGTCCCAATCCATAGAAATTGTGCACTAGCGTATGCGCAAACGCATGAAAACGATGGATGTTGCGCTGGTTTTGTGCCTCAATATTGGGACGGACCCTCCTGACGTGACAAAAGCCATGCCATTTGCACGGAAAGAGTTCTGGGTGAATACTTTTTCCATACCATAAAAAAAAGCTATTGAAACTGTTGAAACTTGTTTTTTTCCATCGTAGCATAGTAGCGTAGAAAACTTGAGGTCGTAGATGTCGAATAATATAGCGAAAATGCCAAATCGTCTCAAGTGTATATCTCGACAAACAATTACAGCTAGGTCGCGAGAGAGACACCCGTAGATAGATTGATAAGCGTCCGACGAAGTAGATTGAACGAATTAGTTGTCCAATGCAAAGTTTATTGAGAATTGATTAGCATGCCTAACATGAATATGCATGAGCAGTTGAAGGTATACTATACCTCCAACAGCTGTTGTGTTACCTACATTACTTATCTGTGCAAAAATATGCAGTACTCAGAATAGAGTACGGATACCGTATTTTTAGCATCTAAAAAGTAAGAAATACAGATTGCTAACTAAAACAAATAGTCCTACCTAATTATAATAATTAAGTATACAGAATATTTTTAACAGAAACAATCGGTAACACACTGCAATCGCAGTATGAACGCTGGCAGCCACGTTCACGCTACAAACAGAGTTTGGACCCGACGGTGGAAAAAATTCGAGAGTTGTGTGTGAATCGACGAAGATTGGATAAGCATGATCGTGTGCTGTTTCATTACAATGGACACGGTGTGCCACGACCAACACAGAATGGAGAAGTGTGGGTATTTAACAAAAGCTATACACAGTACATCCCGTTATTGGTGTACGACTTGAAGTCTTGGGTAGGAACGCCATCGATCTACGTGTTCGATTATCGGCAGCAGGGGTTCTATTAAGTCACTTTACGTCGCCACCCACATTTCCAGTTCAGCAAAATGGAAGAAATGGAAGTCCGTCTTCAAATGAAGCGATTGTGCTTGCTGCTTGCTCTGCTGATGAGATCCTTCCAGTTAATCCGGAACTCTTCGCGGATGTTTTTACCTCTTGTTTGACGACACGAGCGTGCTTAATAAAATTATCTTATAAATTGTATGCATTGTCATCATCATCATCCTTCCAAGCGTCAAAGGCCATAAACGAGACAAATTACGGCGTGCCAAGTAAAATTCCGGCGTGATTGGTATCAAATTCCGTCGGTGGATGCTGCGAACGTTTCAAATTTTGTGGCCAAAAGAGATGTCCAGAGTGGAAGTCTTTTGCACTTCCACTCTCTGATGGGGGATCTCAATCACGACACCATTATTGCACTCTCGAAAGATCCACATTATGCAATACGGATATCGGACTATACACGCCGACACTGTGTCACGTGCGCCCAGGGCAAGCAGTCCAAGAACAAGCAGTCAAATAAGGACAGTGGAAAAAATGCGCCGATCGATCGGATCGGTGGCGTGATCAGCTCCGACTTCAAGGGACCGATCAAACCGTGAGATCGTTTGGGGAATCGATATCTGGTCAAATTCATTGACTATAAATGCAATTAAGTGAGGATTTTGTTTTGGCAAAAACCAAGGATATGGCGGCCAAAAAGTTCGAGCATTTTTTTAAGCGTTTTTTGAACATAAGTTCAACTGCAAAACACACGTCTTGAGAACAGACGGCGGCGCAGAGTACAAGAATGTGGATTATTTTTGCCGAAACACCGTAATTTCACGCCAAGTTAGCGATGCCGGTAACCAGGTCAGTAACGGCAAGGCGGAACGCATGCATCGGACCGTCATGAACGGTGCATGACCGGTGAATGTTGTTCGGAAGTGGTCTGAATCTGTCTTTCTGGGGGTGCGGCCGAGTACGCCGCGTACGTACTGAGCCGCACCCCCCCCCCCAGCGCGAATTCTAAGCGGATGTCGCCGCTAGAAGTATTAACAGGGATGAAGCCGAATCTTGGCGAAATCGTGGCGTTTGGGTCCCCGTGTACTGTGTACAGAAATTCGGGGACCGACACGCTTGCGCATCGCGCTCAAATTGGGGTGATAATAGGAAGAAGTGAAGAGACCAAGTATTCAAAGGTCTTTCTCAAGCGTGAACAGAAGGTCACGGTGACGCAGCATGTTAAAAACGTGGAGACGCTGACCGATGTGCAAAATCGACAGCTCAAGAATACACTGATGGATGATGAAGAAAATGCAGCTCAAGGAGAAAGTAAAACGTCAGAAGGAGCTGCGGGCGCGTCAAACGAGCAGGAAGACGAAGAAAATGACGAGGAACAAGGTCAAAGGATTACGAAAGATCCAAAAAAGAAGGAGAAGAAAAAGAAGCCGCGCTGGACGAGAGACCGGCACCTCACGCGGCAATACGCCAAGAAGAAGTCGCAAGAAGAAACTAAAATGGAAAATAACGACGAAGAAGAGAAGCATCGAGTGGTAAACCTGATTACGGAAGGTGACCCGAAGAATTATCGTGAAGCGATTAACCGCAAGGACGCGGACAAGTGGGTTCAAGCTATGAAGGAGGAAATTTAAGCGTTACAGGCTAATCGATCTGGGACGTAATTAAAAAACCAGCTGATGTGAAACCACTGCACGCAAAGTTGGTTTTCAAGGTAAAAACGGACGCAAACGGAGATTTGGATCGCTACAAAGCTCGACTAGTGGCCTGAGGAAACGAACAGCGTTTCGGGGTCGACTACGAACTAAAATTCGCAGCGGTCATGGAAATGACAACAGTTTGATTCATTCTTACGCTGGCGCGCAAGTGGAACGTCCAAGCGATGCATGGGGACATCCCCAACGCTTACGTAAAAGCGTTGGAGGATGAACATGATATTTTTGTATACGACAAGTGGAATGGAAATTGAACGGAAGAAATTGGAGAACTTGAAGGTTGAGAACATGCAGCAAGTGGTTTTAAAATTAAAGAACACACTCTACGGGCTAATAAAAAAGCCGAAATGCAGTGGAACCTCTTGCTACACTCCAAGTTAATTAACCACGGCTACATGCAAAGTTTTACCGATGGATGCCTGTATTTTAAAAGGATTGATGGAGATACCGTGGTTGTTGGGGTCTATGTGGACGATTTGTTGATTACTGGAACCAAGGAGGAGTACGTCAAGAAATTTTCGTGGAATTAGAGGTTTTACAAATTAAAAATCTAGGTTGCGTTTCGAAATTCTTGGGTATGCGCGTCAGTTACAATGGAAACGACGGATATTTGTTAGATCAAGAAGTGATGATATGGATTGCTCAGAGCATATCACATGGAAAATATTCAAACCCTGTCAAGACACCAATTGGAGACGCATATGAGAATGAAGCGTTGAAGCGTCAAGAACTACTGAAAAATGGTGCTAGCGACGGTGAACCGTCAGTGAAGAAGTTTAAATCTTTGAGTGGAAGTTTACTGTGGCTTGCGTGCTGTAGTAGGACAGACATCGCTTACGCTGTGCATAAGGCCATGCGCAGGGAGCATGCGCCTACAAAATTGGACTGGATTACTGCCAAGAGAATTCTGAGATTTATTAAAGGGAACTTGCGGATTAAAATTAAGAATGGAAGTGAATCCTGAATGGAAGACCAAAGGAAGATGTGAAGTGGAAATTTCGGGATATTCGGATGCTGATTTCGGGGGTCAAAAGATGACCGGAAATCTACGAGCGGCGGAATCGTGCTGATGGAAGGGAGTGTGGTTCACTGGATCTGCAAACTACAGTCGTGTGTGTCGCTGTTGACGATGGAAGCGGAGCTTTACACTGCATCGGTGTTGGAATGCGAATTAATTGGTTTCATGGAAATGCCAAAGGAAGTTGAAATTCTTGTGAAAGTCCCGATGGTGTTGCGTTGCGATAACCAAGCAGCGATAAAGGTGATCGGTGGAGATGGGAAGAGTCAGGAAAGAATCACATTGATATACGTGTGAAATTTTTAATTTCTAAAGCTCAAGATGGTTTGATTTTTACACCTGTTTACGAACCTACGGACACTTTAACAGGGTTACATTCTGGTTACATTTATTATGTGTGGTGTACGTGAGTACACTACGGTTGGGGTCAGTATTTACCGGTCCGAAAGATTTGGACCTATTGGTTATTTTAACCAATCAGGACAGGAGCCCTTGGTGGAGGCGTGGAAGCCAGCCACGTGTTATTACACAGGTGGTGTACACTACATTTTATCTAGGTACGAATTTAGTAAGATCTACTTAGTATTACATATAGTTTATATTAGTTTAAATTCATTTAGTCTAATTACATATTAAATATACATTCAGTATACAAAAATACTTGAGACTGCTAGGCGCGCGACCACGCCCGGTCGCGCGCGCAGTGAGTATTGTAGCGTAAGGGAGTTCTTCCTTACGCTACCTCCCTTTATAAGGGAGCCTTGTTACGAGGCGTTAGCGAAAGCTAAATGTAAACCACCCCGGGAATCTTGACCCCGAGCAAGAGAGTGATCTCTTGCTAAGCCCTTATACAAGGGCGTATCGGCTAAGTAGCGGTGAACGCCGCTTAAAGGAAAGTCTTCCTCTGTGCGCTAGCCGCACCGTGCGTTTACGCACCGGCTACATCTGGTAGCACTTGTAGTCAATCCAACACCTGTGTTGGTGATCAAAATCCTCTGCAAGGGATGGATCAGGACGATTGGGGTAAGCTAACCCCCGTCCAACAGGAAGCCTTTAAAAGGATGTTACCCATATTGGGTGAGGATGGCATGCGCCATATAGTGGTGCAGGGCCTCGATGCCGTGCGTGAAAGGGTGAATGCCCTTATCTCCCATGAGGCGAGTCTTCGCGGGAGTTATCCCGCGTCTACGGGGGTGCGCCCCCCCCCCCCGATGTCTTTTAAGATAAAGGAATTCACCGGTGAGAAAGCTGAAACATTTATGTGTGGATTCGAGAGGTTGAAACCGCATTCGCTACCGCGAACGTGATCAAGGATCACCTGCAAGTAGGACTTGCACTGACCCATCTTACGGGCAAAACCCGTACATGGGCATTTACGTGTCAGGATTCGGTCACGACCGTGTTCCTGAACTGGGGAGACCTTAAGCGAAAGCTTATTGACATGTATGCAACGCCTGATCTGGTTTTCCATAATCATCTGGCGTTCCTAAGGTGCCGTCAGGGCACTAGGAACTTGGAAACGTACATCCAAGAACTTAAGACCCTGTTGGCAGGGATGTACGCGAAAGCGTACGGGGACGATGTGTCCATTCCCGTGTTCATGGGAGGCCTGAGAAAAGGGCCAGCATGGTCGGAGCTTTTCCGATGCCGACCCCAATCTCTGGGGGAGGCGTTTAAGATAGCGTTTAGCGCCGAGAGGAACTTTCGTTCCTCTAAGGTGGGTCCTGAACCCATGGACCTGAGTCAGGTCGAAGTGGAGGAAACCTTCCGCTAAGATTCACTCTGACTTTTTTTCGCAGATCTTCGAGGCGGAGCTCTTAGCTATGTTGCATCGGCGTGGGCCGCTAAGGTGCTTCCTGTGTGGAAGCGTGGATCATCTTCGGAACAGATGTCTACAAAATCCCCATCGAGATAGTCGCTGGAAGGGGCCGAGGGCGGCAAAAAGGCCCTCGCCCAAGCCGTCGGGAAACGACGGCTCTCAGTAGGTGCGGGACGCCCTACTGGGGTACCCCTCAGTGATGTTAATCCCCAGGGTTGGGGACGACAGCACAAAGCCCCGAGGGAAGCGGTGCTTTCTGGCACCGATTGGTGTACCAGCCAGGGATGCTGGTAGTCCTTGCGGACGTGAAAGGCTTTGATAAGCCTTGGAGAGTCTTGATAGACTCTGGAGCGTCTGACAATTATGTCAGATGGACTTTTGTTGAGAAGAGTCTGCTGTATGCCGAGGCCCTAGAAGCACGGTCTCGTGACGTTGTCACGGTCCGTCTAGCGACGGGCGTACAGGTTTCTGTACCCAAGGTCTCGATTGACCTTAAGCTGAAGTTTTCAGACTTCAATATCTCAGAACGTTGTCTAGTCCTGGATTTAGACTCATTCTGGACATGAAGTGGCTGGAACGCCACGAGCCATGGATAGACTGGGAGTCTAAGTCCATTGGCTCAACGCACCCGTGATCGGGTGAAGCATTGGCGAGTCATGAACCCACCTTTGCTCGATAGCAAAAGCGATTCTGGCGTGAGATGCCAGATATTGGGATGTCTGAGATGATAAGTCCCAATCAGGCCAAGGAAGAGTTCCTTGACGAGGGGGATTCAGCGGTTAATCCCCACGCCGAGATAGGCGAGACTGGTGAGTCGCCAGCGATAGAGGTGGATCCCTCTGAGGTTAAGCTCGAGGCGATTAGAGAAGAGACCCGAAGTTCGTCTCTTCTACAGGTCGGAATTGATTCCGACCACGCCGTGTCCGGCGAACAAGTTGCGACTCCAGTGGTAGGGGTAGAGACCCCTGTGGTTAAGCGCTAGGCGCTTCCAAGCGAAGAGACCCGAAGTTCGTCTCTTTCGCACGTCGGAAATGATTCCGACTACGCCGTTGTAGGTGAGACCGGCGAGTCACCGGTGGTAGAGGTAGAGACCTCTGTGGATAGGCGCGAGGCGCTTCCAATAGATGGGGCAATTGACTCCCCACATCTGGGTCCCGGGATGAGTCCCGAGGCCAGTAGTCAGCAGTCCTATCGGATGCTGAATAGTGTGACAGGTGTTGTCACAGAAAGCGTAAGCCTTGAACGGTTGCCTGGGGTAGGCGAACTGTTGTCGTTGGAGGAGATGTCCTTCAACGAGTTTGGAACTGCTTTGAAAGAAGATGAAATCAACGAGGTTGTCGTATTACGTCCGGAAGAGGAGTTGAACTCCTCATACACGATAGACGAGTCAGTTTTGGTTCAAGCCAAACAGGCATTAAATGCCCGAAGCGGTCTCAAGATCCTCGCGGATGCTGAGGACCCTTACCATTCCTTACTAAAGGAATTTGGAGATGTCATTAGTGACAACCCACCGATGGGGTTACCACCGGATCGGGGAGTACGACATGAAATCGATTTGGTTCCTGGAACCAAATACTGCGTCACTAGGCAGTGGTCTCTCCCCAAGGAGAAATGCGACGTCATCGACGTATTCTTTAAGGGGGAAGAAGAGGCAGGGATGGTACGGGAGAGCAAGTCTCCCCATTCTTCTCCCACTTTTTGTGTTCGTAAACCGAACGGAAAGTGGCGCATTTTGCATGCGTATAACAAGCTGAATACAGCTACTGTACCCATGCAGACTCCGATTCCTCGGAAGGATGTCCTCCAGAACAATATGGCGGGCTGTACTGTGTACAGTGCCTTAGATCTGGTAGACGGGTATTATCAGGTGCTCATGCGAGCGTCCGATATTCCGCTTACAGCGGTCAGCACGCCTAGCGACATGCTGTGGGAGTGGCTTGTTTTGCCGCAAGGGCTTTCAAATGCACCAGCGACTTTCAATCGCTTGGTGACTCAACTCTTCCGCCCTCATAGAAAGTAAGCTCAGACGTACTTCGACGATATATTCGTTCATAGTCACGCGGTAGGTGACTCGTCTGATGTTCAGACGCATCTTATACACCTTCGAGATGTGCTCGAATGTATGCTAGAGCATAAGTTATATGCGAACGCATCCAAATGTATCTTTTGTGCTGATGAAATTCCTTTCCTCGGATGCTTCATCTGTAAGGATGGAGTGCGGGCGGATCCCGCGAAGGTGAAAGCCATTGTGGAGTGCCTTCGCCTGTAAATCTTAGAGATTTACGGAAGTGGCTTGGATTAGCCAATTATCTCCACAAATACAGCGAGAACTACGCTGAAATGGCGAAGACATTGACGGGCCTTCTTAAGAAGGATGTTGACTGGTGTTGGAAACCAAACACCCAAAACGCTTTTGAAGCGGTTAAGGGGAGCTTGTTAAAATCTCCCGTTCTTGCTCTCCCAGACTCTGGGAAACCTTTTAGCGTCGTCTGCGACGCCTCCGATTTCGCAATCGGATGTGCTTTGTTACAAGCAGACGACGCGGGACGAGAAAGCGTTATTGCGTTTGAGACGAGGCAGCTTAAAGCTGCGGAACGGAATTATCCCGTTCATGACAAGGAGCTACTTGCAATGAAGTATGCTTTTGTCAAATTTAGGGCTTACCTACTTGGAACTAAGCCGTTCGTGGTTTATACTGACCACGCGTCCTTACGGACAGCGACAAAGTCGCCTCATCTCCCCCAACGGATGTCCCGTTGGCTCTCTATCTTTGTGAGGTACAACTTTGAGGTAAGTATAAACTTGGCAAGCAGAACGTGATTGCAGACGCGTTGTCGCGTCGTCCCGATTACGAGCTCGCTCACGCGACATTCGTCACATCGTCTGTGGTGGATGTTATACGCCAGGCGTATGCGAAAGACCCACAGTGTACGGCGCTTATCAGCGCGTTGGGTGGAAAGGGACTTGGCTCGTCTGAGCCAACCCTGTCAAGTCGAGCTAAAGCTCGCTTACACCTTTACAGGTACTGTGACGGTTTGCTATAATATAGCACGAGCTCGGAGGACACTCCGCGGGTGGTTGTTCCTTATGATGAGGAACTAAAGTACAGAGTCCTCTTTGAGTCACATGAAGCCCCTACCGGGGGTCATTTAGGTCGGGATAAGACCTACAGTGCTTTAAGCGCTTTGTATTGGTGGCCCAACATGTATAAGTGGGTCGGTGCGTATATACGCACCTGTGAGACGTGTCAGAGGGTTAAACCCTCTGCAAGTTCAGCTGCGCCTTTGGCGAGCTTGTCCGTTCCAACGGAGAGTTGGAAATACGATAAAATACATTAGTATGGATTTTATCTTCGGTTTTCCGAAGGATAAGGCCGGGAACACCGGCATATTGTTCTTTGTAGACCGTTTGAGCAAGATGGCTCACCTGGCGGCGGTGCCAGAGTCCATTGATGGACAAGGAACAGCAAAAGTGTTCCTAGACCGTGTCTTTCGACAGCATGGTCTATCCGATTCCGTTGTGTCGGATCGGGATCCCCGTTTTACGGGACAGTTTTGGGGAGCGTTGTTTAGGGTGCTGGGCACCAAATTCCTCATGTCCACTGCGGATCATCCGCAGACGGACGGACAGACGGAACCCGTTAATCGCGTTGTTGAAGATATTCTCCGGAGCTTATGTCCGGATGCTCCAAAGCTTTGGAGTGAGATGCTTCCTATGGCCGAATTTGCCATAAACAATTCGGTGCATGCATCTACAGGGTTTACCTCGATTAATGTGAGCGGATTAGTAAATCCGCGGGTTACGTTGACGCCACGTGTGTGTGGCCCAGGGCTTGAGGGGGGAGGATTCCCCGATGTCAGCACTGTATCTGTGCGAAAGCACATCGATAAGTTTTTATCGACGCGCCTTAGTGTCTTAGCAGTATAAAAATAAAGTTAGTGCTTTAAAGTTAAATATTAGTACATCATTAGCACCTGGACTAAAACCTTATGTTGAATTATCAAGTTATAGATTAAAGGGTAAGCCAGAGTTTCATCAATAATTAACCAGAAGGAGCACAAGAGGAACTGTTGCATTGAGAGCCGACACTTGCAAGAGCTCCGGCTATACCTGATAACGCATAAGGACTTGCAAAAACAATTGCAAAGCTAATTACCGGCACTGATGATATTAGCGATTGCACATTGGCATATTTCATCAAGATAATTTCTGAAAAGCCTGCTTGACCTATATGACTTAGGCCGCCTTCCCCCCATGCTCCTATACTATCCTTGAGCTGTATCATGGCTATACGACACGTTTGCGATGCCATGTCGGAAAGCCAAGACAAGCAAAAGGTGGTTAGCCGTAAGGTATGGCAGGACGGGGTGGACCGTCTGATGGCGCGACGCCATCATCGGGGTCAAACTGAGTATTTGGTGAAGTGGAAGGGTTATCCACATTGACAGAGTTCGTGGGAGTTCGAGACTCCCCTGCGGCAGGATTGTCGTGACGTCGTTGACGCTTTCGAGCGGGATAATCCCGCTGTAAGTCAACGACCAAAGGGTAGTGGTAAGCCCCTTCACTCCCAGTAGTTGGGAGCTCTCCGGAGGCAGATGCGGAACCCGCACTGTGCTCCGGCACCGCAGTGAGGGCACGGGCGCTAGCATAGCGCATGCGATAAGGGGCACGTAATTGCCCCATGGCTTTGGCTCTGGTAAACAACAAGCGAAATGCCCTCTCTATCCGAACGTCACGTTCGGAATAGCTGTAGTACAGATTTAATACTAGGGGAGACGTTTCTCCCCTCCGCCTAAGCGCGGAACTTCTGCTCTGCCTCTTTGGCATCTTCTCCTTGCAGGAGAACGAAGGGAACCCTCGCGGAGGCTCCCAACAACGGCACACTGTGCATGTTTCTCGAGGCGCTCTCGATATGAGGTAGCAGTGAACTGCTTCTGCGTGAGCAGTTCTTCCCGGAGTTGATTCCGGCATGTGATGTGTTGCGGCTGTACAGCCGCGAGGCCAGGGGTATAGAAGACTAAACCCTTCTTTACCTCATTATTGGCCCATTTTGGGAGGTCACGAGGACCTCCAAAATGATATGCCGCCCGTGGAGGGGGCATGGGGGCGTGCAAGGCAGACTGTAATGCCTGTGCGGCATTTTGAGGCTCTTGAGCTGCGTCCAGCGCATTAGTAGTGATCGCCTTCGGCGATCCGGATATGTCATCCGAGGTTGATAATAGTTGCGCACGAGTTAGTGCATTCTCCCCGCGTGTGGGGAAAGGATTAGGATGCCGATATCGCCGTTCGGCGTTGTCGGAGCAGTCAGTTTTTGGGGAGATATCCCCAAGGGCATCCCCATCCGAGTTATCGGAATAGTTTTCTTCGCGAGGAGAATTCTCAGCACCACTAAAGGTGCTCATGGTGGTAAGCCAGAGTTCTGGCAGTTGGAGGTCTCCAACTAAAATTGATTTATTGCGTAAGCAAAAGTCTTGATGGGGGAGGATGTTACAGGGTTACATTCTGGTTACATTTAGTATGTGTGGTGTACGTGAGTACACTACGGTTGGGGTCAGTATTGACCGGTCCGAAAGATTTGGACCTATTGGTTATTTTAACCAATCAGGACAGGAGCCCTTGGTGGAGGCGTGGAAGCCAGCCACGTGTTATTACACAGGTGGTGTACACTACATTTTATCTAGGTACGAATTTAGTAAGTTCTACTTAGTATTACATATAGTTTATATTAGTTTAAATTCATTTAGTCTAATTACATATTAAATATACATTCAGTATACAAAAATACTTGAGACTGCTAGGCGCGCGACACGCCCGGTCGCGCGCGCAGTGAGTATTGTAGCGTAAGGCAGTTCTTCCTTACGCTACCTCCCTTTATAAGGGAGCCTTGTTACGAGGCGTTAGCGAAAGCTAAATGTAAACCACCCCGGGAATCTTGACCCCGAGCAAGAGAGTGATCTCTTGCTAAGCCCTTATACAAGGGCGTATCGGCTAAGTAGCGGTGAACGCCGCTTAAAGAAAGTCTTCCTCTGTGCGCTAGCCGCACCGTGCGTTTACGCACCGGCTACAGACACCATGTTAACCGATGTATTGACGAAGGGTCTGGGACCGGAGAAGCTGAAGAGTATGCAGCGAGGACTTGGAATGACGGCGATCAAGATGGAGTAGGCGGATTTCTGGAAAAGTCGAGAAGGAGTGTTGGAAGAGGGCGCAATTTCTGCGGCACCTCGCGTCGCGTGAATTTCCAACTTGGCGACTTTTCAATGAAATCGTGGTGTGCTCTACATAGCTTAAGTTAAGTACAGCAACTTACATATATGCATCTTATTAGTTTAAGTCTAAATCTTAACACTAATAAAATCACTTTTGATTTTGATTTATTTCGGTCACGTGGTTATTATGGAGTGAAGTACGCCGTGCTTACGGCTGGAAGTTTCTCTCGATTATCTCGTTGTTTGTGGATTTTGTTACGGTCTCTTCAAGTTAAGTGATACATTAAGTGTTTTTAACGTGGATAATACAAGTTGTTTGAGTTTTATTGCTGGCGCTACGTTTCTTTCTGTTGGTATCGTTTCGTTGCGGAATTACACGCGCTAGTACTACCAGAGTGATTGGAGCGCGTGTGGATCAGTACGCCGAAGCGACATGAGTGACTCTGAGGACGATTAATCTCCACCGATTATCAGTATTGTATCGTTGATCTCGCCGGTGATACATTCTTAGGCGTCCTGGGTAACCCTCTAAGTGCACCCTGATGCAAAGAAGTTTCTTTTGAGCTACCCTGTCATGGTTACTCCTACCCTATGCTCTGGTCGTCACCATAACCAAACTTCTTCTCAGCTTGATCTGCGACTTCTCTAACTTTTTCTAGCCTACCAGCTAGTAATCTGGTAGTTCTTTTTTGCTCCAATCTTATCATCACTATCGGCTACGTTGGCCCTTTCCCGACCAAACGCGCAAGTAGGCACCGCATCCTGGTTTAATAAGTTTTTTATTTTTTTGTAATAGAAGTAAGTCCTAATTATCTTAGTTTTCGTATCAAAAATAATTTGACATACTTGTCGTATCCTAATGACCGCACTTTGGTGCAGTGGTCAATATGGACGGTTTCAACGGTGTGGATCGCGGTTTCAAATCCCGAAACGGTTAAATTCCAGAAGTACTGAAATAGACAATTTCCAAAATTAACAAAATTATCCATGCGATGTAGCTTGTAATGAGTGGATCAAAATATCGGTTATTTCAGAATTTTTCACGTAGGGCAGAATTGAACCGTAAATATCCAGGTAAGTACGAAATCGAAATTCCACCAAATTGAATACTGACGTAACTTAAATAGGGAGAGCGTAAGGACCAATGACTACCCCTGAAGACCAATCCTCACCTTCGTGAACACATCGGGCGGCAATCGTGCTAGGATCATCGATGAGATGTACCGTCACTGCTTCCCGGTGTGTTTCCGGCGGGGAGAAGTCCGAAGAGGAAGTTGTGGAGATCGCTCAACCAACGCGTGATGTTCCCCCGTCTCCAGTTGCTGAAGGCGTCACATGCCCGTCAGCTCAATTGACCAGTGAGGAAAAAGCTGTGACGATGCAGCTGAGGTCAGGGTTCGCAAAGCCGCAGAAGGTTGCTGCGAGGAAAAGAAGGGCAGGCAGTCATCAGTTCGTGGGGGTATGGCCGTGAGGGCATACAGATTTTCGATCATTGATGATTGCCGAGATGAACCGGACCACGGTCGGTGTTACCATGTTGTATTTGTCGATAGGTCGGAAGAGTGGATTACGCGCGCCAATCTCGAGCTGGATGGGAACGGACAGCACTGCGATTGGGTCGACTTATGGTATGACGTCGACTAGAAGAAGACATATACTTCGTCCGCTTTGTTCGTGGTTTGCGCGATCACGGAGCACACTGGACCGCTGCGGAAGAGAGGGGGTTTTGTTCGGAAGGCTATCAATTTTCTGTACCAGTTGTGTGGGTATTACAAACGGGTGACGAGAGCGAAGTGCCTAGAGATTTTGGCGTCGAAAAATATTTCCCCGAAACAAGGTATCGGTATGCCGAATATCGTTGCGTTGTTGGCTTGGATGGAGTGTAACGGGGATACCCCTAACGTCAGTATACTACGCAACTACGCAACCACCTGCGTAATGAAGCGAACTTGTTCCGAGGTGGAAGGCTGGACTTGGACGGGCTGTTCGACTTGTACCTGGGGTATGGAAAATACTTGGTTGCTTGTGACTTGTCCGAGACGAAAAATCACTGCTTCGTACGTTACCCCGGAGCCAGTGTGCTCGCACCAAGTGATCGACCAGTATGGGTGGATCGGCATGGCAAAGCCGAGTGGTTGTACCGCATCCGTGGAGTGTACCGCGTTGTTTTAGATAACTGGGCACAGCATCCTGGTGCGTGCCCTTGTTGGCGCCTCCA
>CM047584.1:12154448-12165627 GCA_026184515.1 Peronosclerospora sorghi
CCCCCCCCCCCCTGCACACAAAAAACTCGGCTACCACACCCCCATACCAGCAACTTTGTCAGCCAACAGAGGCTGTGAAACATTTCTTTCCACTGGAAAACGCGCGCGGATGAGGAGGTGAGAACCGCGTTTCCCAGGGGCACCACTTTTTGCAGCTTTCCTGTACCCTTTCCTACACAAAGATCAACTGCCATGCCCCCCCTCCTCTTGTGCACACCTGCACCCCCCCGCCCACCACAAAAGAATTACTTTTGGTCTATGCACAACCTCCCCTCCTCCCCCCCTCTCCCGTAAGTCACACCAATCCCCACCCCCAATAGCCCACCACCCCACCAACCCTCAGCTTCCCCCAAGCAATACAGATAAAATGACGACTGCCGTTTGATTTAATCACGTTAAGTATATACACTCCTGGTCCTCAACCTTTTCGCACTGAGCTTTCCAGCGCCAGATGGGTGCCTGCAGAAGAGATGCCCATGTGTCCCAAGCTCCTGCTTGCTGGTGTTGACGCTTGCTACCTGGGTCAACATCAGGCAAGGTGTGACCGTTCCAGATTGCAGGTTGAAAATGGTCGCCATCAACAAAGGCTAGGATTACTGGATCCAGGTGGCGTATGGTGGATCATGTTGCAGGAAGATAGGTGGCACTTCCATATATTGTATCTGTAATGGGGTGCCATTACATAATTGATATTCAAGTTAGAATATCACAGTTGAATTTCAGACGCGTTGTCTGAAATTCAAATAATAGATTATAAGTTATTATAATCTACGAAGGAAAAGTCGATTCGGTATAAATACCGAATCATGCAGGTTAACTAATAGTACAGTTAGTTGAATACTTGATATTATTATATTAGTTAGGTAATTACTATACTGTTAGCCGCTACCCACCCATTTAATAAACACTCTTAATTTTGCGTTCTAAAGAATCGGTAAATATTTATATTTACTTTTAGTATAGGATTAGTTGTTACCCACTAATCCTGCCCTTATTGTATTGCGCGCTTCCTCGCAAAATACAGTGTAAACCCGTAACAGGATCAGTCCTGTTACACCTGGTAGCACTTTGTGGTCCGTATTAACGACCACAGTTCCGTTCCGCTAGTCAACTAGCGGAGCGAAGATTAAGAGCCGCTCGGCATCAAGTCGTGAGACACGACGCCTGCCGAGCGAGAGAGAACGCTGGAAGTGGTGACGAAACACTTCCCCCACTTCTCGTCGCGTAGTAAAGACGCGACGGTAGAAATGGTTCGGTCCATGGGGAACGACATCCTTACTTTCCTCCTGGGTAAGACCCCGGAGGAAGCGATAGAGGTGGTGAATCGTTTTAGGCGAAACCACCTAAAAAAGCCAGCACGGCCCGCGCAAGAGGCAGCGCGGACCGCACCTGCACCTGCAACGCATAGCGTTGAAGTAGTAAAGGCGCGAGTACCGCCATTTACCGGTGAAGGGGGCGAGCCCCTTCGTAGATGGTTCGCAGAGGTGGAAGATGCCATCTCTGCGCAAAATATTGTTGACGAACGTCAACAGGCGTAATTCGCCACAACATGTCTGGGCGGCAGAGCCAGGTCATGGTCTATGAGTCGCAGAGCCACCGATGACTCTGCGTTCCTGACTTATCAGGAAGTAAAAGCTGAGCTAAAGCTCAACTTTGAAGCTCCAGAAATGGAGCTAAGTAGTCGGCAGGAGTTCATGGAACTCCGGCAAGGTAAGCTTGACCTTCAAGCTTACGCTCAGAAGACGCAATATTTGCTGTCAAATATTGTGTATGAGCCGGTGCCCCCTGCTATGCAGGTCACTGGCTTCATGAAGGGACTCAATGATTGGTCCCGTCAAATAGATTATTTACCGGCACCCGACGAAGACTCTAAGGGATGCCATTGATATGCATCCGTGAAGAGTTCAGCATGTGATCATCGTCATCGCATGCTGGGTACAGCCGAAGGGCTCAACAGCCCTTCGCTTTTGACATGCCGCAACAGCATGTCAACAATCAGCAGTCGGGCAGACGAAGTTCACACTTCGTCTCAAGAAACAGCCACCCGCGCCAGAGCATGGGCGGTGGAGTCCAGAGCCGATTGACCTATCGGTTGCGGTTGATTTGAGTTCGAAGCAACCGAAATTTAAGAAGAACATTCGCTGCAATCGATGCGCGAAAGTGGGGCATTTTGCCCATGAGTGTATGGCACCGCGTCCGGTGCCACGCAGTCAGCGGACGGAACCGTCCGCTGCACGGCGACACCAACAGGGACATCACCCTGTTGGTGCAAAAAACGAGAATCGCCAGTGGGGGCGGGGCGCCCTACTGGGAATGTTATCCCACATGCCGACATAGGGCATGTGAGGGTAATAGCCCCAGACGGGACTATGTCCTGTCAAAAGGTGCAGGGTGATGATAAGCCTCTTATCACCCTGGAGGTTAAGCCGCACGGGAGCGATATCCCCATGCGAGCTTTGTTTGACACAGGAGCGTCAAACAATTTCGTTAGAACTCAGAGTCTAACGCTGTTGAGCTTCGTGGAGGTAGAAACCCCACGAAGTATGTTGTCAGTCCGGTTAACAACAGGTGCAACCGTGACTATTCCAAAGCGTGTGATTAAAACACGCTTCGGGTTGAATGAACTTTCATTCGAGGATGAATTCATCGTCCTCGATTTAGATGACAAGTTCGATGTGATACTTGGAATCCCATGGATGTCCAAGTTTAAACCTTCGATCGACTGGGTTAACCTATCGATCGACTGCGGCGGACCCACAGGATCTGATCACCCTGTGTGTAATCCCGCTGTATCAGAAGATACAACCGCAGCGTCGGACAGTCTGGTGGATAGCGATGGCACCACCAGGTCTGTTCTGACACGATCAGCGGAAGGTACCTCCGCTGGTGAGAGTCCAGAGGGACTACCACACGCAACGGAAGAGTCGTTGCGTGTTGGAGAGATATCCACGGGTGATAAAGACCACCGTGAGAATAAAGTGATATCCACGGTGGGAAACACCCACCGTGAGAATGAAATAGTATCCACAGTGGGAAACACCCACTGTGCGACCGAAGGTTCCACCACGATGAAAGAATTCCGTGTTGATGAGAGTGAACTCACGATCGAGTGCAATCGTGAGCACAACTCCGTGGTTTCCAGTGCCCACCACGTTGCGTTAGCCATGCACACGGGTGATAAAGACCACCGTGTCGCAGAACAGGCGGCCGATTAGACGAGAGCATCTGATCGCCAAGAAAATTCCATAGTAGGCAGTGGCCACCATGATGATGATTATTCGCACACGGTGAATCGTAATCACCGTGTAGCAGTCAATCAGACGTGTGCGTCTGATTGCATGGACAGTTCCGTCGAGACGATCAACGTCTTGACGCAAACGGAGAACGGATTAGCTACCCAGTCTCTGTTGATGGAACACCCTCCGAAAGAAGGTTCGGAGGTGATGGCTCTTCCAGCGCTAAGCTGGAAGAAGTTTATGAGAAACTTGCACGATGATCAGATCGAACAGATCTGTATTATCGTAGCAACAGATGATGTAGTGGATATTCGTTAACAAATATCCACATTACAAGTGGAAAACATTGGGAAAGAGGTTCCCAATGATCAAACCAAAGTTCAGCGCTTTGAAGCGCAGAGCTGGGAGTCGCTTAAAGCGAACTCCCCATTTTATGAGGTACTTCGGGAATACGCTGACGTATTCCCAGAAGAAGTACCTAGCGATCTCCCTAAGGATAACGGAACTCGTCATGAAATTGACCTCGTGCCAGGCACGAAGTATTGTGTCACGCGGCAATGGCCGTTGCCGCGTGATCAAGTAAAAGCGATCGACGAGTTTTTCGAAGCTCGTCGTAAAGCAGGCCGAGTGCGGGAGTCTATCTCACCGCACTCTACCCCCACCTTTTGTGTGAAAAAGTCCACAGGTGGGTGGAGAATCGTTCACGCTTACAACAAGCTGAACGCAGCGACGGTACC
Organism: Peronosclerospora sorghi; assembly: GCA_026184515.1. Classification (NCBI taxonomy): domain Eukaryota; phylum Oomycota; class Peronosporomycetes; order Peronosporales; family Peronosporaceae; genus Peronosclerospora; species Peronosclerospora sorghi. Next base: position 12,158,422 of record CM047584.1, read on the forward strand.
GGCGCAGACGCCGATACCGCGAAAAGATGTCATCATTGATGGCATGTGCGGGAGCACCATCTTTAGTGCTCTCGATCTAAGAGATGGATTTTATCAAATCCTAATGCGTGAGAAGGATATCCCTCTCACGGCGGTAAGCACCCCAAGCGGCATGCTTTGGGAGTGGCTTGTTATGCCGCAGGGGCTTCCAAATGCACCTGCTACGTTTAACAGATGCGTAACGCATCTATTACGCCCGGTGCGAGAATTCGCACCGAGTTATTTCGATGACGTGTTCATCCATAGTAAGGGTGAACACGATAAAAGCGATGTAGATGTCCATAGGTAACATCTACGTCGATTGTTAGAGCTTATGCGTAAGCATAAGCTCTATGCAAATCTAAAGAGTGCACTTTTGGTGCACCTGAGATACCCGTTCTTGGATGTTTTGTGGGAAAGAACGGGGTGCGCTCTGATCCATAAAATATCAGGGTGATCGTTGAATGGCCTACGCCAAACAACGTTAAGGAACTTCGAAATTTCCTTGGGTTGGCAACATATTTGCACAAGTATTCGTGCAACTATGCTGGGTTAATACGACCTATTTCTTAATTACTTAAGAAAGATGTCGAATGGCATTGGGATACCCAATGCCAAGATGCTTTTGATGCAGTCAAGAAAAGCTTGACTGAAGCGCCTGTCTGTGCTATAGCCGATAACGAGCGTCCGTTCCACGTCGTTTGCGACGCGAGCGATTTCGCTATCGGCTGTGCTTTGATGAAGCGTGATCACGATGATCGTGATCGCGTAATCTGCTATCAATCGCGTCAGTTGCGCCCAGACGAGCGCAAATATCCAGTGCATGACAAGGAACTCCTTGCCATGAAGTATGCAATGGCCAAGTTTCGGATCTATCTCTTGGGAGATAGAACGTTTGTGGTTTACACGGACCATGCGTCGCTACGCACGGCCGTGAATTCACCACACATTTCTCAAAGAATGGCTCGATGGCTGTCATTCTTTGCTGAATACAACTTTACGGTTGAATACAAACCCAGAAAGTTGAACGTGATAGCGGATGCGCTATCACGAAGGCCCGATTACAATACGAACCCGTCCGTAACCGAAGGTGCCAGTGCAAACGCGATCCGTTGCACTGCTTTGTCGTCGTCAATTATACGACAAGTACGCGAGGCGTACAAAACAGACGAGGAGACACGTCTGTTGATTAATTACTTAAGTAATCAATCAAGTGAGAAGCGCGACGAACTCCCAGAGTTCCTCCGCGCTTGCGTGCATCGATATCGACTGCACGATGGTCTGCTGCTTTACAGCACAGACCAAAAAGATGAAAGTCGCATCGTCGTTCCAAACGACGATGATCTCAAACATCAAATTATGTTTGAGTATCATGATGCACCGATTTCGGGGCATCAAGGTCGAGAGAATACATACGCTTCTCTCGCACGTGACTTTTACTAGCGAAACCAGTACAAGTGGGTACGGAAATACCTACGCGCTTGCGAGATTTTCCAGCGCGTTAAGCCTGCGCAGTCTGCACAGGCTCCGCTGCAATCGCTGCCGGTTCCGACAGAGTGTTGGAAGTCCGTTTCAATGGACTTCGTATTCGGTCTTCCACCCGACAATAGTCGGAAGACCGGAATAGTGGTCTTTGTAGACCGTTTCATCAAGATGGTACATCTTACTGCAGTATCAGCGAACGTAACCGCCGCTCAAACAGCGCGGATTTTCGTTGATACGGTATTCCGTTTGCACGGAATGCCGGAAGACATTGTCTCGGATCGAGATCCGAGATTTACAGGACGTTTCTGGCAACAAAAGTTCTCATTGTTGGGAACCTAGTTGAAAATGTCAACTGCGGAACATCCGGAAACGGATAGGCAGACGGAACGGGTTAACCGCGTTCTCGGAGACATGTTGCGATCATACGCACATGCCTTTGAACGGTGGAGTGACTATCTGCCACTCACTGAATTCGCGATTAACAATTCGTTGCATGCTTCAACCAAGCATACAACGTTCTACGTGAATGCCTTAAGGCATCCACGAACCCCAGCTTTACTTGGCGGTACTCCAAATCTAAGTGGGGGAGGGACCCGCTCAAATTTTGAGCGAGTGAATGCGCAAGTTGCGACTGCAACTTGTTCACAAAACGATGGCCCTTCTACGGAAAGTACAGTATAAGCGGAAGCAGCTTCAAATGAAACGGAATCTGCATATGATGAATATGTGTCTGCAGCAATGGCTGCAGACAATGAGGACAGCGCACCTACTGCTGATAAAGCAGTAGATGAATTCGTATTACAGCGCCAAGCTGTAATACGCTCTTGCCTATGCTTTTGATAAGCAGAAGCAAAATGCAGACAAGCAAGGAAGGAAGAACAAAAACTCCTTTCTGAAAGGCGAATTGGTATTACTAAGTACCACTAATTTGCCTATACATGCAATAAGCAACTTCCCTACACGGAAGTTGCTTCCTAAGTATATTGGAACTTTCAAGGTCCAAGAGATTAGGGGGAATGCCTATACTTTAGACATTCCCACAGCAATGCGGCTCCACCCAACATTCTATGTTGGGCGGCTCAAGCCGTATCATGCGTCTTCGTCTAACGACGAGACGCAGAACCACGGAAGATACCGTGCTTCTCCAAGTCTCCCAAGAGAGACTTGTAACCGGCTTCCAGCCGTTGATGAGCAGAGCGGAGAGACATTACCTCCGCCTTCGACTGCTCAAGATCAGCCTTGTGCCAATCGAGCTCTTCCTTACAGCGGGAAAGCTCGATGTACAGAAGATCATTCTTCTGCTGGAGGGCAGTGTGCGCCCCGAGGATGTCGCGGACATTCTCGCGAAGAGACCGATATGTCTTCACAGAGTGAGACATATCTCTGTTCAAGGAGGAATAACCCTCCTCTAGTTTGCGGAGCGAAGAACCATGCTCCGCAACAACAACGGCGAGGGAACTCTCAACATCCGCCGACCCTGATCGATAATCAGGGGAATAAGCGATACATTCTTGAGCGCTTGATCTCGAAGCGCTCGGTTCCTTCGAAGAAGGGGCAGCGTACCGAGTACTTAGTACGCTGGCTGGGTTACCCCCAAGAGTTCGACTCTTGGGAGCCGATTGAGGTTCTGAGGGTCGACGCCCCAGACCTTTTAACTGAGTTTGAGAAGGAGTCTCAAACTCATAATGCGAAGTAGCATCAACACTAGGTGTTGATGCATTTAGGGCATCGATTAAGCCCTGAATTTCGGCGGGTACGGAAAAACCACCGTACCCCCGCAACTCCTCCTCTGACAGACGTGGAGCGCCCTGAGGACACCGCGGGAAAACGATGTGAGAAGAGAGACCACAGTTCAACCCTTCTTTGATGCAAGCAAAATGGATGTATTCCATTTTGTCTGTTCGTGAGTGCTTTAAAAAGCGCTCGCGCATTACGTGAACTTTATTCACGTAATCATCTGGGCTTTTGTTGTAGTTGTCAACAAAAGCGTTCCAACTCTGAGTCAGGGCGTCTTTATCGTCCCTGTTCCTCCTTGACCCTTTCCGGCTCAAATAATATCGAACCTGGAAAAAGAGGTCAATAAAGTACAGACGTCTATCGTCTGTACTTCGTTCGAATCGACGTGACTGAATGTTTTCGCAGTCATCCAGCACGTTGATATCGAACAACGCATATTGGCAGTCCCGCTTACGGTGACCGCCACTGTTGGGGGCAATAGCCCATCCAGGGGTCCAAAACCCCACTTTGTACGGAACATGTGGTTCCGTACGATGATACGCTTCAGAAGCGGCAGGCGCCGCTTCTGTTCGAGCTCTTTTAGCAGGCGGAACACCACCTGCTTCAACACCATGCGCCGGGGTAAAACCACCCCGACGTGGAGACGTACTTGGTCCAGGTGGGGATCTGCGTTCTCGCAACCACCTGTGATAATCATTGTCGCTCTCATAGCTGAAAGCGGCACCAGAGTCATCATCGCTGTTAGGCGATGAGCACCTAGCGAGTTTCGACTCGCTAGATCCTTTCGCGGGGACAGCTGTGCCCCGATCACTTTGTTCGGAGTCAGAACTGTCTCCGAACATGGAAGAACCCTTCCTGGCAACACACCATTCGAGGGTTGTCATCGTGCGAGATGTTGCATTAGCAACATCTCCCTGTTTCTTGCCAGATGCCGCCTTAGCAGCATCTGTGGTCGAAGACGGTACGTCTTCCGACCTTTGTGTAGTTGACGCTGCTAAAGCAGCGTCACTGTTGTCACTCAACACCTCAGCACTTAGTGCTGAGGCGGAGCAAGAAGCTCCTTCGATGTTTTCAGCAGCGCGCTTTAGAGCGCCGCCGCGTGCTTTGACCATCGAGTCGATGGTCAATCAGTTGGTAAATGAGAACGACCAACAAGTGCCACCCATGATTGGCCAAAATAAGAATTATTATTGGCCAACCACCTTAAGTTGGGGGTGATGTAATGGGGTGCCATTACATAATTAATATTCAAGTTAGAATATCACAGTTAAATTCAGACGCGTTGTCTGAAATTTAAATAAGAGATTATAAGTTATTATAATCTACGACGGAAAAGTCGATTCGGTATAAATACCGAATCTTGCAGGTTAACTAATAGTACAGTTACTTGAATACTTGATATTATTATATTAGTTAGGTAATTACTATACTATTAGACGCTAACCACCCATTAAATAAACACTCTTAATTTTGCGTTCTAACAGATAAGTGAATATTGATATATTTACTTTTATTATAGGATTAGTTGTTAACAACTAATCCTACCCATCTTGTATTGCGCGCTTCCTCGCACAACACAGTGTAAGCCTGTAACAGGATCAGTACTGTCACACTTCTCCTCCTTTATTTCATCAAGATTCCTCCCCAGGTCCTGATGATCAGCATTCTTTTCTTCTTCAGGCATGACGACGGCGAACTGCCTTCCATCGTCACAACCTCCTCCTCCTTTTCCACCTTTATCTTTACTTCTGCTTCCGCTTCCGTTTTCACTTCCACATCAGAGCCATCTTGCGTAGAATCGCGGTGATATCCCTGGTTCGAATCCGGGAACGCGCACCATTGTGGTGGAGCGACTGATCAAAATTTTTGACGCTTGATCAGGCGGTACCACGGAGCCCGGACTGACGACTAACGAAGGGGGTCCTCCGGTTGTCCTTGACTGCTTCTGTTTCTGCTCACCTTGTGTACCCGACGGATTAGGCGTGGATCGCTCTACAGGTGGCGGGGATGTAAACACGGCAATTCTTTGATGCAAGATTGGGGAACTTGTAATGAGTCGATCGAGGTACTGATTAGACGTGATCCGGTATAATCGAGCGCGAATCAGCTGCGAACAGGCTTGATCGGCAGTGATCAGGCTTGGGCAGGCACCGAAAGTCGTTGATCAGCTGTGATCAGACTTGATTAGGCTTGATCAGGCACTAAAAGTAGTTGAACAGCTGAGATCCGACTTGATCAGGCTTGATCAGGCACCAAAAGTAGTTGATCAGCGGTGATCAGACTTGATCAGGTTCCAAAAGTCGCTCAGATACAAGTTGGTGCGATCTGCGAGTTGTTTATCGCGGGTCACGAGTTGCAGAGTGTCGATCAGGTGCTGATCGGCGAAGGGGGTACTTGATCAGGCAGCGGAAGTCTTCACTGCCCGATCACGGAGCCTCTGAGTCTTTAAACAGCTAAAGGAACACCCAAATATCTGTATTCCTAGCCTAGACCTACGAGGGGGGGGGGGTAAATTTTGCTTAATCCACCTAGAATTCCCGTGGGGAGCTTACAGCGGCCGAGCTCTAGGGTCCAAACGCGAACCAAACGTGGAGAGGTGAGAGCACTGCTCAACCACACTCTCAAAACCAAAAAAAACCTTTACTGAAGAACCGCTGACACAGCGGGCGGAGTTGCGGACTGAGTTCTCAACACTCTACGTCTGCCGGTGGGCCAAAAATGCACAAAGTGCTCCCGCCCGGGACGTAGAGGTGTATACTAATAAGGGAGGCGCAAAGGTGCCGCCCCTGTAGGGTCCAAAGGGGTTGAACGCAAAAGGACAACTTTATTATTACTTAAATCCTAAGAACTACCAATTTCCTAATATCCACCAATCAGAACTACCCGTTCCAACGTCCTCCGTCGACCAGTCGACCTGATTTGTCCGTCGTCCGTCGCTGTTCGTCGGTGTTCGCTGAGTACCTGTACGTAATCGTCCCATCTTCCTATGCCCTGTCTATGTCCTGACTATGTGCACCACGGTTGTACACGCAACTGTATACGCCGTGTTACCCACAATCCTATACGATAAGGTACCGATTTTGACCGTAACCGCCCCCCCTAAATTAGGCCCTATAATAAGGCCCTATAATAAGGCCCTATAGTAAGGCCTTATAATAAGGCCCGTTATTGGGCCCAATTATAACACGCTTTACGACATTAACAATAATCGTCGCTTCCAATTTCATTGCTCATTTTTCCTCTCCCCGTCTACTCGAGCTTTCTGTTGCTATTCTTTCTTCTCTTACCTTATCTCTTTTCTAGTGCTGATATTTTTTTTGAGTTTTCTTCGTTCTTCCCATATTTTATAGATATTTTTTTTCGCAGCTATCGACCTGATATTCGCTTGGGTTCAGTACTTCATACGTTTTTTAGCTGCGAAATTCATCCCTGATTTGTTTCTGCTGGGCAATCAGATTTCAGGATTTTCAAATCCGTATCCTCCTCATTTTCTGGAGTTCGAGCAATCTTATTGCTTGAATCTTCACCGATTGTTTCGATGTGCGAAACGTGGATTCTGCAATCAAAATCATTTTGAATCCAGCCTGAAACTATTTGAACATTTTTACTGCTTGGTATTTCGAGTGAACAGCAAAACGCCTACATAATTCGAAGATTAACCACAAAACCCACTAGAAAAAAACTGTTTCTACGTCGATTGCGTATAATAATTGTTACCCCACTGATAGGTTCAATGGGAGGATTTTGCCGTTACTTTTCCTGGGTTGCTTAAGCTTGTGATTCTTACCTTTCGCACAGATCAGGCATTCCTGACGAGAGTAATCCCTATTTTAATCCTTGACGTGGGGTCCTTAGCAAACTTTTTGACACAGGCGTAGGCTAGTAGCCCAGGCGCACGTGTAATATAGACAACGTTCTTTGTTTACCAATTTCACCACTTTGATAAGAAATACCTACTATTGGTTC
>CM047584.1:12166027-12222370 GCA_026184515.1 Peronosclerospora sorghi
CCAATATAAGGGAACAAAGTACTTTCGTAATCATTTAGCCAAAATGGCAACGCTGTTTGGCAACCTTTCATCGGCAGCGATGCGGAATCAAGGCCACAGTACGGCGTTCGTGAGATCAAGCAGTAGTGGCAGCGATAGTGCATTGCAGTGGGTATATGACAACGAGACCAACAACTGTATGCATTGCAACACGCCTTTCACAATGTTCACCCGTAAGGTTGCTGCACTCATCTTGCTTGTATCATATGATGGACTGATTAAACTAATTAGTGCTATAACGAGGTTGCAGCATCACTGCCGACGGTGTACAATGTTGTGTGTCACAACTGCTCTCCGCACAAGCGCCGCATTTCGTCTACGGATCCGTTTGTACGATACGAAGTGAAGTAAATGCATAGTGCTGTTGCTGATCGTTTTCTTGAAATTCACAGCCAATGCGCGTTTGCATCACGTGCTATGCAGAGGTAGATAAACACTCTGCGTCATTAAATGGTTGGGGCACTCGTCAGTGGAGGTTCGGTATCGTTACAGCACGGTTTATCTGTTGATTTAATTACTGTTACTATGACCAGATTCAGAGCAAACCAGACCCCGTAATCGAAGGTCGGGTGCTCATAGGGCAATTGTATGTAAAAGTGGTGGAAGCAATCAGTCTACCGTCGACGGACTCGATTACGAGCTACCCGTTCGTACGCATTGTGCCGACAAGAAAGTGATCACACGGACAGGAGTGGGGAAACGATCTGAAGAAAGTCATATGCACGAAGATAAAGTCAAGTACGCTAAATCCGCGCTGGTATGAGACATTCTTATTCAATGTGTGTGCCCTTTGTGTGGAGCTAATACTAGAGGTGTATAATCACGGCCAGTTGAGCCAAACTACCAATTTGGGCGAGGCTACAATCCCGCTTTCACAAATTATGGACCATCGTCGACACAACAAATGGCTAGATTTGTTATTACCGGAAGAGCTTCACCGTGTTGGACTCAATAATGATGCGTGGGCTTGACGCATTCACGATCTTCTCCACTACAAATTTTCGCAAATGGCCGAGTTTTGCAGCTACTTTTCGTCTGAGCAGGATTATGTCTACAAGTGGCCAGAATTACAAGCAGCACAATTTTACAGCAACTTTTGGGTGCTGCTGGACAATCTATGGCCGTATTTGGAGGCGACGTGGCAAATATTACCAACACTCAACTGGGAACACCCAACGCACTCCTTCATGTGCTTTGCACTTCGTGTATGGCTGTGCCTTTCACTACAGTGGTTACCAGTGATCATCCATCTCGCTCTCATTGCGTTTGTGCTTCACAATTATTTCGAGTTATACTTTCACTCGTTTTCAGCTACCGATAAGGATCACACAGGTGGAGTTAGCATGAATTTGAACAGTGTCATGAGCAACTGCTCATTTCGTCAATACAATCTCCCATCGGGCTTTACCATCTGATGAACAGAATGACACACGTTACGATTGACCAAGAGACACAGCGAACATTGCAATCGGTGCAGAACAACATGGCTTGGTGGTCGAGCATCATCAATAACCTCGAGCTTATGTTCTCTTGGGAAGATACATTTTACACAGCACGCACGTTGCTTTACCTCGTAGTGAGCTGTGTGATGCACATCGTGATCCCAAACAAGTACCTGCTGCTAGCATTCGTGGTTTATCTCTTCATCCAGTGGACAGTGCCATTCACGTGGCTCACGCACTCTATCTCTGCAATCCGCCAGTCCATTTGCTCCTCTGTACATCAGCACCGACTTCAGAGCTCGATGCCACAGGCTAATTCGGAAGCTGTTTCCCGACAAGGGGTCTTTGCAAGTCATGTATTAAGTCACGCGCTATGGCTAAGCCATTGTGGCACAGTCACGCAAATCGCGCCCCTTGTCGGGATATCACTTGCCCCTTGTCGGGATATCAAAGACCCCTTGTCGGGAAACAGCTTCCCTAAAAAAAGATTTAAATAATCAATTATATTGTATTTATGTAGGTGTAGGTCTTTTGTGTTCGCAGCCTGCATCCCGCTCAGCCTTTATACGTTGAGTTGAGAAAAAAAATCGCATTCAGTGGTTGTACTCTCAGACTTAATACTTCACAAAATTCGTCCACAACCTCCATCTTTCGAGTAAGTTGATCAGACTGCTCCAAAATATTGTTGAGTCGCCAATAAAGGCCGAGAATGGATGGGTCATTTCACCATAGTCAGTACCACGTAATCTGCTATCCTGTTGTATCGCAAATCCACGCCAAGTTTAAAAAATTAGTGGCGTGAGCGGACAAACTTGGCGGATCGCAGATGCTACCAGAACCGGATCTGATACTTTGTATTTACTAAAATGTGTGCTGTGGTATGAGCACGTGATCTTTGTACCAGTGTCGTTAATCTCCAGACAGCTCCAATACATTAAATAGTTTTCCTGTTCACTGTGTCATATGCCTTAGCAAAATCCAAAGCAGCCCCATGGTACTGTTAGTGCTACCGAACTACATTGAATCGTTTCCACCATCATCACCACTGAACGATCCATCTTCCTCCCGTGAATGAATCTCTGCTGTTCTCTCACTATATCCGAAGAACGTTCACCAGTCAGGCTGCTACAATCTTGGTAATTCATAACTGGATTGTAATAAGGAAGATAGTCCATCTCGTTTGGGAATCCCCCTTCTTTTTCTACAGAATAATGATCTTTTTCGCAAAATATTTCGACCATGGAATAGTCATTTAAGCACTCGTACCAATCCTGCAGCAAATCCCCCTTACATTCTTTCTAAATGTAATTGTTTAAGCTATCCTGTCTCCCTAACATTCTTCATTCTGATTTGATAATAGAAAGTAGACAAGATTATCTTCTGTGGGAGCCAGCAGCGCTTACATAGATCATATTGTATAAATGTGCCGCACAGTCCTTACCTTTCTCCGTGGGGTTGGCTAACCGCTTCGTGACTAACTTAATCGGAGCTATGCAGTGTTTTACAAGCTCTTCCCATGAATCTTCTACTCAGTACTCACTCGCCTAATGTACTATACTCCTGCAGTTCCTTCCCTATTCTTTCTTTATCACGTCCTTGTAGTGGTAGCGTGGCTACATCCTCTGTCTTATGTTGGCGGCTGAGGCGCTTGAAATATGCACACTCCAGCAATCTAGTCGATGGTCTTGATTCTCACATCAAGGCTTGGGGAAGTTTTGATAGGTAGAGCTGCATTGAAACCATGCCCCAACTCCACATTTCGTAACTACTTCACGGGGCATTTGGTGAAATACATTAAAATGCGCCCCAGACACGTACATCTCCGAGGAAACAGTATGCAACATGTGGGGAGTATCCGGTCTCATTGTGACCATACTGAATGAATAAGTTAACATTAATGATAAGAGAAAATTACTGTACGTTATTTATTTTTATGCGGCTCATTATCAAGCATATATACACGGCTGGAAAGTCACGGAAAGAAATTATTCATGGACAATGGGTGACGTTACCCTGGATGGAGAAGATAATCTACCAAGCAGGATATCATTCACGAACATAGTGGTCAGATCAGGTGCTATTCACCACCGTGAAGAAAGAGTACAGAAGACCACAGGAAAATGGTGGCTCGCCAATGAATATGAACCAAAAATATCAGCTAGCGCTCAGAACCCAGCTGTGAAAAAAAAAAACGATTTATTCTGGTCGATCCATCGTTTTTTTTGTTTGTATGGAAAAACCCGAATTTCGGCCATTAAAACCATGGTTTTATTTTTGGACTAGTATATCTATATATATATAATAAAATTTGATCCGTCTTTTCGTGTATGTACGAAGCTCTCATTTTCATTGGATGAAATTGACAGCTCTCACTCATTTTGATTGGCTGAAATTGACATTTGTCCATTGGTCAGGAAAGAGCGGGGTATAAAGTGACTTACGTAGAATAGAATATAGCCTGACTTACTTACGTCTCAATTAGATAAAATAGAGAATCTAGTGTATATCTATTTGCCGTGACTTCGCATTTTTATCAGGGCAACCCCAATTTACATTCTGCAGTGTTACAAATATTAAATTTATTACCCCGTTGGTACAACTATGCTAGTATTCTATACTATTAAAGTTTAGACGACGACGCCACATCTTTATCGACGTCGATGTCAGTCTCACTCTCACCGCCATGCTCATCATTGCATGCGTCTGGGAATTCGTAGAAAGCTCCAGGATTTGACTTGATGAAGGCAAGCTTCTTGACGGTATCGGGGGCTAAGATGTTTCTGAGCTTAGAATGGACAAACCCCATTGTCGATAAGTTGGACTCAAAATCAGCGGTCGAAGTGGCCATGCTGAAAGGTTTATGGCAATTTTCTGGAGCGTGGGATAGTCCCCGCCGTCGGTCAGACACCATTCCAAAAGTCTTGCTTCGATCGGCAAGGAGCTGAAATCGAAAGGAATTTTGGGCATTTTATGTCGCCAATATTTTAAATTTGGTATATTCCAAAGTGATCTGTCTTCTATGAGCATCGTCGACGGCCTGCTCATCGTCAATGAGCTTGTTGATAAGCGCGTCCTCCAAGTTACAACGATTGGCTCTTGGCATGCCTTCACGAAGAAAAAACGGGTAGAGCAAGTAGGACATGCCGCGATCCACGCCATACATGAAATCCATGCGCTGTTCTGCAAGATTGATGAGGTAGTCCCGTTCCTCCGTGGCGATGGAGTTATCATTGAAAAGTTTTATGAATTCTGTTTGCAGGCTGAGGAAGTCGGGGAACACCTCAGAGATTGGGGTCTTGTCCGACAGGTACTTGACGATGAGACGATCAAGTGGGCACAGGATCGCCAGTGTCTTTTCGAGCTTCTCCATAAAGCGCTAATCAGTGACTGTGGTGGGAACCTCGACCCGCTGTGTTTTTTGGCTCGCCGTTCCCTTAACAAAGTCGCGCGCCGAGACAAGCTCGTATATACGCAGTTCTGACGTAAGCAGACTCTTGGCCATTGCCTAAATTGTACGCCAACAAGCTGGTACCGCTTTCTGGAGCATGGGAGCGCTGTTGGATTTTTGCAGATCGCTAAGTTGCCTTCAGGATGTGATAGTTGTGGAAGAACTTGCCAACATTCTTGCAATCTTCCTCAAAGTCATGCAATATTTTAAACGGGTAACCGTCGAGATAGGTCGTCTCCGTGCTGCTACGTTTCTTGGTCTTCGTGGCACCAAATATGTCCTTTACGAAAAGGTGCATGGCATTCGCACAGCAACCCTGGAAGTATATCTGACGGGAACTTCTCACGTAGGACCTTCCACACCTTCTTGTTAGCGCTGGTGTTATCGGTCACGGCTACTGCAAACGTCGTCTTGTCATGGCAGCGGATTACGCGAGTGATGTCATCGGCGATAAATTGGTAGTCGTGCGCCTGCTGACCAGTCGACACTGATTCTATGAACAGGTTGTAGGAAGGCAAAACGGCCATATAGTTGATGACAGAATCGTTCTTGATCTTTGTTCAGTCATCGGTTGTTAGGCACGTCGTCGCGCCAGCAAAGCGCTTATCGACCTATGCCATGAGCTCGGTGTGGCAACGGTCGATCACGGTTGATCCAAACTGCTTGCGATTTGGGAGTATGTTATCGTCAGGACGCAGCAATCGGATGGCCTCGTTCAGATTCACATTCTCAACGCGCTGAAACGAAGTCCCGGTCACGTATAAATGGAGAGCAATCTGCTGTTGTAACTTGGCTTTTGCCGCTTTGTAAACTGCAGGCAGTGTGAACTTCTTGATCGAAGCCTACTGGATCGAACACAGACGGAGCTCTCGCCTGCCGCGCCAGCTTCTTGTTTCGATTAAACCAGTCCGGGCGATCAATGTCTTCCATGCCGTTCATCAGAGTTCGGAAAGGGACGCATTTGTTGATGTGCATCTTGACCATCTTCCTCTGCTGTGGTAGTTAATCAGGGTCTTACAATGCTTGCAGACGTTCTACTGCGGTTGACTAACGGTGGTAAAGTGTTGCCAAACATTTCTCTGAAGACGACCGCGCTTCTTGTGCGGTCCGTTGGCGACTTCCTTCATGTCGTTCTCATCATCGTTTGGCTCCCGCACTTCATCGTTTCTGTCTAGCATAACCGAGTCGATAGCATTGGGGTGGAGAGGCACAAGGCGCATCATTATTGTGCTGTGGGCAGACGATGCCGGCCGCACACCCCTTGCTGGGAATAAAGCTAGGGTTGAAGCTGGACATTGTTGGAGAATTCAGATTTTGTGGGAAAACACAAAACGCACAAGTTTTAGGTCTTGAAGTGATCTGCCACCACCTTAGCTCTTGGATGGAGTCAGGAGGGATCTCTGTAGGAAGCTCTTCTCTGCGCGACACGTGTCACGCTGTGCTAGTTTCAGCGGAGGTGCTTACAAAAGAGTAAGTTGGAAAGTGAAGTATATTATGTAGGTTACTTAGGCTAGTAAAGTTGCTAATACAAACCTTTAGGTTGGTCTAGTAACTAAACATGCAACTGAAATATAAACAGCCAATGGGGTTCCACTATTCCAAAACGCTGCAATAGCCACAACGGCTACCTGCGTTTCCAAAACTCCTCCTGGAAGACCGGAGGCTGCACCATCGTCAATTTAAACCCAACTTCAATCTTACCTCTTGATTCTTTGGCGCACTCAACTCCTTTGTCAGCAAATCAGCCAACATGTCCACACTTGGCACATGTGATGGCGAAACAATGCCCTTCCTCGAAAAGTCCTATAAAAACCTCAACTTTACATCAATGTGTTTCGCGCTTGCCGCGCTAATTTCGCTCCCCACTTGCTTGATAGCCGCCTGGTTATCCATCTTCAAAACCAGGGGCGTCTTCACACGCAATCCAATTTCAGTAAACAATTCCTTGAGTCCTAGCGCTTCTCGGACGACCATCGAAGCCGCCAAAAATTCGGCTTCTGATGTCGAAAGGGCCATTTCCGTCTGATTCTTGTACCCCCAATTCACCACAACACCATTTACAAAAACATTCATTGCAGAGACACTCTTGTGGTCTGTGCAATCTGCGGCGAAATCCGCATCACTGAAGCAAGTAATTCTCAAAGGTTGCGGGAGCTCGTCGTCGTGTTTCAGAGTGAGCTTCAAACCGCTTGTCCCTTTTTGATACTTCAGAATCTTCTTGACAATCTTGTAGTCGCCCACGGTAGGGGCACGAGTTCTTCTTGTTGCACGGTGCAAGGCGAACGAAATGTCCGGGCGCGTGAACCGTGAAATCCACAACAAATTCTCCGACAAGTGACTGAAAACTCTTGATGCTTGGCTTGACTGGCTTGGACTTACCGGCAACAATTCACAGAATTTTTGTCATCACTTATATCAAGCACCGGCGTCTTGGCCGGGTTCATTTTTGATAGCTTGTGAGTATGTAGCACTTCATTTATGGTCGCCTCTTGGTCGAGGACGTACCCGTGCTGCGGATCTCCTCCAATCCTTATACTCAAAAACTTGCCACGTTACTGAGATCTTGAAGGTCTAAGACCTTCATTTCCACAAAAAAATTCAAGACATTTTCATTGTTGGTGACCGTGACCAGAAGTTCATCAACATAGGCACCAACCACAATGGTTCCAGTTTCATTCATCTTAACAAAGATACAGGTATCTGACACGCACTGCGTGAATACCAAATTTTCGAGCGTTTTACAGAGGCACTTGTTCCACAAACGTCCCGCCTGTTTCAAGCCGTACCAATTTCGCTTGAGCCTTAGCGCCAACTTGTTCTTGGAATTAACCCCAAAAACTGCCAGTAGCCCTTCGGTTATCTCCATCCCTTGCGGGATTTGTAAGTATATATCAACATCGTCTTCGGCCATGGCCTTAGGATATGCACTGGACACGTTGCCATGACGTGCGGCCACACCCCAAATCTGGGCCAACTTCAAAATAGCTTTAACATTGTTTAACTCCATGACAGTCGAAAACGTGAAAAAATATTCATCCCATAGACCTGTTCATCGCCCCTCTCCACAAGTCTCACCTTGTACCTCTCTACCGACCCATACGAATTTTCTTATAGACCCATTTTGTCGGTAGAGGGTTCTTTTTGGGCGGGCGACGAACATCGGTCCAGGTATCCAGATCCTCGAGCGACTGCAATTCAGTCCGCTCGCATTGCACTATTTCCACCGGCGCGAGCCTCCCTGTAATTTTTAGGGTCTGGCTCAGCTGCCGCCACAAGATTTACGCTGTTCACTTCTGACACGGCAAACACGCATAGCGCGCTTCCATCACCCGAACCGTTATAACGGTCGACGGTTGTGCCGGTCTTCTCAATGTTATCCGAAATTCCCACACTTGTACTTGGTTTCGGTTTTCTTGAGTCTTCAAACGCTTTGGCTTTAGCCGTCTTATACTTGATTTTCTGACACTCGAGCCATCCGTTTTATCTTTACGCCCTGCGGCAACTGCATCACGCGGCCCATTATTCATAACAGGCACATCTAAAAGATTGTTTTCAACACGTTTCGAGCGAGGCTTTTTTTAAAGTCTCAAGATCATTTTCTTCATCAATTCCCAGATTTCTTGAAATCTTCTTGCTCGCCTCCTCACTGAGTGTCTCGATCGCGGTGACATTTCGCGTCACCGTGACCACTCGGTCCTTAAAGAGCATCACCTTGTAGCACTTGGTTTCATCGTTTTTCCCGATGATAAATGCGCGCTCTGCATGGCGCGCCAGAGCCTTTTTCTTAGGGTCTCGCCAAACCATGCATGGCGACCCAAAAACCGCAATGTCGGTAAGCACTGGGAGCTTACCCGTAAGAACTTCGATTGGCGATAAACGCCCTTGGTTCGCCCCTTTCGGTGTACGGTTAGTATACAAGCGGCATAATCATCTGCCTCCGACCAAAACATCAAAGGGACACCAGAACCAAAAATCATACACCGGATCATATTGAAAATGGTCCGGTTCATTCGTTCAGCTTTCCCGTTCGAAAAGGGATTGCCAGATTCTGTAACTTGGCGACGAATACCAGTTTGCTTACAAAACAACTCCACGTTCTGGTATTCGCCACCACCGTCAGTGCGTAGCACATGAATAAGACACGAAAACTCGTTTTCAAACCACTTCAAGAAATGTTCAAACGTTTTAGCCGCCCTGTCTTTCGATCTGGCGGCAAACACGCGTACGTAATTCGTAAAGTGATCCACAAACACGACCAAAAAACGATTCCGCGACGATAGCGAGGAGTAATCGGACCTTTCAGGTCGCTAAGATTACTCCTACGATCATTTCGATTGGTGCATTTTTCCCTCTGTCTTGTTTGGGCTCTGCCCTGCGCGTTGCTTTGCCCTCGGCACAGGTCAGGAAATTCGGTCTCTTTGTGTCTGTTAAGACTATGCCTGAACTGGGGTCCCTGGCCAGTCTTTCGACTGTGTCATAGGCCAGGTGACCCAAGCGCACGTGGAAGTGATGTAGACTTCCCTCATGCGCTTCTCACAGAGCATCATCTTGAACGGCAGACAAAACCATGCTATCAAACTTCGGACCAGTTTTTGCTGGCCTCACACAAGAAAGATTTGCGATGAACACGGAACCAAAAGTTTTAACCAAAAAAAGCGTTCTTCCATTCAAATTAACTTCCATTTGGTGCCCACCATAGTTGATGGTGCACCCCTTCTCACGAAGTTTACCAAGTGAAAGCAGATTTTTGGACAACTTCGGCGCAAAATATACTTCAGTTAATTCAATCTCCGTTGCACAGTCTTCTTTCTACCGTAGAATCGACATTCCCACCTTGGTGTCCTGCATAGTACCACCGTCGGGTAGGGCAAATGTGTCGTTCGGACCACATTTCCGAAGATCATCCAGCAGGTCTGCATTCGATACTAAGTGTCTACTAGCACCGCTGTCCACAATCCACAAGTTCTCCGTTGGGATTTCCCCCAAAACACCATTGATTTCTTGGTTCGAACTTGTCTTGAGGAGGGACAATAACATCCTCTTAGACCCACCATCACCGGCCTTCTTTTGCCTTTATCGGCACCCCCATTTCCGGTCCTCTTGTTGCGTTCAGGACACTTCCTGCTTAAATGCTCCAAACTTCCAGATACGTAGCACCCCTTTTGTTGATTGGTCGACACGACCGAATTCGCGTGCTTTCTAGGGGGTGCCCTGGGCCTGATCTATTAATCCTTGATCTTGTGGTGAAATGCTATTGAAAAAAATTAAGTAGCATGTACCAGTGTACCAGTTGTCAAGGCGGATCGATTGGGTTGGCTAAAAGGATGGAATGGTTTGGGCCAATCGTGCTTGGAGTGTTTTGTACGCAGATTTGAGGTAAGGCACACGGTTTTGAATGTAGTTTACATAATGTATTTTTATTGGTTATATAATATAGTGTTCGTATTACATTGGGTTGCATAAGTCGCCGCTACACAGGAGTCATTGGGAGAAGAGAGCTAACACGGTCCCCTCTTGCTCATTTATTCCCGGCCAGGACAGAGCTCCACCGGAAGTCCCACGACTGGAAGCTCCCATTACGTTCACTCACCCCTCAACTCCCGCCACGTTTGGAACGTGTTCTTCGATTTGAATTGGCTGGGTTACTCACTGCAATCTGCAGTCAAGTCTCAAGAATCTATTGGCTGTGTTACTCACTGCTTTTGCAGTCAAGCCCCAGAACTTGTATTAGCTGGATTACCCACTGCCGCGCTCGGTCAAGTCCCAGAATTTACTTGCATTTGGAGTGACGATTTCCACTCCATTTGCAGACCGGCTACATCGGATTATCTTTTTGTTGGTTTTTGGATCAAGTACCCCAGAGGCGGTACACCCATATCGGTACCTGCCAAGGTCCTCACTAAGCGACGGTCCACCGAGTGTGTAACCACCTACACCAATGGGTACACAAGGCGAGATGCGAGACAAATCGGACTCGGCGTCCTGCAGTGCTGATCGGTCACCCGATCGGCACCCAGGCGAATGTGCGGGGGGTACCCCCCCCCCGTAAGTTAATCGGCTGGGCACGATGGTGGTCAAGTTCCGGACACTTTCGGTGTTCGATTTTGAACTGGACTCACCACAATGGTGCGCGTGCCCGGATCATTTGGTGACCGTGGATATCCTCGCGATATTCAGCGAAGTGTGGATTTTACGAATTTTACATGGATACTCTGGAGAGCACGCAAGGAACGCATATCGCCTTATGTACTAATTGTTGGAAAAGATGGAGATGTTCGATCTGATCAGGGGGGATAAGATCGAAATTAATGAATTTACGACTCCCCATATCGCTTCTGGCGGAGACGATCGGCACGAGGAACGCGATCGCCTCGTGTCGTGGTCGTGGAAAAGGATGGCGATGATCGATCGGCCAGGTGGAGGACCGGATCGAGATTAACAAGTTTATTCCTCCCCACAAGGCTCCGGTCGGAGCCGATCGGGTCTATAGCAGGTCTTGCTATATTTCTAGAAGGGATCAGGATTCTTTTCCTGATCCCATGTATTTCGACGTAAAATTACATGATGTGAAAAACGCTTTAGGGGCGGGTTACCCCGATCCGCCCGAATTACCCATGAAGAAACCCAAGAAGAGGCTCACAATTCTCTCGGACGATGACGACTTGGAGGAAAAGTCGTCGATCGGTGATGGGGTTGTGGATGACAAGGAGGTGACCAGGATGTACTACAATCTACGAGCTGAAGAAATTCGTTCGCGAAAACGAGGTCACGCGAACTGTCAAGCCCCTAATTCCGGATCGTCTACATGGGCCTACAACCGAACCGATCGACGCCGATTGGCCGCTGCAGCTGGTTAAGAATATTCTGGCAATGGTTGCCGAAGTTGGGATGAAGGTGAAGAATGTTAATGGTGTTGGCAAGTTGTTCGAAATTGATACGTAGATATTAAAACAAGCTATGTCAACTCTACATGACCATTTGACGCCATTGGTGGGGGCGGTACGCCGCCCAACTCCCACAATCGCGTTGGAAGCTCCAAACCTCGTGCGATAACTTGTCGAAAAGTCATTCTCTGATAATAGATCCTTGTATGGGTCGCCACCTTCCTCCAAGTGCTCGTCCGAGTTGGAGGTCGGTGTGGAGCGGATGACCATGGATCACGGTACCAGTCACACGGAACGAAAAGTTACGTGAGGCAGCGTGGGGCGGCAGGCCCCAGGGGCACCCACAGGTATCGGCACCCCCCCCCCCCCCCCAAGACCGATCCAGTCAACTCGCCTGCAGCGGAAGGAAACATGCAAGCCATGTTTGAAGCCATGATGAAGCGTTATGTCGACAATCAAGGCCGATCGCCGCAGCGCCCGCGTGCACCAAGCCGCTCGGTCCAGAAAAACGACGCTGTTTAAGCGGACGTTGGTATGTCGGAAAAATCAGCGAACAAGGTATTTGAAGGTGTTGGACCGATTTTTAAATCGAAGCGCAAGTTGTATCCAGCACGCTCTCGCCGATCGGCAAGTAGCAGCGACTTCTACATGGAGTCGACCAGCGAAATTAACGGTGACTACGGTGGTCCGGGTATAGGCAGGACGCGTAAGGCGAGCTTAGCCTCGACGACGGCGTTTGACTTTAATTCGACGGCGATAACAAGGATTCGCATGGCTGCAAGCACTGAGTTGAAGGACTTCACGGTCAAGGATGCCGATGAAGAGCAAGCCCGATCGTGGTTCAGCCGAACGAAGTCCGCCTTCCTCCGTGATCAGACGCCGAACAAAGAACGGTGTCTGATCTTCCGAGATCTGATGAATTGACCGGCTGCGAATTGGATCCAGCAGTTAATTCGGGATGTCCGGTCTGATTGGAGCCTGCTATGTATGGATTTTGAAGGGCAGTACTACCACTCCGGCTTTTCTACTGCTGGGAGGCATCACCACATGAGGAAAAGGGGCGATGAAACGTCGATCGAGTACCTCCATCGACTTGATGTGGCTGCGATGCGTGCGGGGATCCCGATAAAGAAAACGGTTCCACCAAACGGCGCTGCCCAAGAACATATGCGTCATTTATCAGCACGTTGGATGATCAGGATTTGGCCGATCGGCTGACCTTACAGCGTCTCAAGGACGTGGGAGACGTGGAGCAGACACTACGTATGTTGCGCCACTCCCGCAGTATGAGGACGAAGGTTGCTGTCGGATCGAACTGATCCCGATCGAAGATACAGGATAATCCCGTGAAGAGACCTACAACCAGACCGGCCAGAGCGATCAGAGTGATCGTGGCTGATGTAAGCACCGGGTCAGAAGGGGAGAGCAGTGGTTGGTTCAGTCTGGAGTCAGACGAGTAACAGTACCGTCACATTTTCGTCGCCCAGTCTGCACCAAGAGACCGACCAGTGTCAAGCCGTGCCGAATGGAAGACAATAAACGTCAACAGGTCAGACCCGGATTCTCCATACAAGAACTTCACACACTGTGGGTCGACCAAGCACGATGATCGGGGCTTCTGGCGAAGAATTACGTGTAAGAAATGTGAAAGACGCGGCCACCCCGCCGATCACTGTTGGTTTGGGTGCAAGTCATGTGGAGAAATTCATGACGAAGGACAATGAAAGATGGAGTATTTTTTTTAGATACACAAGTGGTATGTACCAGACAAGCATGCGGGGATGGGGCCACCGGACGTGGAGAAGATGTTAAACTAGGTCGCTCGCCAGGTTGGAATCTGGATCGAGCCTAGCGATCTACGTTTATCATCTATACATATGTCGGAAGGGGCGAAAACCCGACGACAAAAGAGACAGGCGATGGGGATCATATGATCTACAGTCTTGTTACAGATTAATATTCCCGTTCGAAGGTCGTTATGCAGTTGGACCTGTTGCCTGGCGAGACACGCGGTTCCTGGAAATATCAAGCCCCCGATAAATGGTTCAAGCAGGCGAAAGCCTACGGGAAGATCAACAATGAGAAAGCGATGATGTTGTTTGACTCTAGTGCAGAAGTCTCAATTATCGACTCTACCTTTGCTCGTAAGGTTCGATGTCAGATTGACTATGCACAGAGGCAAGAATTCGTCGGAATTGGTAAAAATTCCTACATGACCGAAGGGAGGACGCGTGTGAAGATCACTCTATCTGGTTCATTGGTTTATTCCTTTAGCGCTTGTGTCGGTTAGCTGACCGGTCAAGACGCGCTCTTTGGCATGGACTTTATGGTGCCGGCAGGCATACGCCTCGATCTGTCGCATGGAGTACTTACGCTTCCGGACGAAGTCCATATCCAACTGGCTGGCCCACTTCCCTTATACGGATCACGCACTAATCAGGTAAGGTGGAACCAATATATCACTATTCCTGCTGGTCGACAGGAAGATATCTCGGTGGATAAGGACTACCGGACAAGGAAGTTATGGGTGACCAGGGGTGATCACTGAGTACCGACGTTTGTGGACGGTGGATATCGGAGCGATCGCGTACGAGTTGCTAACATCGGTAATAAACCGCTGATGTTAGGCAACGGTACGATCGTCGGTATGTGGCTGGCTGAAGGAAAGTGTAACAGGACTGATCCTGTTACAGGCTTACACTGTATTTGTGCGAGGAAGCGCGCAATACAATTAGGGCAGGATTAGTTGGTAACAACTAATCCTATAATAAAATTAAATATATCAATATTCACTTATCTGTTAGAACGCAAAATTAAGAGTGTTTATTTAATGGGTGGTTTAGAGACTAATAGTATAGTAACTAACTAATTAATATAATAATATCAAGTCTTTAACTAAATGTACTATTAGTTAACCTGCAAGATTCGGTATTTATACCGAATCGACTTTTCCGTCGTAGATTATAATAACTTATAATCTCTTATTTAAATTTCAGACAACGCGTCTGAATTTAACTGTGATATTCTAACTTGAATATCAATTATGTAATGGCACCCCATTACATCACCCCCAACTTAAGGTGGTTGGCCAATAATAATTCTTATTTTGGCCAATCATGGGTGGCACTTGTTGGTCGTTCTCATTTACCAACTGATTGACCATCGACTCGATGGTCAAAGCACGCGGCGGCGCTCTAAAGAGCGCTGCTGAAAACATCGAAGGAGCTTCTTGCTCCGCCTCAGCACTAAGTGCTGAGGTGTTGAGTGACAACAGTGACGCTGCTTTAGCAGCGTCAACTACACAAAGGTCGGAAGACGTACCGTCTTCGACCACAGATGCTGCTAAGGCGGCATCTGGCAAGAAACAGGGAGATGTTGCTAATGCAACATCTCGCACGATGACAACCCTCGAATGGTGTGTTGCCAGGAAGGGTTCTTCCATGTTCGGAGACAGTTCTGACTCCGAACAAAGTGATCGGGGCACAGCTGTCCCCGCGAAAGGATCTAGCGAGTCGAAACTCGCTAGGTGCTCATCGCCTAACAGCGATGATGACTCTGGTGCCGCTTTCAGCTATGAGAGCGACAATGATTATCACAGGTGGTTGCGAGAACGCAGATCCCCACCTGGACCAAGTACGTCTCCACGTCGGGGTGGTTTTACCCCGGCGCGTGGTGTTGAAGCAGGTGGTGTTCCGCCTGCTAAAAGAGCTCGAACAGAAGCGGCGCCTGCCGCTTCTGAAGCGTATCATCGTACGGAACCACATGTTCCGTACAAAGTGGGGTTTTGGACCCCTGGATGGGCTATTGCCCCCAACAGTGTCGGTCACCGTAAGCGGGACTGCCAATATGCGTTGTTCGATATCAACGTGCTGGATGACTGCGAAAACATCCAGTCACGTCGATTCGAACGAAGTACAGACGATAGACGTCTGTACTTTATTGACCTCTTTTTCCAGGTTCGATATTATTTGAGCCGGAAAGGGTCAAGGAGGAACAGGGACGATAAAGACGCCCTGACTCAGAGTTGGAACGCTTTTGTTGACAACTACAACAAAAGCCCAGATGATTACGTGAATAAAGTTCACGTAATGCGCGAGCGCTTTTTAAAGCACTCACGAACAGGCAAAATGGAATACATCCATTTTGCTGGCATCAAAGAAGAGTTAAAGTGTGGTGTCCCTTCTCACCTCGTTTTACCGCGGTGTACGCAGGGCGCTCCTCGTCTGTCAGAGGAGGAGTTTCGGGTGTACGGTGGCTTTTCCTTACCCGCCGAAATTCAGGGTTTAATTGATACCCTGAATGCATCAACACCTACTATTGATGCTACTTCGCATTATGAGTTTGAGACTTCTTCTCAAACTCAGTCAAAAGGTCTGGGGCGTCGGCCCTCAGAACCTCAATCGGTTCCCAAGAGTCGAACTCTTGGGGATATCCCAGCCAGCGTACCAAGTACTCGGTACGCTGCCCCTTCTTCAAAGGCACCGAGAGCTTCGAGATCAAGCGCTCGAGGATATATCGCTTATTCCCCTGATTATCAATCAGGGGAGGCGGAGGTTGAGAGTTCCCTCGCCGTTGTTGTTGCGGAGCATGGTTCTTCGCTCCGCAAGCTCGAGGAGGGTTATTCCTCCTTGAGCAGCGATATGTCTCACTGTGTGAAGACATATCGGTCTCTTCGCGAGGATGTCCGCGACATCCTCGGGGCGCACACTGCCCTCCAGCAGAAGAATGATCTTCTGTACATTGAGCTTTCCCGCTATAAGGGAGAGCTCGATCGGCGCACAGCTGATCTTGAGCAGTCGAAGGCGGAGGTAACGACTCTCCGCTCTGCTCACCAACGGCTGGAGGCCGATTACAAGTCTCTCTTGGGAGACTTGGAGAAGCACGGCATCTTCCGTGGTTCTGCGTCTCGTCGTAAGACGAAGACGAGTGATACGGCTTGAGCTGCCCATTATAGAATGTTGGGTGAAGCCGCATTGCTGTGGGAATGTCTAAGGTATAGGCATTCCCCTGAATATCTTGGAACTTGAAGGGTCCAATGTACTTTGGAAGCAACTTCCGTGTAGGGAAGTTGCTTATTGCATGTGTAGGCAAATTAGTAGTACTCAATAATACCAATTCACCTTTCAGAAAGTAGTTTTTGTTCTTCCTTCCTTGTTTGTCTTCATTTTGCTTCTGCTTATCAAAAGCAGAGGCAAGTGCATCTTTTATATAGCGTATTACAGCTTGGCGCTGTAATACGAATTCATCTACTGCTTTATCAGCAGTAGGTGCATTATCCTCGTTGTCTGCAGCCATTGCTGCAGACACATATTCATCGTATGCAGCTTCAGTTTTAATTGAAGCTGCTTCCGCTTCTACTGTATTTTCAGTAGAAGGGCCATAGTTTTGTTCACAAGTTGCAGTCGCAACTTGCGCATTGGCTCGCTCAAAATTTGAGCGGGTCCCTCCCCCACTTAGATTTGGCGTACCGCCAAGTAAAGCTGGGGTTCGTGGATGCCTTAAGGCATTAACGTAGAACGGTGTATGCTTAGTTGAAGCATGCACCGAATTGTTAATCGCGAATTGAGTGAGTGACAGATAGTCACTCCACTGTTCAAAGGCATGTGCGTATGATCGCAACATGTCTCCGAGAACGCAGTTAACCCGTTCCGTCTGCCCATCCGTTTCCGGATGGTCCGCAGTTGACATCTTCAACTGGGTTCCCAACAATGAGAACGTTTCTTGCCAGAAACGTCCTGTAAATCTCGGATCTAGATCCGAGACAATGTCTTCCGGCATTCCGTGCAAACGGAATAGCGTATCAACGAATATCCGCGCTGTTTGAGCGGCGGTTACGTTCGCTGATACTGCAGTAAGATGTACCATCTTACTGAAACGGTCTACAAAGACTACTATTCCAGTCTTCCGACTATTGTCGGGTGGAAGACCGAATACGAAGTCCATTGAAATGGACTTTCAACACTCTGTCGGAACCGGCAGAGATTGCAGCGGAGCCTGTGCAGACTGCGCAGGCTTAACGCGCTGGCAAATCGCGCAAGCGCGTACGTATTTTCGTACCCACTTGTACTGGTTTCGCCAGTAAAAGTCACGTGCGAGAGAAGCGTATGTCTTCTCTCGACCTTTATGCCCCGAAATCGGTGCATCATGATACTCAAACATAATTTCATGTTTGAGATCATCGTCGTTTGGAACGACGATGCGACTTTCATCTTTTTGGTCTGTGCTGTAAAGCAGCAGACCATCGTGCAGTCGATATCGATGCACGCAAGCGCGGAGGAACTCTGGGAGTTCGTCGCGTTTCTCACTTGATTAATTACGTAAGTAATCAACCAACAGACGTGTCTCCTCGTCTGTTTTGTACGCCTCGCGTACTTGTCGTATAATTGACGACGACAAAGCAGTGCAACGGATCGCGTTTGCACTGGCCCTTTCGGTTACGGACGGTTTCGTCTCGTAATCGGGCCTTCGTGATAGCGCATCCGCTATCACGTTCAACTTTCCGGGTTTGTATTCAACCGTAAAGTTGTACTCAGCAAAGAATGACAGCCATCGAGCCATTCTTTGAGAGATGTGTGGTGAATTCACGGCCGTGCGTAGCGACGCATGGTCCGTGTAAGCCATAAACGGTCTATCTCCCAATAGATAGATCCGAAACTTAGCCAGTGCATACTTCATGGCAAGGAGTTCCTTGTCATGCACTGGATAGTTGCGCTCGGCTGGGCGCAACTGACGCGATTGATAGCAGATTACGCGATCACGATCATCGTGATCACGCTTCATCAAAGCACATCCGATAGCGAAATCGCTCGCGTCGCAAACGACGTGGAACGGACGCTCGTTATCGGCTATAGCCAAGACAGGCGCTTCAGTCAAGCTTTGCTTGACTGCATCAAAAGCGTCTTGACATTGGGTATCCCAATGCCATTCGACATCTTTCTTAAGTAATTGAGAAAGAGGACGTATCAACCCAGCATAGTTACACGAATACTTGTGCAAATATGTTGCCAACCCAAGGAACTTTCGAAGTTCCTTAACGTTGTTTGGCGTAGGCCATTCAACGATCACCCTGATCTTTTCTGGATCAGGACGCACCCCGTTCTTGCCCACAAAGCATCCAAGAACAGGTATCTCAGGTGCACCATAGGTGCACTTCTTCAGATTTGCATAGAGTTTATGCTTACGCATAAGCTCTAACACTCGACGTAGATGCTCTCTATGGACATCGCTTTTATCGTGTTCACCCTTACTATGGATGAACACGTCATCGAAATAACTCGGTGCGAATTCTAGCACCGAGCGTAATAGATGCGTTACTCATCTGTTCAACGTAGCAGGGGCATTTCGAAGCCCCTGTGGCATAACAAGCCACTCCCAAAGCATGCCGCTTGGGGTGCTTACTGCCGTGAGAGGGATATCTTTCTCACGCATTAGGATTTGATAAAATCCATCTCTTAGATCGAGAGCACTAAAGATGGTGCTCCCGCACATGCCATCTATGATGACATCCTTCCGCTGTATCGGTGTCTGTGCCGGTACCGTCGCTGCGTTCAGCTTGTTGTAAGCGTGAACGATTCTCCACCCACCTGTGGACTTCTTCACACAAGGTGGGGGTAGAGTGCGTGAGGTAGACTCCCGCAATTGGCCTGATTTACGACGAGCTTCGAAGAACTCGTCGATCGCTTTTACCTGATCACGCGGCAACGGCCATTGCCCCGTAACACAATACTTCGTGTCTGGCACGAGGTCAATCTCATGACGAGTTCCCTTATCCTTAGGGAGCTCGCTAGGTACTTCTTCTGGGAATACGTCAGCGTATTCCCGAAGTACCTCATAAAATGGGTAGTTCGCTTTAAGCGACTCCCAGATCTGCGCTTCAAAGCGCTGAACTCTCGTTTTATCATTGGGAACCTCTTTCCCAATGTTTTCCTTGTAACGTGGATATTCTTTCACTAATATCCACTACATCATCTGTTGCAACGATGATACAGATCTGTTCGATCTGACCATCGTGTAAGTTTCTCATAAACTTCTTCCAGCTTAGCTCTGGAAGAGCCATCACCTCCGAACCTTCTTTCGGAGGGTGTTCCATCAGCAGAGACTGGGTAGCTAATCCGGTCTCCGTTTGCGTCAAGACGTTGATCGTCTCGACGGAACTGCCCATGCAATCAGACGCACTCGTCTGATTGACTGCTACATGGTGATTACGATTCACCGTGTGAGAATACTCATCATCATGGTGGCCACTGCCTACCATGTAATTTTGGCGATCAGATGTGCTCGTCTGACCGGCCGCCTTTTCTGCGACACGGTGGTCTTTATCACCCGTGCGCATGGCTAACGCAACGTGGTGGGCACTGGCCACCACGGAGTTGTGCTCACGATTGCACTCGATCGTGAGTTCACTCTCATCAACACGGAATTCATTCGTCGTGTTGGAACCTTCGGTCGCACAGTGGGTGTTTCCCACTGTAGATACTATTTCATTCTCACGGTGGGTGTTTCCCACCGTGGATATCACTTCATTCTCACGGTGGTCTTTATCAACCGTGGAATGTTTCTCTCCAACACGCAACGACTCTTCTGTTGCGTGTGGTAGTCCCTCTGGACTCTCACCAGCGGAGGTACCTTCCGCTGATCGTGTCAGAACAGACCTGGTGGAGCCATCGATATCCACCAGACTGTCCGACGCTGCGGTTGTATCCTCTGATACAGCCGGATTACACACAGGGTGATCAGATCCTGTGTGTCCGCCGCAGTCGATCGATAGGTTAACCCAGTCGATCGAAGGTTTAAACTTGGACATCCATGGGATTCCAAGTATCCCATCGAACTTTTCATCTAAATCGAGGACGATGAATTCATCCTCGAATGACAGTTCATTCAACTCGAAGCGTGTTTTAATCACACACTTTGGAATAGTCACGGTTGCATCTGTTGCTAACCGGACTGACAACTAATTCGTGGGGTCTCTACCTCCACGAAGCTCAACAGCGTTAGACACTGAGTTCTAACGAAATTGTTTGACGCTCCTGTGTCAAGCAAAGCTCGCATGGGGACATCTCTCCCGTGCGGCTTAACCTCCAGGGTGATAAGAGGCTTACCATCACCCTGCACCTTTTGACAGGACATAGTCCCGTCTGGGGCTATTACCCTCACATGCCCTATGTCGGCATGTGGGATAACATTCCCAGTAGGGCGCCCCGCCCCTACTGGCGATTCTCGTTTTTTGCACCAGCAGGGTGATGTCCCTGTTGGTGTCGCCGTGCAGCGGACGGTTCCGTCCGCTGACTGCGTGGCACCGGACGCGGTGCCATACACTCATGGAAAAAATGCCCCACTTTCGCGCATCGATTGCAGCAAATGCTCTTCGTAAATTTCGGTTGCTTCGAACTCGAAGCAACCGCAACCGATAGCTCCATCGGCTCTGGACCTCCGCCGCCCATGCTCTGGCGCGGGTGGCTGTTTCTTGAGACGAAGTGTGAACTTTGTCTGCCTGACTGCTGATTGTTGACATGCCGTTGCGGCATGTCAAAAGCGAAGGTCTGTTGAGCCCTTCGGCTGTACCCAGCATGCGATGACGCTGATCACATGCTGAACTCCTCACGGATGCTCATATCAATGGCATCCCTCAGAGTATCTGGCGGGTGCCGATAGAGACTCTGTTTGACGGGACCATCATTGAGTCCCTTCATGAAGCCAGTGACCTGCATAGCAGGGAGCACCGGCTCATGCACAATATTTGACAGCAAATATTGCGTCTTCTGAGCGTAAGATTGAAGGTCAAGCTTACCTTGCCGGAGTTCCATAAACTCCTGCCGACTACTTAGCTCCATTTCTGGAGCTTCAAAGTTGAGCTTTAGCTCAGCTTTAAATTCCTTATAAGTAAGGAACGCAGAGTCATCAGTGGCTCTGCGACTCATCGCCCATGCCCTGGCTCTGCCGCCTAGACATGTTGTGGCGAAGTACGCCTGTTGACGTTCGTCAACAATATTTTGCGCAGAGATGGCATCTTCCACCTCTGCGAACCATCTACGAAGGGGCTCGCCCCCTTCACCGGTAAAGGGCGGTACTCGCGCCTTTACTACTTCAACGCTATGCGTTGCAGGTGCAGTTGCGGTCCGCGCTGCCTCTGGCGCGGGCCGTACTGGATTTTCTAGGTGGTTTAGCCTAAAGCGGTTCACCACCTGTACCATTTCCTCCGGAGACTTACTCTTGAGGAAGGTAATGATGTCGGTCCCCATGGACCGAACCATTTCTACCGTAGCGTCTTTACTACGCGACGTGAAGTGAGGGAAGTGTTTATTCACCACTTCCAGCGTTCTTTCTCGCTCGGCAGCCGACATGTCTCGCGACATGATGCCGAGCGGCTCCTAATCTTCGCTCCGCTAGTTAAATAGCAGAACGGAACTGTGGTCGTTAAGACGGACCACAAAGTGCTACCAGGTGTAACAGGACTGATCCTGTTACAGGCTTACACTGTATTTGTGCGAGGAAGCGCGCAATACAATTAGGGCAGGATTAGCTGGTAACAACTAATCCTATAATAAAAGTAAATATATCATTATTCACTTATCTGTTAGAACGCAAAATTAAGAGTGTTTATTTAATGGGTGGTTTAGAGGCTAATAGTATAGTAACTAACTAATTAATATAATAATATCAAGTCTTTAACTAACTGTACTATTAGTTAACCTGCAAGATTCGGTATTTATACCGAATCGACTTTTCCTTCTTAGATTATAATAACTTATAATCTCTTATTTAAATTTCAGACAACGCGTATGAAATTAAACTGTTATATTATAACTTGAATATCAATTATGTAATGGCACCCCATTACAGAAAGGTTCGTGGAGGATGGGATTTATTTCGATCTATCAAGACGTTATATGCAGTGGCAAATCTTTGCGCGTAAGGCCACCACCGATAGGATCGGCGACGACAAGTCAGCCGAAGAAGAACCCCTACCGCGGGCGGGAAGGCCAGATCACGTGGCGAACAACATGTGCCCAAGGTTATCAGCGAAGTTACCCGATATAGTGGGCTCTCCGGCAGATGTGCCAAGAGTCGTCAGTGCAGTTGTATCACAAGGTCTGGTGACAGTGGAATCGACTGCAGATGGGGACGATCGCAGTATCGTTGGAGACGAGTATGATGGTGCACGGTACTACAGGAGGACAGCCCGTCGACGAGGATCAGCATTGACCGTTTGACAGGGACGGACCGAGTGAAGTCACCTCAGCGGATGACATGGTGTATATACACGGGGGCTGGGGGGAGTGCGTTGATGGATCGGTGAATCCGATCTGGAATATGGCTACCCCACCTGAAGTGTCAACCGATCCGCTCGAAGTGACTATGGATAATACGCAAGCTGCCGACACCCCCGATCGGACCGGTCAGCTCAATGAATTAGTGTTGGAGAAGAAATACTGGATGATCGGGAAGGGTGCTGCTGATGCCGACAATGGTTATGTCAAGCCGACCTCCCCTTTGGATGTCAGATCAGCCCAGAATACGTGCTGTGGTAGAACGCACCGGGAATATCCGATCCACTTGAAGGATCGCGAAGAAGCAATTTGGATCGGTGAATCCGTTCTGGATTATGGCGATCTGGTTAAGAAGCCCAAGCGAAACCGAATGAATCCAAATTTTTATGGAGCGACGCAGATTCACGAAGTGTAAAATTAATATTTACAATAGCGCCGATCGGCAATACCGATCGACGCAAATTAGTGATGTTTTATCGTGATTACGACAACCGGGTGTGTGACGAGCTGTGATGAACTGGTGATATTTCGATGGTAGCAAAGTAGATTTATGATGTGGATATTTTTCGATGATAACGGTAACGATTCTCACGTGTGGATGCAGTTGGATGTGGTAAGGGTGGACCTTGATTAACGAGATTAAAGTCTAAGACAGATGGGACGATCGGATAATCGAAAAAGAAGTTTAATTGATGATGAATTCGCGATTGATTTCCTGATCGGCGCCTACAATGTCAAAGCTCGCGATAACCCCATAGCCGACTGACAATCATGGCTGGGGATCTGCGATCTTCTGGTGAAATTGGTTACGACAAGGTTGCTCTTGTCTAGCTGTGTCAAGGCGTCCACTAAGTTGTCGATTATGGTGTAGTAGTGGTAGCCGGGGACCAAGCTCCGTCTTCAATCAAATCCCCGGCTTTCTACACGAGACGCCTGGTCATATGGAGGAAAACTGGGTATAGGACGATGTCGATGTCACATTCCCTTGCCCGCATGCCCTTCAATATGAATTGGCAGACGGAAAACCAGGCTTCACCCGCTCGACTCCGACGCTGCTTCCGTTGCTTCTGGAATGCGGCTAAATCTTTGTCCAGATTCACTTGTCCGGTGGGAAGAACCAGGTAGTGGGATGATTCCCAGATTGCTTGTCGGTGGATGCTGCGATATTGCCCGATACGACCCAAGAACGAGGTGATCCACGGAGTCGGTGTGAACATGGCGTTCAGTTCGGTGATAAGCAAAAACTACCCACGGTTTGGCATTATACAGACGGGCGATCTGCGATCCGGTGATAAGATCGGGTCGCCACTCGGTTTCACCTGGATGACTAACCGCCAGCGGGAAAATCCAGTAGTCCCGACGTGAAAAAGTGCGGGCCAGCTGTTGCTTGGTCGGAACAGATCTCCGCAGCAGATCGATATGCCCCGTAGACCAAGGGTCGGCAGCAGCCAGACCTGAAGGAGGGAGGTGCACGTCAACCTTCAATGCCCCCACCGATGCATGACGATAGAGACCAGAAGTGGAGGGCAGAATAGTTGGCTTGGACACCTCACCAGCTGGTTTCGATGGTTCTTGGACGTTTTCACCCTTCGGGTGCACCACCTGGTCTGCCCCTGGCGTTGACTCTTCAACTGAGACAGCAGATCGACGGCGCTGGGTGGATCGTGATCGCCACAGAGAAGAAGCTAGCTCAATTAAATCTGTCGATCCGTCCTCAGAGTCTGCACTAAGCGAGGTTAACGCTGACTTGGAATGGACAGATGTTGGGACCAAGGGTGCTTGATTTTCGTGACTTGAATTGACTTGGATGATTCCGCCGTTGCGCCGAGAAGTTTCGCCGGGTCCTTGAATTTCTTCCGCGGTGCTGCTAGATTTTCTTCGTAGCCCGGATCCACCGCTATGCTCCGCGCCTCTCGCCGCACCCTTTCGCTTCTTGCTGTGCGTACGAATATTTTGGGGGGAGGAATTTTAGCCAATGAACAGCGATAATTTCCGCCCGAATTTTGTTGGGAAACATCGCCTGCGGAATGCGACTGCAGGTGCGCGAGGGCGCTCGATGCTACTCCGCCAGTAATGGGGACAGCGACTAGCGAACCGGACAGACACGTAGCCAGCTCATCGCGGCACCGGTGTACGATTCCCCAGAGTCGGTTCGACTCTTGGTTCCAAATGACGAGCTGATCTTGGAAGGAATAGATTCTCTCGGAGTGATCGTCGATCGTGATTTGCAACTCGGCTATCTGCCGATCCAACTCGCGCCTCTGAGAATACAGAACCGATCGATCGATCTGATTCTCCGCGCTCTGTCGAACGACCACCGCGAGCTGCTATAGAAGATGCGATTGGTTGATCTTAAAACGACGCATGTCGTGACGAGAGTGCCGATCGGCCCTTCCAACAACGGCCGAATCAGGATCAAAGTGGCTGTGTATTTGCCGATCGGCATCAACCAGTGTCTGCAGTGTCTGCAAGGTTGGAAAGACGTTGATCGGTAGTGTATCTACATACAGAAGGAAGAGAGGATCGATCTAAAGTGAAGTTAACGGTGGATTGACGTACCTGGTCGGTTTTGTTTCGGAGCTGAGGCCTCGAGATGTTTAATCTTGGCCATCAAGTCTGAGCGATCAGCTTGTATGGCTTCGATCAGCTTGGAGAATCGTTCTGTGTCCCGACGCATTTTCTGAAATGCGGCATTGGTCACGATCTGCTTTTCACGCTCAACTCTCAACTCCTCTCGGAGTGCATCGATTTTTTTTGGGACCGATAGACCTCGACTCGGTGCTCATCTTTCTCGCTGACAATTTGAGTGTCGCCCGAGTCGTCGGAATGGTAAGATCGGTCAGAAGTTGGAATATGCGGAGAGTGCGGGCACCGACCGCCTACGAAGACAAATTTTAGAGAAAATGTGGCAATCTGAGATCAAGTGGATTTACCTGGTACATTGGACTCGGAAAATGCATGGAATTGAAGACTTTTTGTGAGATCGGGCCGCTAACGTTGCGCGGCTGAGACCACACTCAGGGTCGGCTGTGGTGAAGTGCTATTGAAAAATTTTGACTAGCATGTACCAGTGTACCAGTTGTCAAGGCGAATCGATCGGGTTGGCTAAAAGGATGGAATTTTTTGGGCCAATCGTGTGCTTGGAGTGTTTTGTACGCAGATTTGAGGTAAGGCACACGGTTTTGCATGTAGTTTACATAATATATTTTTATTGGTTATATAATATAGTGTTCGTATTACATTGGGTTGCATAAGTCGCGGCTCCGCAGGAGTCATTGGGAGAAGAGGGCTATCACGGTCCCCTCCTGCTCATTTATTTCCGGTCAGGACAGAGCTCCACCGGAAGTACCACGACTGGAAGCTCCCATTACGTTCACTCACCCCTCAACTCCCGCCACGTTTGGAACGTGTTCTTTGATTTGAATTGGCTGGGTTACTCACTGCGATCTGAAGTCAAGTCCCAAGAAACTATTGGCTGGGTTACTCACTGCTTTTGCAGTCAAGCCCCAGAACTTCTATTGGCTGGGTTACTCACTGCCGCGCGCAGTCAAATCCCATATTTTACTTGCATTTGGAGTGACGATTTCTGCTCCATTTGCAGATCGGCTACATCGAATTATATTTTTGTCGGTTTTTGGTTCAAGTACCCCAGAGGCGGTACACCCATATCGGTACCTGCCAAGATCCTCATTAAGCGACGGTCCACCGAGTGTGTAACCACCCACACCAATGGGTACACAAGGTGAGATGCAAACAAGTCGGAATCGGCGTCCTGCAGTGCTGATAGGTCACCCGATTGACACCCAGGCGAAGGTTCGCGGGGTACCCCCCCCCCGTAAGTTGGTCGGATGGGTACAATGGTGGTCAAGCTCTGGACACTTCGGTGTTCGATTTCGAACTGGACTCCACCACAATATCTTACGCCCACGCAATCAAATCCTCTGCATGCGTCAAAAATATTGACGCACATGGTTATATCTGGTCATCATCATGACGTTCAGTCTGGGCGCCGCACACTTCAAAATGTTTTCAACAATTAACTTTTCGCTCGACCCGACTTACCGCGCCAGAGCTACTAAGTATAATTAGTGATGGGTCCACGTCCAACCGGGGTACTTCTCACACGCGAACCATGCATCAGCTTGGTGATGCGAGATGTTCACTCTAAATGCAAACCACATCCGTTCCAAAACGAAAGGTAGCGATGGCAACGTCGTCCACCACGTGCCAACATTTGCACAAAAATATGCCGACGCCGTGCCTTCGAGATATTCACCAAGCTTGTTGACCTTGAGGAGCTCTGTCCATGCGAAACTGGAAGCTATCTCTGCGATTTCGATAGCTTCCACGAACAGAAACGCCTACTTCTAAAATCCCGAGCCAAGACCGGGGTAGATCTCCGCGCTGGAGAAATTCTGTATGGTCAGCTTGGGAATCGTGTAGGTGGGGTGAGGGCTCATAAACTTAGCCACCTGCATATACTAAACACCTAAGTTCTCCATGGCAACATTCCGTGCAGCCGCGTTTTGTTTGGCTGCATTTGTTTAATTTCTAGTAGGCGCAACAATTGCAGCCTGATTCCCTTTGGCAGCCACATTGGCTTCAGTCGTAAAATTTTCATGTATAACCCCCGCTCCTGCCTCCTTTGGGCGAGATACATTTTCAGGTACCAGCGCCGGCGACAGCCCTGGCACTAATCTCGAAGCACGCTCCACACGTGCGCGTGGCGCTAATCCAGCTTCAACGCCTTCGTCGTCGGTCAAATCCTTCAGCGTTAGCTGTTGACCGAACGGACGGAAATTCCGGAGACTCTCGCGGAATTCGTTGTCCTGTAAGCGAACAGGGAGTGTTTCCTCGACCCTTCACCTCTCACAACGACAACTTCGTCAGCGCCTGTTCCACAGACGCCAGGCGATTTTGGACGTCTTTCTGTCCATTCAAAATCGCCTCCAGGGCATCGTTCTGCCCTCCCACGTTTCGGACCTCTGGTTTCTCCTCGTGTTTGTCCATATTCAATATAAATCCAACTCCACAACGAAATTCCAAACCACGGTGACTTTCTCGTAAAGTCACTTTCCGCACGAAACGTAAAATCTCCTTGTAAACACGATAAAGCCAAGAAAAAAACACTTTAGAAAGACTTGGACCTTGGGCTCATAACCTGTGGGAAAACCAAAAATGCACAAGTTGTAGGTCTTGAAGAGATTTGCCACCACACTACCTCTTGGTTGGAGTCAGGAGGGATCTCTGTAGGAAGCTCTTCTCTGCGCGACACGTGTCACGCTGTGCTAGTTTCAGCGGAGGTGTTTACAAAAGAGTAAGTTGGAAAGTAAAGTATATTATGTAGGTTACTTAGGCTAGTTAAGTTGCTAATACAAACCTTTAAGTTGGTCTAGTAACTAAACATGCAACTGAAAATATAAACAGCCAATGGGGTTCCACTATTCCGAAACGCTGCAATAGCCACAACGGCCACATGCGTTTCCAACAGATTTGGTATATTCAAAGGTGAGTTTCTAAGTGAGGAAGACCCTAATGTCGAAAGGAGAGATTTATGGTCGACGCCGAGGATCCCTTCTTTTTATATTTCTCCGAGGCCTTACCGTAACGTCCAGGCCTCGAAACCTATGTGACATGTAAGACCAAAATAACCAGATTTTCCGCTCAAACCAATTCGTGGTTTTTTTTAAACCACGAATTGGTTTGAGCGGAAAATTTGGTTATTTTGTTTTACATGTCACAAACAAATAAAATCCCGATTAAACAACATTCGTGCCAGCAATGCTCAGAACAGATCGAACTATAGTCAGAGTACGAACGGATTATTTGCAAACACGAACCATGTGTTATCCGTTGATTGCAGCACCTTATGGGATTAGGACGCGGAGGGATGTAAAGAACTAATGTAGTTCATTTTTGTTAAGTCGGGTAATGGATCTACCCGAAGACGAACCAGTTTAACTTCTGGCTGCGAATTTCATAGTCCTCAGGTACGCAGATTCATAACAACCACTTAGAAAAGCGTTAACGGCTTGTCAACGGCGAGTAGTGCGTAGTCCAACATGTTGATAATACAGGCCCATCTGGTAGATCGGCGGGTCAAGAAACACTAGACACCGCTAAAGAGAATCCTAGAACACGTTCTGATCTTGTAATGAATATAACACGGGAGACCCATGACACATGGCGAAGGCGACGTAGCGCGAGAAGAGATTTCATTCATACCTCCAGGAGGTGATGATTTTTAAGTGGAGTGTACCGACGACGATGATGATATTCTAGGGAGTCATATGATGAATTTGATCCAGTATCGGATGGGAAGAACAGGTTAGAAACATAGCTGATCATTGAGTTGAGACGGTAAAAAAAAGTGCGGAGCAAAAGGAGGCCACAAGAAGATGTTCTCAGAAATATATTAACGTGAGATAAAAGACGTACCGCCATCAACCGGTGCTCATATAAGTGTGCTGAACCGCCATGTTAAGTTTAGACGAGTTGCGCGATATGCGCACATTTCTCAAGCTGATATCGCAGGTTTACTACTGGGTGAACATGCGCACGTCAGCGACTTGCGATCCCAACTATACTAGAGTGGTGGAGGAGGGGGAAGCTAAACTCTAAAACCTTTTGTCGGTAGACGGCAAATGGAAAGTAAGTCTTGATTAAACTGTTTTTCACCTCAAGGCTACTAATTGCGTCTTCACTCACTATTATTGTTCGTCTTGAGCTGGTCTTGTTTACATTCTAGAACCTTCGCCTTTACTCGTCAAACGTATACTGGCCCTCGTTTGGTTGTCGTCAGTAATGACGACAACTTAAAGACTGTGCAACGACAGTGCACAGCTCAACACTCCCACTCACTGTTGTTGCTTACGTTGTTCGTTCGCTGTTGTGATGCCCATGCCGGAACGGAGAAATGCAAGTCGCTTGTTTCCTATCGCCTTAGTGAGGATGTCGGCCAGTTGGTACTGCGTCTCCTTGTAGACCACATTGATCTCACCTGCTGTGATCTTCTCTCGGATAAAGTGGTGACGAATATCTACGTGCTTCGTGAGTGCGTGGTACACGGGGTTCGTAGCGAT
This sequence comes from Peronosclerospora sorghi, assembly GCA_026184515.1. Lineage (NCBI taxonomy): Eukaryota > Oomycota > Peronosporomycetes > Peronosporales > Peronosporaceae > Peronosclerospora > Peronosclerospora sorghi. The sequence goes on from CM047584.1 coordinate 12,196,193, forward strand.
CGCGATCGCCCCTTGGTTGTCTTCCTAGACGGTTGTGGGGCTTCCTGGGCGTACCCATGGTCTGCCATCATCATGTGCGCCCACAGAACTTCTTGATTGCACATACTCAATGCCATATACTCGGCTTCAGAAGTACGCAATGCCACTGTGCATTCGTACTTCGATTTAATCATCACAGTTCCCCCGTTTAACATTAAATAGGACAACAGACACCGATCGTCGTTTGTCCAAGTTACTTCCCCAATCGGCGTCACTGTATGCAGTGAGCTGTTATTGAATGCTCTGATCGACGTAGTGTAACCCAAGGTTACTCGTCACAAAGAGGTAACGCAGAAACTTGATGAGTGTCTTCCAGTATTGAGAGACTGTGTTGGTCGCGGAACGTCTCAGTTGGCTCAATCCAAATGCCGCGTCTGGCGTGGTGGTGGTTACGACGAACATCAGCCGTCCGAGGAGTTGGCGGTATGGGATACGACTCATGGATCCTTTTTCTGCGTCCGTCTTGGGGCTGTCATCGCTTGACAACTTGGTACATGGGTCACATGGGTTGTTCGTGGTGCGAGCGTGGACCTGGCGGAACATCTCAGCGGTTTCTTTGATGTACTTCTGCTGTATGATAAACATTTCGCGATTCTTGTGGTTGTAGTTGATGTCTATGCCAAGTATTCGTTTTCCGGAACCAATATCCTTTATCTGAAAGCGTTGTCCAATCGCTTTTTTGATATCCTGAACCATGGTCTGTGACTTTGCAGTACCATATCATCAACGTAGAGACACACGTACGCCCAGCTTGCACCGTCCTTCTTCATGTAAATGCACCGATCACCGCCACACGCGACAAAATTCATCCTCAGTAACGCGTTATGGATGGTCTTGTTCCAAGCGTATGCTGCTTGCTTGAGTCGGTAAAGTGCACGGTTTTGTTTGAGCACGTACTCTCTCCCAATATTCATCTCCTTCGGTTGTTCAATATACGCCTCCTGATCGATTAAATAGCCCGCCGCATAACACACGGATAGCAGCATCCTAATAAAATTCATATTGGACACTGCAGAGTACGACTCGAAAAAATCCACACCAAATACTTGTAGGAACCCCAGTGCCACCAATCGATCTTTGTAACGACCCTCTGACTTTTTGGCCCATACCCATTTGAAGCCAAAAGTCTTCATTCCTGGTTGGCGCTTGACGAGTGTCCACGTCTTGTTGCGTTTGTGTGCAGCAAACTCGCTGTCGATAGCTTTGCTCCAGTGCTAACTCTCTGGACCGTTCACCGCCTCTTCGTACGACTGTGGGAGAGCTTGTGCTATCATCGCAGCTTCTGCCATGAAAGCCGTGTCGCTGTCTATTCGGGAGTGCTGGGTCGGTCGCTTGTCGTCGTCACTCTCACTGGCACCGTTGTTCCCGTCATACACGACTATACTGTTCCCGGCACTGTCTTCAACACTTTCTGTTAGCATGAGTGAGGTTGGTCGTTCAATCCGCGGTAGGTCCATCTCTACCATTTTCCACGTCAGAAAGAACACGCGGTTAAAACTCAAGACGGGATTCACGTGTCACTTGAGGACGGAGTACCATTACGTCGCAGTCGGTACGGTCGTTATCAACGTGTTCTTGATGACGAGGTCCTTGTTGGATATCGTGCAAGATGTGCTGTTGTTGGACATTCATGTATTGCTGCAGGTCACTGGCATGACTATTATTTTTCGGAGAACTCATCTCGACATCATCGTCAACAGGTGTTTCTTCCATCACCACACTGTCGTTGCTGACATCCTGTAGATCACAAGGTACCCAGTCAATCACGTCCTCATCCTTGGACCTGGTCGCTACTGTCGTGATCACAGATCCAGCCGTGTTGTCTTCGTATATGCCGCCTACCTCCCGTTCATCTACAGCGACCGTTCGGCTCACCTTAACAGTGTGCGTCTCCAGATCAAGTACCTTGTACTCCTTCATGTTCAATACATAACAAAGCAGCATGCACCGGTAGCTCTTCGCGTCAAACTTTGTGCGCTTGGAGTCCTCGATGTGTTCATATCCTATCGACCCGAACACACGCAAGTATTGTAGCTGTGGTTTCTCTTTGAAGCACAATTCGAATGGTGTCATGGTCTGATTCTTTCTACTGGTGCACTGGTTGATCGAATACACAGCCGTGTTCACGGCTTCGGCCCACCACTTCATCGCTACACGCTTTTAGTACATCATGCTCCTGGCTTTTTCCACGATCGTCCGGTTCATACGTTCCGCTACACCATTACGCTGTTGCGGTATGGCACAATCATCTGGTGCACAATATCGTTCTTTTTGCAGAACGTTGCCAGTCGCTTGTTCTTGTATTCTCCGCCGTTATCGGTACGCAAGACTTTAATCGTCGTCCCACATTGTTTCTCCATCTCGTTCTTGTACTCAACGAACTTCAATGGTAATTCACTCTTGGACTTCAGGAAGTACAGAGTCACCAGCCCAGAGAAATCGTCCACGAATGTAACCACGTATCGCGAGCCACCAGTTGTTTTAGTCTTCATTGGTTCCATAGCATTCGAATGGACCAGCTGTAGTGGTTGCGTCTTCTTCGTCTTCGACTCCTTGGGAAGGCTAGCAACAATCAGCTTGCCTTGAAGGCATCCACCACATAGCTTTTCGTTCACATCCGCCGTCACGTTCGGAAGCCCTTCTGTTGCCGTTTGCATCTTCTCGTAATTGTTGTAGCTCGTGTGGACTGTTCTCGATTGCCATAGTTCCCACTCGTTATCTGCGTTCTCGTGCGCCATCATCATGCCATGTTCATGATCCACCTTAAACGTGTACACACTCCCAATGCGCTTAGCCGAGATTGCTAGGTCACTATCCTTGAAGATTCCACAGTGAGTCCCACCGAAGCGAAAGTCGTGCCCATGCTGAGTGATCTTGGGCACCGACAGCAATCTTCTATCTAGCTTGGGAATGTGTAGTACATCATGCATGGTCACCTGTGGTGGAGTCCAGTTCAAAATCGAACACCGAAGTGTCCGGAACTGAACCAGCATCGTGCCTAGCCTACCAAATAACGGAGGGGGTACTCCGCGGACCTTCGCCTGGGTGCAGATCAGGTGACCGATCGGCATTGCAGGACGCCGATTCCGATTCGTCTCGTGTCTCACCTTGTGTATCCATTGGTATGGGTGGCTACACACTCGATGGACCGTTGCTCGGTGGAGACTTTAGAGAAGATCGATACGGATGTACCACTTCCGGGGTACTGATCCAAAATTCCAACGAAAGGTAATTCGAACTAGCCTATCGGCAAACGAAGCGTAAATCTTCACTCCGAATGCAATTAAATCTGTTGCTTGACCGCCGTGGCAGTGAGTAACCCAGCCAAAAGTAAATCCTGGCACTTGATTGCAGAGCAATGAGTAATCCATCCAATAATAAATTATGGCACTTGACCGCAGATCGCGATGAGTAATCCAGCCAATTCCTGGGACTTGATAGCAGATCGCAATGAGTAACCCATCCAAAATGACACGCCTCCCTTGAGCGTGGCCGAACTTGAGTGGTGAGTGAGCGTAACGAGTGATCCCTGTCGTGGGGCTTCCGGTGGAGCTCTGTTCTGGCCGGGCTTAATAAGCGTGAGGTGGCCCTGTCAACCTCCTTCTCCCAATGACTCAGTTCAGAGCCACTGGCGCTTTACGCAACCCGATGTAATACGAACACTGTATTTAATATCCAATTAAAATCCAATATTTAAACTATATGCAAATCGTGTGCCTTACCTCAAATTTGCCTACAAAACACTCCAAGCACACGATTGGCCCAAATACTCCGTCCTTTCAGCCAACCCAATCAATCTGCCTTGAAAACTGGTACACTGGTACAAACTGGTCAATAATGTTCACTTTCACTTCACCACAGCCGCCCCTGAGTCTGGTCGCAGCCGCACAACGGTAGCGGCCCGATCTCACAAACAGTCTTCGATTCCATGCAATCTTACGAGTCCAATGTACCAGGTAAATCCACTTGACTTCCGATCGCCACATATTTCACTAACATTTGTCTTCGTAGGCGATCGCTGCTCGCACTCTCCGCATCTTCAAACTCCTGACCGATCGGAACATTCGGACGTCTCGGGTGACACTCAGATCGTCGAAGGACAAGATGATACCCGAGTCGATGTCGATCGGTCTCAACAAACCATTGATGCGCTCCGAATGGAGTTGGAGGTAGCGCGCGAAAAGCAGATCGTGACCGACGTCGCGTTCGAGAAAATAAGCCGAGGCTCAAAACGACTTCCAAGTTGATCGACGCTATACAAGCTGATCGTTCAGACTTGATGGCCGAGAATAAACGTCTCAAGGCCTTGGTTACGCAACAGAACATATCAGGTTCGCTATTCCAATGATATCTCCACGTTATATCGATCCTCACTTCCTGCTATATGTAGATCCACTGGTGATCGATGTCTTCCCGACTGTGCAGACACTTGTCAATACTGTTCGGCAGGTGTACGGCCACTTCGATCTGCTCCAAACGATGTTGGAAGGGCTGATCGGCACTCGTCACGACGTGCGTCGTCTCAATATCAACCGATCGCGTCTTCAGGAGCTGCAAGCAGTGGTCGTTCGACAATTCTCAGAGCCTCAGGGCGATCGGTCGGTCATATATTCCCAACGACGCGAGATAGATCGGCAGAGCGCTGAGCTAAAGCTCACGATCGATGATGACTCCGACAGAATAAATGCGTCCCAAGCTCAGCTTAGCCTTTGGACCCAAGAGTCGAATCGACTCTGGGGAATCGTCTACGGGTGCCGTGATGAGTTGGATACGTGTCTATTCAAGTCGCTGGTCGCCGATCGTATTCCTGGCGGAGTAGCATCGAGCGCCCTCGCGGACCCCCAGGCGCATTCAGCTGGTGCAATTTCCCAACAAAATTCGGGCCGAAATTCTCGCCATTCGTTGGCTGAAATTCCGCCCCCAAGATTCGCGCACACAACAAGAAGCGCAAGGGTGCATTAAGAGGCGTGAGGGCGCGGGAGCTAGCGGCTGTTCCGGAATACGAGGAGAAGCCAGCGGCGCCTCGGAAGAAAGCCAAGACACCGGCGAAGCTCCTGCATGCGATAACGGACCCATCCAAGACAGTACAGACCACGAAAAATCAAGCGCCCTCGACACCAACTGTCGGCAAGTCCAAGTCAGCATTAACTTCGTCTGTATCGGACTCCGAGGGTGTATCAACGGATTCAATTGAGCTAGCTTCTGCTCTAGCACGGTCCTGATCCACCAAGCGTCGCCGATATGCTTCTACAATTGAGACGTCAACGCCAGGGGCATACCAAGTGGTGCACCCGAAGGGTGACAGCATCCAAGAATCATCGAATCCGGCTCTTGAGGCATCCAAGCTAACTGTTATGCCAGGCACTTCCGGCCTATATCGTAACGTGTCGTTAGTGGCATTGCAGATTAACGTGCCTCCGCCTCCTTCGGGTCTGGATGTTAACGAACCATGGTCTCCGGAGAAGATCGTTCTGTTGCGTCGATCTGCTTTGATCAAGCAACAGCTGGCTCGTAACTTATCCCGTCCAGACTACTGGCTCTTCCCAACGGCGGTCAGACAACCAGGTAAAACTGAGTGGAGACCCGATCTTGTCACCGTATCGCAGGTTGATCGTCTGTATGACGCCAAACTATGGGAAGTTTTGCTGAGCCGCGATCTGAGCGTCACGTTCACGCTGACTCCTTGGGTTGCCTTATTCGTGGGTCGTCTTGAGCAGTATTACAAAGTACACTGCCAAGCGATCTGGGAATAGACCCACTACCTGGTGCTTCCCGCTGGGCAGGTAAAGGCGGACAAACACCTCACGACGTTCCAGAAGCAGCGAAAACAACGTCGGAGTCGGGCGGGAGAAGCTTGGTTGTAGATCTGGCAATTCGTGTTGGATGTCATGCGGGCAAATGAGTGTGACATTGATGTCTTCCTATACACCGTTGTCCTCCATATGGCTAGGCATTGCGCGAAGAAAGCCGGGGATCTGATTGAAGACGGAGCTTGGTACCCCGGCTACCACTGCGACACCGTAATTGACAACCTGCTGGACGTCCTGACCCCGATAGACAAAGAGCAGCCTTGGCGCAACCAATTTTGTGAGAATATCGCAGATCACCCAGCCATGACTGTCAATCGGCTACGGGGTGATCGCAAACGCTAACTTGTTAAGCGCCGATCGGGAAATCATTCATGCACTAATCATCAATAAAATTTACTCTTTGATTACTCGATCGTCTCATATGTCTTGGTTTTCAATCCCGTTAGTCAAGGTCCACCCTTGACACATTCACTTGTTTCCACATCGAAAGAGTCGTCATCATTGTCACCGAAAAAATTCATCCACAACCTTAAGTCACTTTGTCATCACCAAAAAATAATCCATTCATCACAGTTCTCCACACACCCGTAGTAGTAATCACAATAAACATCACAAATTCACACCGGTCGGAATTGCCGATCGGTAGCCGATCGGTGTCACCCGATCTGCACTATTGCAAATCTTGTTTTCCCACTTCGTAAGTCGGTGTCGCCCCATAACAATTCTGATTCGGTCGATTTCGTTCGGACTTCTTAGTCAGATCGCCATAATCAAGATCGGATTCACCGATCACAATTGTTTCCTTGTGATTGGATCCTCCAAGTGGATCGGGTGTTCTTGGTGAGTTTGGTCACAACTAGTCTTCTGAGTCGATCTGTCATCCAAATGGGCGGTCGAATCGGCATCATCACTGTCGACATCAGCAGTGCCCTTCCCGATCAGCCAGTATTTCTTCTTCCATCTTAATTACTTGGGATGATCGGTTCGATCGGGGGTGTTGGCGACTTGCAGATCGTCCATAGTAGTCTCGAAAGGATTGGTTAACACTTCAGGTGAGGTAACCAAATTCAATATCGGGTTCGCCGATCCATCAACACACTTCTCCCCGTCCCCGTGCTTATACATAAGGTCATCTGGTGAGGCAATCTCGCTCGGACCGCCCCTGTAAAACGGGCAATGATGATCCTCGTCGACGGGATGCTCTTCTGTGGCACCGACTTGAGTGGATGTGTTGCCATACTCATCTCCAGCAATAATACGATCGTCCCCATCTGCCGTCGGTTCCACTGTCACCCGATCTTGAGATACAACTGCGGTAACGACTCTTGGCACATCTGCCTTCAAGTCCACTGTATCGAGTGACTGTGTTGGTAACCTTCGGCACATCTCGGTCGCCACGTGATCTGGCCTTTCCGCCCGCGGCAGGGGGTCTTCTTCGGCTGACTTGTCGTCGCCGATCCGATCGGTGGTGGCCTTAGGCGCAAATCTTTGCCACTGCATATAACGTCTTGATCGATCGAAATAAATCCCATCCTCCATGGAACCTTTCCTTCAGACAGCCACATACCGACGATCATATCGTTGCCTTACATCAGCGGTTTATTACCGATGTTAGTAACTCGTTCGCGATCGCTCCGATATCCACCGTCCACAAACGTCGGTACCCAGTGATCACCCCTGGTCACCCATAACTTACTTGTCCGGTAGTCCTTATCCACCGAGATATCTGCCGATCGACCCACAGGAATGGTGATATGTTGGTTCCACCTTACCAGATCAGTGCGTGATCCGTATAAGGGAAGTGGGCCAGCCAGTTGGATCTGGACTTCTTCCGGAAGCGTAAGTACTCCATGCGACAGATCGAGGCGTATGGATGCCGGCACCATAAAGTCCATGCCAAAGAGCGCGTCTTGACCGGTCAGCTAACCGACACAAGCGCTAAAGGAATAAACCAATGAACCATATAGAGTGATCTTCACACGCGTCCTCCCTTCGGTCATGTAGGAATTTTTACCAATTCCGACGAATTCTTGCCTCTGTGCATAGTCAATCTGACATCGAACCTTACGAGCAAAGGTAGAGTCGATAATTGAGACTTCTGCACTAGAGTCAAACAACATCATCGCTTTCTCATTGTTGATCTTCCCGTAGGCTTTCGCCTGCTTGAACCATTTATCGGGGGCTTGATATTTCCAGTAACCGCGTGTCTCGCCAGGCAACAGCTCCAACTGCATAACGACCTTCGAACGGGAATATTAATCTGTAACAAGACTGTAGATCAGATGATCCCCATCGCCTGTCTCTTTTGTCGTCGAGTTGTCGCCCCTTCCGACATATGTATAGATGATAAACGTAGATCGCTAGGCTCGATCCAGATTCCAACCTGGCGAGCGACCTAGTTTAACATCTTCTCCACGTCCGGTGGCCCCATCCCCGCATGCTTGTCTGGTACATACCACTTGTGTATCTAAAAAAATACTACATCTTTCATTGTCCTTCGTCATGAATTTATCCACATGACTTGCACCCAAACCAACAGTGATCGGTGGGGTGGGCGCGTCTTTCACATTTCTTACACGTAATTCTTCGCCAGAAGCCCCGATCATCGTGCTTGGTCAAACCACAGTGTGTGAAGTTCTTGTATGGAGAATCCGGGTCTGACCTGTTGCCGTTTCTTGCCTTCCATTCGGCAAGGCGTGACACTGTTCGGTCTCTTGGTGCAGACTGGGCGACGAAAATGTGACGGTACTGTTCCTCGTCTGACTCCAGACTGGACCAACCACTGCTCTCCCCTTCTGACCCGGTGCTTACATCAGCCACGACCGCTCTGATCACTCAGGCCGGTCTGGTTGTAGGTCTCTTCACGGGATCATCATGCATCTTCGATTGGGATCAGTTCTATCCGACAGCAACCTTCGTCCTCATACTGAGGGAGTGGCGCAGCATACGTAACGTCTGTTCAACTTCCTCCACGTCCCCGAGGCGCGGTAGGGTACGCTGATCGGCCAACTCCTGATCGTCCAGCGTGCCTATAAAGTGACTCATATGTTCCTTGGCAGCGCTGATCGGCGGATCGGTCTCCTTGATCGGGACCCCTGTCGTACTGCGGTCACGATAAGTCGACGGAGGTACTCGATCGGCGTTTCGTCTCCTCTTTTTTAATTTGGTAATACTTCCAAGCGTTAGAAAAGCCGGAGTGGAAATACTGCCATTCAAAATTCATACATAGCAGGTTCCAATCCGACCGGACATCCCGACTTAACTGCTGGATCCAGTTTGCAGCCAGTACCTTCATCAGATCTCGGAAGATCAGACACCGTTCTTTGTTTGGCGTCTTATCATGAAGGAATGCAGACTTCGTTCAGCTGAACCATGATCGGGCTTGCTCCTCATCGGCATCCTTACCCGTAAACTCTTTCAACTTAGCGCTTGAGGCCATGCAGATCCTTGGGATCACCGTCGAATTGAAATCAAACGCCATCGTCGAGGCTAAGTTCTCCATACTTGTCCCGACTCTTCCCGTACCACCGTAGTCATCGTCAATTTCGCTGATCGACTCCATGTCGAAGTCGCTGCAACTTGCCGATCGGCGGGGGCAGGTTCGGCGTGACCTGCGTTTTGTCTTGAAAACTGGTCTAACACCTTCGGACAGCTTGTCTATTGATGTTATTGACTGCATTTCGACGTCCGCACAAATTGCCTCATTTTCCTGTGAAGATCGGCTTGGTGCACGAGGGCGCAGAGGTGATCTGCTTCGATCTGCGGCGTAACGCTTGATCATAGCCTCAAACATGGCTTGCACTCTTGCTTCCATCAAGGGAGAGGTGAATGAATAGGTCTTGGGGGGTGCCGATACCTGTGGTCTCCCCTGGGACCCCGACTGGCATGCCGCCCCTCGTTGCCGCACGTCCCTTTTCGTTCCGTGTGACTGGTACCGTGACTGGTACAGCGATCCATGCTCATCCGCTCCACGCCGACCTCCACGACGATGGTCATGTAGCATTAACATCGCTTGTTTCAACTTCCACGTATATATTTCGAATAGCTTACCAACACCATTAGCATTATTGACCTTTATACCAAAACTCGGCTAGCATCGCCAAAAGATTCATCACTAGTTGCAGCGGCTGATCGGAGTCGATTGGTTCGGTAGTTGATCAGTGTAGACGATCCGGAATTAGGGGCTTGACAGTTCGCATGACCTCGTTTTCGCGAACGAATTTCTTCAGCTCGTAGATTGTAATACATCCTGGTCACCTCCTTGTCATCCACAACCCCATCACCGATCGACGACTTTTCCTCCAAGTCGTCATCGTCCGAGAGAATTGTGATCCTCTTCTTGGGTTTATTCATGGGTAATTCGGGCGGATAGGGGTAATCCGCCCCTAATGTGTTTTTCACATCATGTAATTTTACGTCGAAATACATGGGATCAGGAAAATAATCCTGATCCCTTCTAGAAATATAGCAAGACCTGCTATAGAACCGATCGGCTCCGACCGGAGCCTTGTGGGGAGGAATAAACTTGTTAATCTCAATCCGGTCCTCCACCTGGCCGATCGATCATCGCCATCCTTTTCCACGACCACGACACGAGGCGATCGCGTTCCTCGTGCCGATCGTCTCCGCCAGAAGCGATATGGGGAGTCGTAAATTCATTAATTTTGATCTTATCCCCCCTGATCAGATCGAACATCGCCATCTTTTCCAACAATTAGTACATAAGGCGATATGCGTTCCTTGCGTGCTCTCCAGAGTATCCATGTAAAATTCGTAAAATCCACACTTCGCTGAATATCGCGAGGATATCCACGGTCACCAAATGATCCCGGCACGCGCACCATTGTGGTGGAGTCCAGTTCAAAATCGAACACCGAAGTGTCCGGAACTGAACCAGCATCGTGCCTAGCCTACCAAATAACGGAGGGGGTACTCCGCGGACCTTCGCCTGGGTGCAGATCAGGTGACCGATAGGCATTGCAGGACGCCGATTCCGATTCGTCTCGTGTCTCACCTTGTGTATCCATTGGTATGGGTGGCTACACACTCGATGGACCGTTGCTCGGTGGAGACTTTGGAGAAGATCGATATGGATGTACCAATTCTGGGGTACTGATCCAAAATTCCAACGAAAGGTAATTCGAACTAGCCTATCGGCAAACGAAGCGGAAATATTCACTCCGAATGCAATTAAATCTGTTGCTTGACCGCCCGTGTCAGTGAGTAATCCAGCCAATAGTAAATCCTGGCACTTGATTGCAGAGCAATGAGTAATCCATCCAATAATAAATTATGGCACTTGACCGCAGATCGCGATGACTAATCCAGCCAATTCCTGGGACTTGATCGCAGATCGCGATGAGTAACCCATCCAAAATGACACGCCTCCCTTGAGCGTGGCCGAACTTGAGTGGTGAGTGAACGTAACGAGTGATCCCTGTCGTGGGGCTTCCGGTGGAGCTCTGTTCTGGCCGGGCTTAATAAGCGTGAGGGGACCCTGTCAACCTCCTTCTCCCAATGACTCAGTTCAGAGCCACTGGCGCTTTACGCAACCCGATGTAATACGAACACTGTATTTAATATCCAATTAAAATCCAATATTTAAACTATATGTAAACCGTCTGCCTTACCTCAAATCTGCGTACAAAACACTCCAAGCACACGATTGGCCCAAAATACTCCGTCCTTTCAGCCAACCCAATCGATCTGCCTTGAAAACTGGTACACTGGTACAAACCGGTCAATAATTTTCACTTGCACTTGACCACACACACCATCGTTCCATTACCACAACGGAACCAAACACTTCCTCTGCCGATAGCATTCATTCCAGCACCATCGGCAACGCAAACTTTGATGCGGTCTTTCAATTCAAGGTACTCATGGAAATGATATTTGGAGGGGGTCATGCCTCCAAAGATCATTTCCATGAGTACCCGCTGTACAACATCCATCCTTCTTTTTCTCCCGTGTGAACCGTATAAGCAATTTCCTTTCTGTGTTGAGTCCTTGACGCTCGACGGACACTCAAGCTGCTTGTCACCAAACTTATGGCAGCAGTGGCATTTCCCACGAAACGCTTGCTTATTCTTGTTGATTTATCCACCAGAGTGCTGTTGGAGAGCGACACGTCCACGATCTTGACCACGACCTACCCGAAACGCGCCCTCAGTAACCTCTTGGTTTTGCTTCTTCTCGTGCTCTTTGAGTAGATTCTCCTTGACGTCCATCATTGACACACCGACGGAGTTTCCAATGATCGTCACCAACATCTTGTAGTCGGTCGAAAGGCTGCCTATCAGAATAGTCATCTGACGAGCTTCGTCCATTGCGTCACCAACCGCCTCCATGCTTAACACCAGCTAGTCAAAACGATACGAGGTGATGGCCATACTGCCGCCATCTTCCATACGAAACTCGTGCAGGAGGCATGTAAGTGTGACTCGGTTCTGCAGGTTACGCTTGTTGTATAGTCCCGCAGAATGCCCCACACCACCTTCGCAGTGCGTGCATGACTGGTGCTCAACCTCCATCCCTTGCGCGATGACGGCGTACTCTTTCATGTCCTTGACCTTCCAGTCGGCCGTCACCTCTTCCTCCGTCTTCATCTCTAATATATGCTCCAGGAGGCCCTTCCGCGCGAGCGTCATCTTCATGTTGAATTCCCAATGGAAATAGTTGTCATTTCCAAGCAAGTCGTCGGGTTTCTTCATCTTTCGCGCAGAAAAACAAACTTGGGCTTATAACCTGTTCGGTAGTCGGCAAAATGAAAGTAAGTATTGATTAAATTGTTATTCACCTCAGGGATACTAATTGCGTCTTCACTCACTCTTCTTGGTCGTCTTGAGCGAGGCTGTCTAACCCGACCGCGCGATTTGTCTGGAGCGACCGCGGATTGTGGCACAGTCGGCGGAGAGTCAGTGCCAGTGACAGATTGTAAATTTCTAGCATAGCCACCGATCCAAAATTCTTTGGTCTAAGTTCAAAATTTTCAATCTGATTCTAAACCAAAACCTAGCACATTCTTCTACGCGGTAAACCGCCCCTGGGAGAATGAATTGGGTACCATGCATTCCAGTTCCAGCTGGTCCTTGGCAAGACAATGAAACTTCTTACGATGAGTTACAGCAATGGGCCATGCGTTGTGGATTCTGTCTCAAAAATCGACGATCAAGAACGAACAGCACTGTCGACAATTATATGCTAATTACCTGCAAAAGGGCCACGCGCTCTGAACAATGTCCTAACAAAACAGTACTCTGCTTTAGACTAGATCGTACGGTTGACTGCCCATTCGTGATTGAACTCCGACGCGGCTGCAGCAAAGGAGTACCATTAGGGCCATTGACGATTACTGCCTGCAACTCTAAACATTGCGGTCACTTAAAGAAGGAACATTATGATCATTTAGTGGATAAAGTAATCGCGTGATAATTTACTCGTACTCTGAAAGTAGAAGCCGAGATTATGAGACTCTCAAATTCCAGCGTGCGACCTACCCAAGTTGTCCAATTAGTGAAAGCCAAATATCCTGTCACATTGCTACTACAGAAGGATATCACCAATCTGAAGCAAGAATCCAAACGGACAGTCTTTCAAGGTATATATCCAAACGAGAGCGTACTGTCGGTTAGTGATCTCACCATATTGTCCAGGGCGCGATGACATTGAGAAGCTACGACTCGAGATGAGCAACGCTTCGGCAAGGGTGAACTGCATTATGTTGAAGATATTGCGTTGGCTGCAAACGACGACTCCGTTCTGCGACGTCTGTTTATCGGCTTCAATCGCATGCGGCAGATGGCTCAGAAGCATTCTAATCTTAGCATGATGTTTTACTGCACATATAAAACGAACAAAACTAAGTATAAGGTAAGGATCGTACAGTTTCACAAGGAGAATCAATCTCTCATTACCTTCACAAAGCTTTTCCATGTCGTTGGTATTACTGTAACAAACAAGGTGGGATGTTTTCAGTCTTCATTTGGCCAAGAAAAATTCTAACCGATGTGGGAAGGTTTTCACAATCGCTGTTGCTTTCTTACCTGTGGAAGCTGAACAAGACTACAAATGGGATATGGGGCAACTGGAACTCTACTTAGCCTTTCGTCACAAGTCCGTGGTAAGTGACTTTTGCACGTCCAATATCAAACATGATGACCCCCAACTTACGTCTTCTTCTGTAGCCTGTGGATCATGATAGATCCCTCTATCAAGTTCTTACCGGAAATGACCGTTGGTAAAGTCTTTAATTGCAGGTCCTAAAACAATCCATAGGATAATGGAATTCCTTCTGACGAAAATTTCTATTTCCCAGGTTATGTTGCGCCTCTGAAATATTAAAAAAAATTTTAATCAAACTCTAAAAATATGTTCAAGGATGAATTTACAGGTGACAATGAAGACCATGAAGCAAAGCTTAATGCTTTCCTCGCGAAATGGAAGCAGGTTGTCTACGCTGCATTCCGAGACGGACTTCAATGAGCGCTGGGTTGATCTCAGAGGGTCTGTGTCAATGTTCTTGATGCTATCGAGTATCTGGAAAAGAATAAGTTACCGTTCAAGCGACATTGGACTGCCTATGTTGTTGATGGGGTCATGCATCTGGGCCACCTTGAAACTTCACATTGCGAAGGCTGTCATTATACCGTGATCAAGACTTGGCGAAGCAACTCCAATTCCCAGCTTCGCGATGTGTTCCAAGCGCTCAAGGCAAGCTTCATATAGTATTTTGAACGAGTTTCAAAATCCTTTCGGTACGAAGTGGAGGGAAAGCTACAGAATTGCACGAAGATGTCCGGCAAGGACTTCACCCAGCTGCACAAGTTCGTGTCCCACCACTGCCTGAAACAGATCAACGACGAATTCATAGCATCTCAGAAGCTTCGTCTGGATTGCACCAGTCAGAACATCCTTTTCCCAAAATGTGTTCTAAGGAACTGCACCAAACGCCATATCTACGGGTTTCCCTATCGCAGGAATTACTAGTCGACCAGATATTAGGGGAGAAGAGCATGAATCTGTCTGATATTCATCCACATTGGATCCTTTCCACGCGATTACGTCCATCTGGACTCCCTCATTTATGGTGTCCGCTATCCAATTTTTTTCGGGCGCACTCAACAATCAAGCGTATCGCGGTCTCGCACTGTCGAGTGCCGAGATTCAATTGAGGTTGAGTGCGCCGAGAACGAATTGCATTCCCCGCCATCGTCGACTGAAAATGCGAATCATCCTCTAAAAAAAGCTCTCACTAAGAAGTCGGACGAGATGAGTGAGCTCAAGTAGAGTGCACAGCAAGTGATTGACCTCATAAAGGTTGCTTTGCAATCTGGTGACTCGTCATCGTCCTCCACCAATAGCAGTGGAGTTGCCCTGGAGGCCCTTGCCTCGGCCTCGACGTTGTTGAACACAACATCTGTTGGCTCTGCACTGCTACAGAACGCCGTAAGCCTGAATGCAAGAAGTGCGGAAACCCCCGCAAAGATCATCCGAAGGGACGTTGCGCTATATCCGCGTCCTCCGTGGATCAGATAGCAACGGCAGCAGAGGACAACACGTTGTCAGAACGCGAGGAACCAGAAGGAGCTCCGGCAGACGCGGTAGGCGAAGAAGAGACGACTGGTGGTCCAGCCCAGGGCACTTCCGGTGACGTTGGTCCCGAGCGCAATTTGGCTGAGGACGTCCCGAAACAATTTGAGTTTCATGATGACTACGATGACTACGATGAATACGATGACTACGATGACTACGATGACTACGATGAATACCATCCCGACCATCAAGGTGGTTCAGATCCCGATCAGCGGTACAGTCTTGAAAACATCATGCCAAGTCCGAGAGGCGCATGGTCGTTCCCTTTAATGAGGGAGGAATGGATCCCGATGATATGTCAAGGGCGAAATGGGATTATGTGGCGGCGTGTTTTTACCGATGATATGGAGACTGAGGACTTCATCTTTCTCAATGGTCATTCTTATACCATCGAGCGCCGGCAGCATCTGGAAGGCGTCATTACAGAAGGAGGTCTCAGCGGCATGTACGCCGATGAAAATGAAGTAGCCTGGTATAACAACATACGAGAAGGTGCTTTTGTATGAAGTTCCCCTCTATCGGAAGCAACCCTTCTCAATTTATACTATGACGAAGAGGAAAACCCCGAGGAAGTTTACACTAAGCGGCCCCTTCCTTAAATTAGCTGTCTCTTTAGTTTCATTTTGTCCAATTTTTTTATATGAATGGTTTGATTGGCATCTCGTTGCCTGTCTAAATATAAGATTCCTCCGGCTCCAAAACGAATGAGAAGAATCTGAATATCAAGGTCTTTGTAGAGATCTGCGTGAGAAAATTCAGAGAATCATCACTTCACATCTGCCGACTGACTGTGCCACAATCCGCGGTCGCTCCAGACAAATCGCGCGGTCGGGTTAAACAGCCTCGTCGTGGGCTGGTCTTATTTACATTCTATAACCTTCGCCTTTATTCGTCAAATGTATACTTGCCACTCGTTTGGTTGTCTCCAGTAATGACGCCAACCCAAAGACTCTGCGACAACAGTGCACAACTCAATAAAAAGAACGACTATGGAAAATCCTGATATTTTTTGCATTAGATACTGTCGGATATACGACCGGAGTAGAGTCAGATCCAAAGTGTAGTGAAAATGACATGACTAACACCCACCTACAATAACTAAGAGATGGTATCTTGAAGCGGTAAAAAAAGGTATCCTGCAGCGGTAAACTGCCACAATACCTCTTAATTATAATATGAAGTAGGGGCAAGCGCTTGTGACACAGTTTGCGGAACTTATGACAAAGCGCAATTACTCAGTCGTTAAAATCATGAACGGAATTTTAAACAAATTTTAAACAATTTCAATGTAATATACGCAGCAATGTAAAAACATGGAAAACATACACGTAATATTAGTGAAGGCTAGCGCGGAAGCTTTCGTGGCCTCGCAAATATGAGTGGCTTAACAAACAATTAGCTCAAAAGTCCTGTAATAACAGCGTTCGTGTTCCCATTGTGCTGTGAAAGCAAAGATGCGTTGCGTGGCTTATCCGTGAAACCCATATAATCCAGAACCTGAAGTTGACTTGCCCATCGAGGGTCCTCGGTTATCGCTGCCTCAGCAGGAACATCCGCATTATTCAACGACTCATCGCCTGTCGAGGCGATCAATTCTGAGACATAAACCTCACTTTCTTTCGTATCTGGAGCAACGGTAGCTGGATCTTTGGGTTACATCACATTGATATCCACCCAGAGACGTTGCCCAAAGCGATTGCCGTCGGGCGTGCTTAAGCCAGTAGCCAATGTGCCGGCAAGCTTTTGCAGGAGCTACCATGCGTAGAGAGACATCAATAGATTTACCGGGGAGAACGGACGGAATCAGCACGCTCTCAGGAGCTTGCATCTTGTCACCACCGACACACGAAAATACCGCTCCAACCAGCCACTTGTTTGGACCAATATTGCGCAACTTCCACACCTAATCAAATACTTCACCAGGTGCTAGTACCGTACCATCTGGACACGTGATATCGCCTTCAAAAACCGCTACAACAGAGCCCAAATCCTGCTTCGTCTCTTTAACGTCGATCGTTTCAAAGTAATCACTAGCCGACATTAGCTGTGCATTATGGATATACTGTACTTGCTGCAGCACTCGCTCGACTTGTACACGGGTATTGGCTAGCAGAATTTTGGCCACTTCTTCCAAGTCTCCACAGTAACCAGACACTCCAAGAAATTGCCATTCTTCTGAAACTCTTCTGTGACTTTCTGGAACAGTGTTGCAAACTAAATAAATCATTGGAAAACAAGTCTATGAACCATTCACCATCCTCTTTCTCTCACCTTTTCACGAAACCTTCTCTGTAACCGAGTTGGTTATTGTTGTTGTGGCTGTCGCACGAGCTATTGTGGCTGGTTACCGCTGCAAGATACCTTTTTTACCGCTGCACGATACCATCCCATAACTAATATACGTTGTCTTGTCACAATAATGTCGACTCTTTACTCTTGGCAGAAAGACTTTAGCCTATTAGTCCGTTTGATTCCAACGGTAGGTTGCTCCCCGTCTCTCCCCGTCCCATTGTTGGTGATACTGTCGAAAGTTGACACGAGTTGGGGGCACGTGTAAAGTTCGTTAATGGCAGTTCAGACAGTTAGTGCCTGACTGACGTTGGGATGGAGATTTCTCAGAAAGAACCGCGCCCTATCTGACCACGGTAGGTGCGCACGAGGGCAGGATGTAATACGTGTTAAAAGGTAAAAAAAATATACTAATTATAAATGAGTACTTAAGAAACTAACCTAAAACTTAATATAAAGATAAAATTCCAAAGTACCAAAAATGCATAAATGCAAAAATGACCACAATGGTCGCGCATCACTTGAAGTATGTATGCAACCTAATGCCAGTCTGCATACACGCATCACTTGATGATACTTCAACACTCCTTCCACGATCATCGTGAAATCATACGTACTCGTCATCCCAAACCAATCTTGCCGCGCAAGCGTGAGACCTTGACCGCACATAGTGGCTTTGTCAGGAGATCCGCAATCATATCATCACTGGCCACGTGCAGTGGTTTCACTCCTTCGCGCTTGACGTAATCTTCAGGAACTTGAGCTTCACATCCACGTTCTTGGACGCTGCACCACTTGCTTCTTCCTCCAGCTGCCCGATTGCTGCTTGATTGTCCATGCGCAAAAGCATTGGTATATCCACCTTGAGACCAATCTCCTCCATCAACTCCTTCAAGCCTAATATCTCCTTTTCGCCAACTGCAGCATCCACAAACTCCGCCTTCGAAGTAGATAACGCGACTGAACCTTGTTTTCTGCACTGCCATCCAACAACCATGCAGTTCAAGAAAACCACGCAACCACTTACGCTCTTCCTGTCTTGTCTGTCACCTGCAAAGTCCGCATCTGTTAGCCAAACAACTGCAAAGTGCCCTCGCTCCTTGCGTTACACTCCAAACTTAACTTGAGCTCCTTCAAACCTTTTAGGTTTCGCATTATCTTCTTTGCTAACTTGTAGTCGCCTTGCTTCGGTGCGTGCATGCGTCTTGTGGCCTTATGAACTGCATTCGAAATGTCTGGTCTGGTACACCTCGAAATCCATAACAAGCTTCCAACTATCGATTGAAAAATCCTCTGCGTCGGAACACCTTCTGCTGCTATCTTGGGCAGGAAATTATCGTTTTCGCCTTCGTTATTAATGTCAACAATCGGTAATTGCACGGGATTAGCGTGCTCCATGTTGTATTTAGTTAGTAATTCATCAATCATCTGCTCTTGGTCCATCGTGTATCCACTCTCTTGACTTTCACCAATACGTATACCAAGAAACTTCTCCACCGGTCCAAGATCTTTCAATTAAAATATCTGCATCTTCTAAAAAAAACTTGTCCACTAGCTACACTGTCGTTCCTGTTACCAGTAAGTCGTCAACGTAAGCTCCATTCATGTGTCGGTCATGCACTGCTTGAACCCCAAATCAGTGAGAGTCTTGCGCAACAGCTCGTACCACATGCGTCCAGATTGTTTTATTCCGTATAAGTTCCTCTTCAATCGTAAAGCCAAACACTTAGTAGAATCCACTTCGAAATCTCGTAAAACTTCGTCTTTAATTGTCATGCCTTGAGGTATCTCAATAAAATTTCAAAAAACTTCTCTGTATGGGCCTTCGGATATGCGCTTGGAAAATCTCCGTGACGCGCCGGCACATTCCACACTTGAGCCATCGCCAACACTACCTTGACGTTACTCAAATCCATCACCGTCGAAAACGTAAAAACAAAATCACGTCCATAGACTTGTTTATATCCGCGTGCTACCAGCCGTGCCTTGTACCTTTCAATTGTTCCGTCTATCTTAAGCTTTGTCTTGTATACCCATTTTGTGGGTATGGCTCGCTTGTCCGGGCACTTTACCACTTCCCAGGTATACATGTCCTGTAATGCTTTTAACTCTGCTTTTTCAGCCTCCTTCCACTTGTAAGCGCCGTCCCGCTTGTGCGCTTCGTTATATCTTTGCGGGTCCTTTGCGTATCTTGACTTGATTTCCACATCATTTGGTCCTAGCACCGCGTATACAGCTAATTCGTGCTCCTGCACACTTGCGCCCCTTGTGTCTTCTTTTCTCGCTTTAGTTACAACTCCTTCCGTGTTATACTTCTTCTTTGTCTTCTTGCGCTTGGGTGTATCCTTTTACTCCTTGAACTTTGCCGTTTGTTGCGCCACACGTTTCGTCTTCTCGCTATCTTTACTTGATATGCGTGGTGTCTGTTCCACTGTACCATCAGCGCGTTCTGGATCGCCTTCATCTCTTTATTCCATGTCATCTCCTTCTTGATTTTCTGCGTTCAAATCCGCTTCGTCCAACGTAAAATAATCGCCTTCCAATGCTCTCGTAACTTGTTTACTTGCCTTGGTGTCCAGCGTCTCGATTTTACTGATATGTCTCGTCGTCGTAACAACACGATCCTTGAGCAACAAAACTTGAAGCCTTTTGTCTCGTCACTTTTACCTATGATTAATCCTCTCTCGGCTCTCTTCCTTAGCGACTTCTTTCCGGGATCTCGCCAAATCAAACATGGCGACCCAAATACTACGATGTCGTTTACCTTGGGCTTGATCTTCGTTAACATCTCGTAGGGGGGCTTTCTCCCAGGATTTTCTCGGGTGGGAGCACGGTTGAGTATGTACGCGGCATACACAGCCGCCTCTGACCAGTATGTAAGTGTCACTCCTGATCCAAGCATCATGCAACAAACCATGTTAAATATCGTCCTGTTCAGCCTTTCTTCCTTGCCATTCGACGCTGGACATCCAGCTTCCGTGACTTGACGCCTGATTCCAGTTTTCTTGCAGAAAAAAATCGACGTTCTTATATTCCAGGCCGCCGTCCGTTCGCAAAACGTATATCCTGCAAAACAACTCCCTCTCGAACCACGATAAGAAGTGCTCAAACTTTCTTGAAGCTTGATCTTTGGGTTGTACAGGAAATACCCGTACGTATGACAAGAAATGGTCCACAAACACTACAAGGTAGCGATTTCCGCGTCGGTCTCGAGTGGCAATGGGACCTTTGAGATCGCTAAATATAACTCTACCCACCCGATCAATGAATGAGTGCTGACCAGAGTCCTTTTTCGGTTGTGCCTTTCGGGAACCCTTCCCTTCTGCACATGTTAGACAGTTCGGTCGTGCTGTACTTGTGATCTTGATGTCCGACCTTGGATCCTTCTTTAGCCGCTCAATTGTGTCATAGGAGATATGTCCTAGTCGCATATGAAAATTATAGAGGATCCCTTCTTGAGCACTATCATCACTAGCCTCCATGATTGTATTAATCAGTACATCCGGAAAAAAATGCAAACGTTCCTTCATTCATCTTAGGACGTAAATTCGCCACTAAAATCGACCCAATCATCTTCACAGTGAACATTAAGTCTCCACGTAAACGCACTTCCATCCTGTCACTTCGATGCACGAAATTAGAGCCCTTCTGCATCAACTTGCCCAGCGAAATCAGGTTTCTAGCCATCTTCTGCAATAGTACACTTCTTATAAAGCTATTATCGTGTCCGGGTGGTCCATGATCCGAAAACGCACTTTTCCAATCTTCGTGACTTGTAGAAAAGTGCTATCAGGTAAAGTAAGCTTCATTCAATATGCAATCGTCTTCACATCTTCCAGCAGTGTCTCATCTCCGACGAGATGACGGCTCGCTCCGCTATCCAATATCCATGCGTCGCTCTCGCTTAAATCACTTGAATTTAATGCACCAAAACACTCTGCGCTCGCTTCTGTAGTCGCCAATCCATACTATTTCTCCGGAAGCGTCCGCGTCCTGCGTTATGCTTGCTTCCTATCAGGTCTCTTGCCGCAATCCCGGCGAATGTGTCCTTTATTGCCACAATCGTAACACGTAACCGCCTTTCTGCTGTCTTGCATCGCGTTCACGCTCACTCTCGGTCCTCTCCGGCTTCTTATGTGGTCTACCTCTACTTCCTGCGCCCACGCCACCAGCTCTTGTGCATGCATAATGTAGTCAGCCCGCGACGGATTATATCGCGTCATCATAGCATACTTTAGGCTTGGCACCGCATACTTGACGAGATTCTCCACTATCAGCTTCTAACTGGACTCGCTCTCGCGCGCCAACGCTGTCAGGTAAAGCAAATGCTCGTTCCACGATCTCCTTGAATCCTTTTCGCAAGCGAATAACTGCGCCGCCTGCTGATGCGAGATCGTGACATTGTACGCACGCCACATCTGACCTATCACGTTGTGTAGTATCTGCGAAATCTGCCACAAAAACGCCAATATTCGAACGAAAATTGTAGCCGGTGCGTACACGCACGGCGCGGCTAGCGCACAGAGGAAGACTTTTCTAAAGCGGCGATGTGCCGCTATTTAGCCGATACGCCCTTATAAAAGGGCTTAGTAGGAGAGTACTCTCTTACTCGGGGCCAAGATTTCTCTTTGGTTTACAAGTTAGCACAAGCTAACGCCTTGATACAAGGCTCCCTTACTAAGGGGGTATCTAAGAGAAGCAATTCCCTTACACTACAACACTCACTGCGCGCGCGACCGGACGAGGTCGTGCGCCTAGAAGTCTTCAGAGTGAAATGTAAACTGAATGTATATTTAATATGTAATTAGCCTAAATTAATTTAAACTAATGTAAACTAGATGTAATACTAAGTAGAACTTACTAAATTCGTACCTAGCCAAAATGTAATGTACACCACCTGTGTACTAACACGATGCTGGCTGCCAAGCCTCCACCAAGGGCTCCTGCCCTGATTGGTTAAAATAACCAATAAGTCCAAACCTTTCGGACCGGTCAATACTGACCCCAACCGTAGTGTACTTACAAACACGACATAACTAAATGTAACCAGAGTGTAACCCTGTTACATCCTCCCCCATCAAGACTATTGCTTACGCAATAAACCAATTATAGTTGGAGAACTCCAACTTCCAGAACCTCTGGCTAATCATGAGCACCTTTAGTGGTGCTGAGGATGCAGACTATTCCAATAACTCGGAGGTGGATGCCCTTGGGGATATCTCCCCAAAGGCTGACCACTCCGACAGCGCCGAACGGCGCTGTCGGTCATCCAATCCATTCCCCACGCGTGGGGAAAACGCGCTAACTCGTGCGCCACCTCTACCAACTGCGGATGATGCATCCGGGTCGACGAAGGCGACCATCACCAATGAACCGGACACGGTTCATGAAGCCCGAAATGCCGTACCGGCACGGAAGGGTCCTCGTGACCCTCAAAAGAAGGCTAAAAACGAGGTGAAGAGGGGTTTAGCCTCCTATGTCCCTGGTCCTGCGGCTGTACTGCCACGTGAAATCGCGCGCCGGAAACAACTCCGGGCCAAACTGCTAACGCCGAAGCAGTTCACTGTCAAGCTCTACCGAGCGCGCCTCGGGAAGCAGGCACGTGGTGCCGTCGTTGAGATCCTCCGCGAGGTTCCCTACGTTCTCCTACGGGACGAAGGTGTCGAGGAGGAAGAACGGGCATTCCGCGCTTGGGAGGAAGGGGAGAAGCGCCTCCCCAACTTTGATGAGCTGTACCACAGCTATTCCGCACCCGACGTTCGGGTAGAGAGGGCGTTGCGCTTGGCGTATGCCTAGGCCAAAGCGCTGGGGCAATTACCTGACCCTTATTAAACGCGCCCTGCTCTCGATGTGGTGCCTGAGAGCAATGCAAACTCTGCATCTGCCTCTGCCTCCGGCAAACCCCCAGCTACTGGGAGTGAAGGGCTTCTTCCGCCCCTTTGGTCGTTGACTCTCAGCGTGGTTCTCCCGCTCGAAAGCGTCAACGACGTCACGGCAATCCTGCCGCAGGGGAGTCTCGGACTCCCACGAACTCTGTTAATGTGGATAACCTTTCCACTTCACCAGGTACTGGGTCTAACCCCGATGATGGCGTCGTGCCATCAGACGCTCCACATGGTAATGTGGAGTACCCTCCGTATCGAGAACTGGAGGAGGAGGTCGCGCTATTGCGACGTGAGTTCCACGAGCGCTGTGATCGACACAGCCGTCGCATCCATGATGCCCAGGAGGGACTCCGCGACGAGGGGAGTTCGAATGAACGCATCGCGGGGCGGCTTGCCTCCCTCGAGTCTCTCGTTGTGGAGCTTCGGGGTCGTATTTCGATCCTGTCGGAGATGTTCCGACCTGTCGTGCCTTTCGGCTATCCGACTTCCCAACCTCCTCCAAGAGGGGACCCTCCTCCGGGTTCTGGTATGGCTTAAGCATACCCACATAGAAGGTTGGATGCGTACGTATCGCCTTCGGGATATCCAAGGTATACGCCAAGCTTTTTTCGGGATAGTACCTTAAAAGGCCCCACAAACCTGGGGCTCAGTTTTTTCCGCAACACGTTGGAAACTGCATGTGTAGGAAGATTTTTAGCGTTTAATAAAACACTTTCTCCTACATTGTACGCCCTTTCGTTACGCCAACCCTTGCGGTCCGCCTGCTCCTTCTGCTTGTCTTGGATATCCGCCATGGCATCGCAGACGTGTCGTAAGACACTAAGGCGCGTCGATATGAACTTATCGATGTGCTTTCGCACAGATACAGGGATGACATCAGGGAATCCTCCCCCCTAAATCCCTGGTACACACACACGTGGCGTCAACGGAACCCTCGGATTCACTAATCCGTTCACGTAAAACGGGGTAAACCCCGTAGATGCATGGACCAAATTGTTTATAGCAAATTCGGCCATAGGAAGCATCTCACTCCAACTCTTTGGAGAATCCGGACATAAACTCCGGAGAATATCCTCCACAACGCGATTAACGCGTTCCGTCTGACCGTCCGTCTGCGGGTGATCCGCAGTGGACATGAGGAGCTTGGTTCCCTGTACTTTAAACAGCGCCGCCCAGAATTGTCCCGTAAAACGGGGATCCCGATCCGACACAACGGAATCGGGTAGACCATGTTGTCGAAAGACACGGTCTAGGAACACTTTCGCTGTTACTTGTCCATCTATAGACTCTGGCACCGCCGCCAGGTGAGCCATATTGCTCAAACGGTCTACAAAGACAAATATGCCGGTGTTACTGGCCTTTCCCTTCGGAAAACCGAAGATAACATCCATACTAATGGATTTCCAATATTCCGTAGGAACGGACAAGCTCGCCAAAGGCGCAGCTGAACTTGCAGAGGGTTTAACCCTCTGACACGTCTCACAGGTGCGTATATACGCACCGACCCACTTATACATGTTGGGCCACAATACAAAGCGCTTAAAGCGCTGTAGGTCCTTTCCCGACCTAAACGACCCCCGGTAGGGGCGTCATTGGGCTCAAAGAGGACTCTATACTTCAGTTCATCATGAGGAACAACCACCCGCGGAGTGTCCTCCGCGCTCGTGCTATAATATAGCAAACCGTCACAGTACCGGTAACGGTGTAACCGAGCTTTCGCTCGACTTGACAGGGTAGGCTCAGACGAGCCAAGTCCCTTTCCACCCAACGCGCTGATAAGCGCCGTACATTGTGGGTCTTTCTCATACGCCTGGCGTATGAGATCCACCACAGACGAGGTGACGAATGTCGCGTGAGCGATCTCGTAATCAGGACGACGCGACAACGCGTCTGCATGTAAATTCTGTTTCCCAGGTTTTTACTTTACCTCAAAATTGTATTCTGCAAAGAAGGAGAGTCAGCAGGCCATCGGTTGGGAGAGATTAGGCGACTTCGTCGCTGTCCGTAAGGACGCGTGGTCAGTATAAACCACGAACGGCTTTGAGCCGAGTAGGTGAACCCTAAATTTGACACGGCATACTTCATTTCAAGTAGATCCTTGTCATGAACGGGATAATTCCGTTCCGCATATGTGGTGGAGTCAAGTTCGAAATCGAAAACATTAGCATCGATAACCTGACTACCACCATCGCTCCCAGCCTTCCAACTTTCGGAGGGGGTACTCCGCGGACCACCACTCGAGATCTGGTCCGATCGTCCGCTGCAAGCAGACGACCGGTCGTCATCAGAACCCACTTGGTCCGATTGTTTAGTGTCCATCTCACCTTGTGTACCCGATGGAATGGGCTAGTTACACACTCGGTGAATCGGGATCGCAGATTGGATCGAACCGGTATGAATATAGAATACCGATCTGGGTAGGTATCTCTGGGGCGGAACTATTCACCCCAGACACAAACAGACCAAAAACACTTCCAAGAGATAACTTCCAATAGGTCGATCGTCCAAACCATCAAGACCTGACCAATACGAAATAATAGAGGGTAGACCGACCGTTCCGG
>CM047584.1:12222380-12291895 GCA_026184515.1 Peronosclerospora sorghi
TGACTCACCAAAACTTGCGTTCTTGACACTTCTTGAGTCTGATAGGCGGAAAAGCCCCCCTTGTTTAAACCAATCCGAAATTAGACCAAATGCCTTGAGAAAACTTGACCAGAAGTGTGCCAAATTTTGGGCACGCTTCTCCACACATATTTAAGCTGCCTCGACTCAAACGCGATCACGCGTTCCCTTCCTGAATCATCTGCTTCTAACAAAGCACATCCGATTGCGAAATCGGAGGCGTCGCAGACGAAACTAAATGGTTTCCAAGAATCTGGGAGAGCAAGAACAGGAGCTTATAACAAGCTTCCTTTAACCGCTTCGAAAGCGGTTTGGTGTTTGGTTTCTCAACACCAATCAACGTCCTTCTTAATCAGGTTAGTTAATGGCTTCGCCATCTCAGAGTAGTTCTAGCTGTATTTGTGGACATAATTGGCTAATCCAAGCCACTTCCGTAAATCTCTAAGATTTACAGGCGAAGGCCACTCCACAATGGCTTTCACCTTTGCGGGATCCGCCCGCACTCCATCCTTACCGATGAAGCATCCGAGGAAAGGGATTTCCTCGGCACCAAAAATTCATTTGGATGCGTTTGCATATAACTTATGCTCTCGCATACATTCGAGCACTGCTCGAAGGTGTATCAGATGCGTCTGAACATCAGACGAGTCGCCTTCCGCACGACTATGAACGATTATATCGTCGAAGTACGTCTGAGCGTACTTTCTATGAGGGCGGAAGAGTTGTGTCACCAAGCGATTAAAAGTCGCTGGTGCATTTGAAAGCCCTTGTGGCATAACAAGCCACTAGGTGTGCTGACCGCTGTAAGTGGAATATCTGATGCTCGCATGAGCACCTGATAATACCCGTCCACCAGATCTAAGGCACTGTACACTGTACAGCCCGCCAAATTGTTCTGGAGGACATCCTTCCGAGGAATCAGATTCTGCATGGGTACAGTAGCTGCATTCAGCTTGTAGTACTCATGCACAATGCGCCACTTTTTGTTCGGTTTACGAACACAAAAAGTGGGAGATGAATGGGGAGACTTGCTCTCCCGTACCATCTCTGCCTCTTCTTTCCCCTTGAAGAATGATTCGATGACATCGCATTGCTCCTTGGGGAGAGGCCACTGCCTCGTGACGCAGTATTTGGTTCCAGGAACAAAATCAATTTCATGTCGGACCCCCCTATCCGGTGGTAACCCCATCGGCGGGTTGTCACTAATGACATCTCCAAATTCCTTTAATAAGGAATGGTAAGGGTCCTCAGGATCCGCGAGGATCTTGAGGCCGCTTCGGGCATTTAATGCCTGTTTGGTTTGCACCAAAACTGACTCGTCCATCGTGGATGAGGAGCTCAACTCCTCTTCAGGACGTAATACGACAACCTCGTCGATTTCATCTGCTTTCAAAGAAGTTTCAAATTCGTTGAAGGACATCTCCTCCAACGACAACAGTTCGCCTACCCCAGGCAACCGTTCCAGGCTTACGCCTTCTGTGAAAACACCTGTCACACTATTCAGTATCCTATAGGACTGCTGACTACTGGCCTCGGGACTCATCCCGAGACCCAGATGGGGGGAGTCAATTGCCCCATCTATTGGAAGAGCCTCGCGCCTATCCACAGAAGTCTCTACCTCTACCACCGGTGACTCGCCGGTCTCACCTAAAACGGCGTAGTCGGAATCATTTCCGACGTGCGAAAGAGTCGAACTTCGGGTCTGTTCGCTTGGAAGCGTCTCGCGCTTAACCACAGGGGTCTCTACCCCTACCACTGGAGTCGCCTCAGAGGAATCCACCTCTACCAATGTCGACTCACCTGTCTCGCCTATAACGGCGTGGTCGGAATCATTTCCGACGTGAAAAAGAGACGAACTAAGGGACTCTTCGCTTGGAAGCTCCTCGCGATTAACCACAGGGGTCTCTACCCCTACCACTGGAGTCGCAACTTGTTCGCCGAACACGGCGTGGTCAAAATCAATTCCTACCTGCAGAAGAGACGAACTTCGGGTCTCTTCTCTGAGCGCCTCGCGCTTAACCTCAGAGGAATCCACCTCTACCACTGGCGACTCACCAGTATCGCCTATCTTGGCGTGGGGATTAACCGCCGAATCCCCCTCGTCTAGGAACACTTCCTTGACCTCATTGGGACTGATCATCTCAGACATCCCAATCTCTGTCATCTCTCGCCAGAATCGCTTTTGCGATCGAGTAAAGGTGGGTTCATGACTCGCCAATGCTTCACCCGATCGCGGGTGCGTTGAGCCAATGGACTTAGACTTCCAGTCTATCCATGGCTCGTGGCGTTCCAGCCACTTCATGCCCAGAATGAGGTCATACCGCGAGTCCAAATCAAGGACTAGGCAACGTTCTAAACTGTCGAAGTATGCAAACTTCAGCTTAAGGTCAATCGAGACCTTGGGTACAGAAACCTGTACGCCCGTCGCAAGACGGACCGTGACAACGTCACGAGAACGTGCCTCTAGGGCCTCGGAATACAGCCGACTCTTCTCCACAGAAGCTCGTCTGACATAATTTTCAGACGCTCCAGAGTCTATCAAGACTCTCCAAGGCTTATCAAAGCCTTTCACGTCCGCAAGGACAACCAGCAAACCTGGCTGGTACACCAACTCGGTGCTATAAAGCACCGTTTCCCTCGGGGCTTTGTGCTTTCGTCCTCTACCCTGGGGTTTAACAGCACTGAGTGATCCCCCAGTAGGGCGCCCCGCACCTACTGGGAGCCGTCGTTTCCCGAAGGCTTGGGCGAGGGCTTTTTACCTACCCTCGGCCCCTTAAAGCGCGTATCTCGCTGGGGTTTTCGCGGACATCTGTTCCGCAGATGATCCGCACTTCCACACAGGAAGCATCTCAGCGGCCCCTACCGCTGCAGCATCACCTGGAGCTCCGCTTCAGAACCCAGTGAAGCAGAGTCAGCGTGACTCTTAGCGGAAGCTTTCTCTTCAGCATCGACCTGACTCAGGTCCATGGGTTCGGACCCACCTTAGAGGAGCGAAAGTTCCTCTCGGCGTTAAACGCCATCTTAAACGCCTCCCCCACGGATTGGGGACGGCTTCGGAATAGCTCCGAACGTGATGGCCCTTATCTCAGGCCTCCCATGAACACGGGAATGGACACATCGTCCCCGTAAGCTTTTGCTTACATCCCTGCCAGCAGGGTCTTCAGTTCTTGGATATATTTTCCAAGTCCCTAGTGCCCTGACGGCACCTCAGAAACGCCAGCTGATTCTGGAAAACCAGATCGGGCGTTGGTTACATGTCCATAAGCTTCCGCTTAAGGACCTTCCAGGTTGGGAACACGTCCGTGACTGACTCCGAACACGTGAACGCCCATGCACGGGCTTTACCCGTGAGATGGGTCAGTGCAAGTCCAACTTGCAGGTGATCAGTGATCACATTCGCTGTGGCGAAGGCCGTTTCGACCTCTCGAAGCCACACATAAAGGTTATCACCTTTTTCACCGGTGAATTCCTTTATCTTAAAGGACAATGAGGGCGCACCCCCGTGGACGTGGAATGCCTTCTACGACAACTTGCCTCATGGGCGATGAGGGCATTGACTTTCGCCTTTACGGCCTCAAGGCCCTGCTCCACTAGGAGCTGCATGCCTTCGCCACCCAGTAAGGATAACAGCCTGTTAAAGGCTTCCTTCTGGGCAAGGGTTAACATTTCCCAATCGTCCTGATTCATACTTTGCAAAGGATGCCGTAGCCTACCAACACAGGTGTTGTATTGACTACAAGTGCTACCAGATGTAGCCGGTGCGTACACGCACGGTGCGGCTAGCGCACAGAGGAAGACTTTCCTAAAGCGGCGATGTGCCGCTACTTAGCCGATACGCCCTTATAAAAGGGCTTAGTAAGAGAGTACTCTCTTACTCGGGGCCAAGATTTCTCTTTGTTTTACAAGTTAGCACAAGCTAACGCCTTGATACAAGGCTCCCTTACTAAGGGGGTAGCTAAGGGAAGGACTTCCCTTACACTACAACACTCACTGCGCGCGCGACCGGACGAGGTCGTGCGCCTAGCAGTCTTCATAGTGAAATGTAAACTGAATGTATATTTAATATGTAAATAGCCTAAATTAATTTAAACTAATGTAAACTAGATGTAATACTAAGTAGAACTTACTAAATTAGTACCTAGCCAAAATTTAATGTACACCACCTGTGTACTAACACGATGCTGGCTGCCACGTCTCCACCAAGGGCTCCTGACCTGATTGGTTAAAATAACCAATAAGTCCAAACCTTTCGGACCGGTCAATACTGACCCCAAGCGTAGTGTACTTACGTACACGACATAACTCCGTTCACGAAAATCCGGACGAAATTTCTGCTATCTCCATCGCTTTCATAAATATTCCCAGTCTTTGAATCTGGGTCCTAATCCAGGTTAAATTTCGATGCCTGTAAACTTCTGCACCTTTAACTTTGGAATCTTGTAAGGGCACGGCTGCATACCCTGATTCCCGTAATTTCCAGCCGCATGCCCAACTTCTGGCATACCACCAGGCACTCCAGGTTGCTCTCGCGTTTCCCACGCGAGGCGCACCTCCTCTCTCGATGCCTTCATCTAACGATACATCGTTAAGCGTAATCCGCTGCCCAAATGGCGCGAAATTCTTAATACTCTCTTGGAAAGGTGAATTTCCACCTCCAACCGGTGAATTTCCACCTCCAACGGGTGAATCATTCACCGTAGCCGGCGAAACTCTTCTCCCGAGGCCTTGAAACCTCTCTCCTCAATCTGGTTTAACCGGTCGTCCATCTTTCCGACCTGTAGCAGAAGCGCCTTCAACGCGCCCTCTGGGTCGAACGACTCTCCTTCGTCCATGGTAGGTAGGCGCTAAACCAAACAATTAACCGCGACAATAACGCAATCACCAGCGCAACAGTCGACTTCAAATAAACAACAACTCCAATCAATCCAGGAGACCGTCCTGACGTAACAGCCAACGCCAAGAACGCAACTTGATTAATATCTTAAGCTTTATATCCAATAAAGTGCCCTCGTGTCTCTTGGGCTCATAACCTGTCGAAAGTTGACACGAGTTGGGGGCACGTGTAAAGTTCCTTAATGGCAGTTCAGACTGTTAGTGCCTGACTGCCGTTGGGATGGAGATTTCTCAAAAATAACCGCGCCCTACCTGATCAGGGTAGGTGCGCACGAGGGCAGGATGTAATACGTGTTAAAAGGTAAAAAAAATATACTAATTATAAATGCGTACTTAAGAACCTAACCTAAAACATAATATAAAGAAAAAATTCCAAAGTACCAAAAATGCATAAATGAAGGCGATTGATATCCGTATCCCCCCAAATTACTACCCGTATCCCCCCCTCAATTATAGGTGTATCCCCCCAAAACTAAGAGAAGAAACCTCAAGTTTTTTTATCCAATAAAATATGGGGATTGCTAAAAAAACAAGTTGATGTAATAACATTCATTTTGATTTTAGTCACCACATCGTTAATGCATAAAATGAACTGCGTTTTTACCTGCCAAGGTGCCAACTTGTAGATTGAGTCGTAGCGATCACTTTCCGTCTCAAAAATTTGTACTGACCACTTGTGATAAGCCTTTAGTAAACTCG
Source organism: Peronosclerospora sorghi (assembly GCA_026184515.1). NCBI lineage: Eukaryota > Oomycota > Peronosporomycetes > Peronosporales > Peronosporaceae > Peronosclerospora > Peronosclerospora sorghi. The sequence goes on from CM047584.1 coordinate 12,227,991, forward strand.
AAGGAAAACATCCACGTCACTTGAACGGTGGGTGTCACCCATAGACTCTGTGAATCGATTCAGCAGAACTTCTGCACCAGCCATGTCTAGCTGACCAATACAACACAGGACAGCATTCCCGTACGCTTGATTAGCAAGATCGTTCTGTCACTCCGAGCATTCGAGCCACCAATATAACCAGAACTATTCACCATATACTTTTTTTCAATACTTGACATTCTCTCTCCTCTTGATATCTTCATTACCCACGGTGCACGACAAGTTTCTAACGAAATCTCCAGCTTCATCAGCCCAGCACCATGTCCCAAAGACGCCAAGAGCATCACGCTCTCGTGAAGGTACGTGCACGACGCTAAAGACGAGCACATTATAGAAGCGCCAAGTTAAAGGCTTATTGCAGACAAGCTCCTTGGCAGTCTGATACATGGCCATAAACCACTTGGACACGCCCACCGAAGCGTCAGGAAGGATATCTCCTTGTTCATTCTGCTGGATAATCCACACGGCAAACGAATGGTGGGACGGATTCGTAACGGCTGCCACGGAGAGAAGAGCAGCCAAGAGTAGTACGAGACGGTAGATTGTCGCTACGAGGACGGGTAAAAGTGTAGCCAAGAGGAACATGCCCAAGACTGTTAGAAACGAGACTTTAGTGGGTGTACTTCAAACGTAGAGGTAAAAAAACTAACATGTGCAAGCGTACGAATGAGGAAAATCGCATTATTAGCTGTCATGGGTGTCGGAACTGCTGGCGTTTCTCAACGTCATTGTAACAATGTAAGGAAAAAGGGGTTTGTCTAGGTATTTTCTATGTATATACATGTGAAGGGGGTGCGTATTACATCATCAACTTGTTTTTTAGCAATCCCCATATCTTATTGGATAAAAAAACTTGAGGTTTTTGCTCTTAGTTTTGGGGGGGGATACGCCTATAATTGAGGGGGGGATACGGGTAGTAATTTGGGGGGGATACGGATATCAATTGCCTAAATGAAAATGACCACAATGGTCGCGCATCACTTGAAGTATGTATACAACCTAATGCCAGGCTGCATACACACATCACTTGAAGTATGTATGCAACCTAATGCCAGGCTGCATACACGCATCACTTGAAGTATGTATGCAACCTAATGCCAGGCTGCATACACGCATCACTTGAAGTATGTATGCAACCTAATGCCAGGCTGCATACACACATCACTTGAAGTATGTATGCAACCTAATGCCAGGCTGCATACACGCATCACTTGATGATACTTCAACAGATACCTTTGAGACTGGCACTAAGTGTGATCCATTGCTCCCACACCTGCCGTCTCGTTCCATTGAGTCATGTGTCTGGCCGTCGTTGCTCCCGCGATTCCCATCCAAAATTGTGCCTGCCAATATTAATAATGCTGCTTATGTGGCTCCATTCATATCGTAAATAATTTTGTCCATAATCATATATATTCTGTAAAACATAGAGATGCGGTGCAAATCGCCTGCTGTTTTTACCTCTCCTACTATCATTCTAGAAGTTTCCCTTCCCCCCGTCGACAATGCCCTACCACACTGCGTACCTCCTGCTTGTTGCTGCGTCTGCCGCGAGTTGTGCCCACTTGATCAGTACACGAGCTGTCTCGTTTGAAAACCAAAGCAACGCGAGTCTACCTGTTGGTCAAGTCCGTTTGCAACCTGATAACACCGAGGAAAGAGGTGCCTTGTTTCAAGAGGCCCTAAAAGGGCTGCGAACAATGCCTACAGAAGCAAAAGTTGCTGCTATCGTGCATGTCATTGTCGAATCCAGTCTCTATAAGAAGCCGGATGAGATCATGCATAAGTTGTGGAGTGAATTCACGCAGCACTATCAGCTTTCGGATGACTTACCCTCGTTTTATCGCCTTGACCCCGAGTTGTTTGAATTTTACACACCCTTTTTCTTGGAATTTATTTATCAGGACCAGCAGAGGGCAGCAGAATGGTTGCAATGGCATAACCTTATGGCTCATGCATCGGCTCAAAAGAATGAGCGTACGCATGCCATGGTCCATGCAACGACAGCAACTGCGAAAATTCACCCCAGTGAAGACTTTGATGGTGTACTACTGACACTGTGGAAGGAATTCACGCAGGTAATGGTGCTCGAGAGAGCTACCCTTCCCAGAAGCGAATCAAAAATACTCATGTTTCTGGACTTTATTACACAAGACCAGAACAGGCTGGAGCTACTTCAAAGATGGTCTGAATGGAACCGACAACGCACTGGAAAAGAGGTAACTGTCGCTGATTTTTATGCTGCCCTGGACCGTGCAACAAACAAACTGAAAGACCATTAGATCCGGGCTGAGCGCATATGGCTAAAGTTGCTCGAGGAATTTACAGAGAAGCGCAAGTTGAAATCTCGATCCACGTGTTCGTTCCAAAGTGTTGGTGTTTGTCATGGAAGATCCGGAACGACGGAGACAGGTGAGAAAACTAGCGGAGTGGTGTCGACCAATGCGAAAACTGTGCTGTGTTATGCAGATTTCCATCTTGTTGAAGTCCACGCAGTCGTCCATATGTATGCATGAGTTTCATTAACCCCATCGTGCTTGAATAATATATGCTTCGTGTTGCTTTGAAGTTCGAGTCATTAATAGGGATGTTGCGTTTCATTCTCGTCTAGCTTTCGCCCTGATATTTAGCATCGTCGTGCACTACAAAGTCATTGAACAAATAAGTGTTTCACATAGTAGAAATGGTACACCATTTCCTGATTACGATCACTGCCTTTAGGGAGATCTTGGATCCCACCCATATGCTATGTAGTAAGTTGTATATCCCCGAGACTCCCATGGATGTTCACAAAACGTACATTACAATGCTGCATTCCAAGGTACTTAGGAAATCATAAGAAAACCATCGCCAAGTACAGTCCTGACGCGCAGAGTCAAAACACGTAGTGTCACTACTCTAGAAGGATATGGAGGTAACTTACTGGCTCACATTTGGCACGCTCCGTTGTAGCTGGTCGTGCTCATCATAGATCATACCGCTCGTCTATCCGTCGCTGGTAACGACTACAACTACTGCTGATCGTACATATTTCGCAGCTCAAGCTTGGTTGGTTGGGGATGGCGAATGATTCAATTCCTCGTTGAAATTACGCGTAGCATTTTGGCATCAGCCTCTTTTCATGGAGATGAAACCCCATTGGCTGAAATGTATATATATATACGTTTTCGGGTCATATTTCAAGTTTAACTGTCTAGTATTGTTATATTTGAATTAAGAAACTATACATAATATACTTTCCTTCTTACTGTAAACCAGCTAAGCTGAAACTTCCACTGCGTGGCATTCGTCGCGCACCAGTCTCTTCCTACGCGAGATACTACCTGGTCAAAACTATTCCACCAGGTTGTATAAGATCTATGCTATAAGAACAAGTATCTTTTGCAACAGCCGTGTCTTAAAAAGCTAGTTGCTACTTGTTATACTGTATTGCGTGATGGTCCTTATCGCCAATACCGCCACTCCCTGTTCACGAAGATGCTGTGCTGCAGCATGATTTAGCCCCACTCGACTGTCGCTAGCGGATGTACCATCCGCTGCAATTTTTCGGATCAGATCACGTGGTGCCATTGCTACCCAGATGTCTGTCTGGCTATTCACTGATACACTCGATTATTCAGAGGGTGATCAGTCCCGGTAGCATTGCTTCAGGCGATCAACAAGGTTTTCCATTCGATATTTAGTTGGTTCTTGGGCATCCATAGGTTGCCCAAGATAGCATCAAACTAGACATCAAGTACAATGTTGATAAATCATCCTCTAATAACATTTCGCCCAACTAAAAGGGAGCTCAAATTACACGATTTGGCATTGGCACGGTTGCCTCCGTTGCTAACGGACAGACAACATTCTTTGTCCAGTACCAACTTCCACGAAGTTAAACGACGCTAAACTTGTGCTCTCACGATTTTGATGCGCCGGTATCAAACAGTGCGCGCATGGTGACATCGCTTCCACCCAGCGTAACCATCAGGGTGATGCACACTTTCGCACATGACTGGGTTATCGTCCTTACATGTCCGATATCCGCGTGGGTAAGCTTGTATATTAAGCGTACCTTGACGCAGACCAAATTAACATCTGAACTCATGTTCAAGAATCTATATGGAGAGCTTTAACTATTTTTTAACGCTTCGAGCGTCGCAATCGCAGTAGGGTCAGATTTGTTGCGTCCCCCTCATTCCTTGGGGAAACCGCCGAGACGTGTAAGGGAAAAGTGTAAAGTACATTCATATTACGAGGCTGTCTGTAACTCGAGCAGCTGTTGAGCCCTAGTACAGGGATACGTCGACTTCGGCCTTAAAGTTTTACACTGCGATTCCGGGGGCGCTGATGGCGCTGGAGAAGCGATATAATTCCTTTGAAATCGGTCTATATTTGGATTTGTACCGATGTTTAGCTTCAGGCATTGTTTTCATGTCAGACCTTTGCTCCTGAACACGTGAACCAAACGCGCCGAACTGGTGAGAGAAATCCACTTGAGCAACCCAACAGGCAAAAATATTTTAATAGTTAATCTTATATTAATAAAAACAACTATATCTATTTCTGTTATATTTTAGTCCTATACAAAGACTTCAGTGATAGACGGAAGATTAAAGAGAAATATATATTATGGATGGTTTAGGCTTAATAGTTAAACTAAATCTTACCCCAAGACACCTGTTACATAAAAAGAGTAGGGAGTTATCGCAATGTTGAGACGAGTTGATCCAACTCATCGCATTAGAAGATGAACCGACTCGGGATCTTAAAAGTAGAGCTTTTGTTAAGCTTTTTACTCGTGAACGTACGAGCCGTAATATGTCCCAGGTGACACATACAAAAGAGAAAGATAAATTCAGAATCGCAATAATAATGGTCAATCTTAGATTAGGAAGCAGATCGGGTGCCGATGTGAGCCAATCAAGTTAATTCGTGTTTTGAAAGGCGAAGTGGATCTGTTGGAGATAGTGCATTTGTGTCGAGATAATCTTGGTTTATTGACTCGAATTGGAATCTTGGAATAACTGCGCTTCTTAAACCGGCGGCAGGCTAGGTGGAGAACGCTTGAATAGAGAAAATATCTACATCTTACTGCCCCATCCGGATGCCCGACAAGACGTAATTGCAGAGTGCCACGATTCTCCAGTTCGACTGTAGCGTTGCTTCCGATTGCGAAAAATTTAACAAGATCTGGATCAAACTGCAAGGGTTTACGTGGGATCGTAAATTGTAGGAAATTGACACGAGTTAGGGGCAAGGCCAATTGTCCGTGGTGACTATAGTGGCCGCTAGTGCATGATAGTCTGCGAATAAGTTTCTGTGAAGAAGCGTGCCCTACGTGATAAGCGTAGGGGCGCGCGGGAAGCAAGTAAGCGTTCTTTCAGATTTAGAGTAAAAAATATTTTAATATAAAAGCGTATTTAAGAACCTAACCTAAACTTTGTAATAAGAACAACTATATAGTAAAAATTCGAAAGCAGCTAAAAATGCATAATTGACCCCTGTGATCATGCTTAACTTGAAGTTTGTATAGTACAATGCCTTTTTCTACACATCAACTTGAGATTTCAACATAAATCGTGATATCGTGAAGTGACCTAGAAATTTTTGTCATAAGTACGCGTCAGAGGTTGTTTACGTCACAGAGTACAGTGGATATTTGCCATGTCTTGGCTCAGATGTACCAGGCCATATGCGATTTAACCAGATTAGCCAAAATACGGGAGTACGCATCCTGTATCTTGCATCTTGCAGATGCAATCATTTTTATGGACTTGAAGATCTACCAGCTGCGACCGCGCCTACACCATATCACGTTAAAAATTGTCGATATGATCTTCAGTTTGGTCCTCATGCCTAGTGATCAGTCTGTATTCGTGTCAGCTGACTCCGGAGAAGGCAAATCTGCTTCTTGTTTTCAGTGTAAACTTCTCTCGAGACTAAGGGAAATTGACACGAGTTGGGGGCGCGTGCCGACAACTTGTTTATGCTCAAGACGGTCAGTGCTTGGTGTCTTACGCGCGTGTAGGAAGGGCTCCCTAATTGTAAGTTCAGGGTGCCGGGTATGAGCTCTTTGGTGGAGATAGAAAGATTAAAAAGTGTATTAATATAATTAAAGATTTAGTCCTAAACTTTAATCATAAATTGCATGCATATAAACCACTTTAAACCACAACGGTTCTTTCCAATGAAATGCTACTGGTACCGGCCAGAACAGTGCTGGCCAGAACAATAACGGCCAGAACAGTGCTGGCCAGAACATAACCGGCCAAATACCGGTACCAATCAGGTACTACCGGTACCGGCCAGATTTTCCAACAGAGACGCCTCGCCTCTCGCTTAGTGACTGCAAGATTATAACCAGCCAGTAATGTTCCTCCCGTTGACCTTCAACCTTTTTGGATCAGCGGATGAACTGGAGCTTATTGATCTGTTGATCCAAAGACCAAAAATGATTAGTAGTATATATCGTGAAAGGAATTCGAAGCACATATAATGTGGTCTCGGATCATGTAGCACGGACTCCAACGTGTGGAAGACAAGGAACTGACAGGATCAGGATCCACTTGACGTGTTTGATCTCTTCCTCGAGTTCCATGATCCGGTTGCGGAGATGAGGCTCGATTCTGCTGGAGATAGCGGCCTCTATACGGGATCGAGTCTTAATCTTATCAATATGCGTAGCAAGCGATCGCGACCGTCTTGATTGCACATTTAGCCTTGATTTGAGATGAAGACAGCTTGTCGAGAACTTGCGCGTGTGGTCTACCTTCAAGACTGTTGGAAGAGTGTGTACCCATTTTGGATTTTACACTCTTCCGTATAGTGGAAGCCCATTGGCTGATGCAGGTAAGACATACATTTTTCATATAAAGGCAGTTACTAGATTAAGTTGCATTAGGACTGGATAGAGACTTAAGTAACCATACATAATATATCCTTACTTTCCGTTTTTATATTGCTTACCACAAGCACGCGCACTGAACCTCTACCGCTACTGCGCGCGCACCCCGCTACACCACTTCCACTGATCCTCCCGCGTCGAAACTTCGTACGCAGGTGAGTTTTGATCATACGAAGTGCACGCAACCTTTTTCTGTTGATTTTAACAGGTTATGAGCCCAAGTTGCGCCAAGTAATATCGTAGAGTGTTCTTGGTGATTGGAGTGTGCTTGTTTGGATATTTTCGTGTTGTTACGTTTTGTGGAGCTTGTGGAAAGTCCCTCATTTAAGGGGAAGCTATTGACGGATGTGATTGAGGTTCTTTTATTAAGTTTACGATGGATGATTTTGATGGAGAAGATGTGCCCTCTGTGGGCGATTTTCAGGGCATGGTGCGTGATTTGCGAGAGATTGCGCTGAATACAGATGCCGACGATGGAGGGCGAACAAGGCACACATTTCAGAAGAGGTCCCCCGAGCGTAAGAGGGAGGCACCTATACGTATACCACAAGATGAGTTTCGTGAAAGTCTCCGAAACTACCGTCCCTTCGGTCAGCAGATGTCAATGGATGACCTGGCCGAGGACGAAGGGGTGGAAGCTGGCGCAAAGCCACGCCCGAGAACATATGATGAACCTCGCAGGGCGCCCACTGCGGCGCAAGGTGCAGGCGGTCCCCAAGTGCCCGCCGCGCAGCCAAGTGTACCGGTGCAGTACACCGGGTACAAAATACCCAAGTTGTGTATCGATAAATTTTCGGGACGCGAGCTGTATCCCGGTTTGGGTGCAGGCTACCGGCAATGGGCCTACCTGTTCATGGAGGCACTAGAGATCGCCGAGATGAGTTCTGGCTTTCAATGGAGTGAAAGGTTGAAGGTAAACAAGTTTGGGGAGAATTTGGAGGGCACCGCCGCCGAATATTATCGGACAAATGTTGCATGGTGGTGGCGGGTGCGACCGACGTTGGTCCACGTAATGGACCAGATGTATTTGGTTTTTCGAACGACCATATCGCACCATCAAGCCGCCACAAGGTTCGCGATGGAGAAAGATCCAAAGCGCAGCTGGACGGAACACTACCTATACTTAGTAGCTCTGGCTCGTGAAAGCGGTTCGAGTGAAAAGTTAATCGTTGAAAATATTGTGAAGTATGCTGCACCACGCTTCAAGATAATGATGATGGCTAGATATGACCCCAGACGGGGGGATTATCTTAGTCATGCTCAAGAGTTGATCGCATGGGCTCAAGAGCTCGAGGATGATGCGATGAAGCCGAGGACCGCCCCTAAGTTGCACGTGCATGCAGCAACATCTGGTCAGGGGCGGCGCGTGTGCTACAGCTGTGGTGGCGAGGGGCATATACAAAGTTATTGCCCCGAAAAGCGCCGTAAGAACGGGGGTGAACGCACCCAAAAGCAAAGCCGTGGCGCAAACCAAGGGTCGTCAAAGCGTTTCGTGCTTTCGACCGTGGATGGAAGTTTGAACACATGTGGAACTGGAAATGCAGATGAAGACATCTGGATCATCGATAGTGGGGCTAATAGACATTTAGTGTCGAACGCTAGTCTGTTGGAAGATGCCAGGGATTGCAGTTTCGACGACAATTTTACATTGCCGGATGGTGGCACACTTCAGGCAACCAAGGTTGGGCGGCTTACGTTGCGAACGTGCAACAATAGTGAAACGGTTATTGTTTTAACTGAAGTATACTATGCGCCGCAACTAGCCAGAAACCTGATCTCTCTTGGCCGATTACGCGAAAAGGGTTGCGAAATTGTTGAGGACGGCCACAAGCTGCGAGTTATGGTGAAAGGGCAAAAGTTGTTCGATTTGATGACTCAAGGGTCAGTTTTTGTAGCCAGGTTGGAGGCTCAAAAAAAGGATGGTATTTCGAAAGGGTTTGAAAGTATGGTGATGAACAGTGTGCTGGAAGGTGTCGATTCAGACGCGCACAAAGGGAGCCTGCATCATTTTCACGTGCGCCTGGGTCACCTGGCCTACGACACTGTTGAAAGGCTGGCGAAAGACCCCAAGTCAGGCATCGCACTCACGGACACGAGTAGACCGAACTGCCTGACCTGTGCTGAAGGCAAGGACACAAGGAAAGCGCAATCAAAAGCGGACTCTGGTGCAAAAGCACCGATTGATCGCATCGGGGGTGTGATATGCAGCGACCTTAAGGGTCCTACACCCCCCACGACAGGCGTGGAAATCGATACTTGGTCGTTTTCGTCGATCATTTTTCGAACTATGTACGCGTTTTTGCAGCGCGTACGAAGGAAAAAGCCGCACGGATGTTCGGACATTTCATTGCATGGTTAGAAAACGAGTTCTCCTGCAGGGTACACGTGCTGCGTACCGACGGTGGCGGCGAGTACCAGAATGTCGACCTATTTTGCAAACAGACTGGTATCCGTCGTCAGGTTACCGAAGCCGGCACTCCTGCGTCAAATGGCAAAGCGGAGCGCATGAACCGGACCGTTTTCAACATGGTCCGGTGCATGATATTCGGATCAGGCGTGCCATTGATGTACTGGTCGGAGGCGGCTGAGTATGCAGCATATATACTCAACCGCACTCCGACAAGGTCAAACACCGGTATAATTTCGCCTCTCGAAGTACTCACCGACAAGCGACCGGCGGTGAATGACATTGTGGTTTTCGGATCCCCGTGCATGGTTTGGAGGGACCCGAAGAAGAAGGCGTTGTCGTAGCACGCCGAACGTGCAATTATCCTTGGAAAGAGTGACGAAACCAAGGGATACAAAGTGCTGCTACTTAAGGATAGAGTGGTCGTGGTGACCAGGCACGTCACAGCGATTGAAACGCTAAGTGCCGAGGATAGCGACAAGATCACCAAGGTATTAGAAGGTGAATGCAGCCAAGAGCTTGAAGAGTTAGCAGAATCTAGTGCCAGGGTCACCGATTCAAGTACACAGATTTCAGGACATTCAAATGATGGAATACCGGAGTCTGAAGCGACGCCCCAGCACGCGGAAAGCACTGGTCAGGGTACAAGGAATTCACGCAGGAAGCAAAAGAAGACACCCAAGGGACGCGACTATGAAGCGTCGAGGTCTAAAAGGGCAGTTGCAAGTGACGTCGTTTCGGAAACGGGCGACAAAAATGATGAAAATGGTGGAACCGCATTATGCGTTTATGCAGTTTGTGAAATGGATGCTGGAACTGCAGGTGCACTACCGATGCAGCCGGATCCAAGGAATTACAGGGAGGAGCATGGTGGCCATCATTCGATTATGTGGAAACGCGCCGAAATGGAGGAGATCAAGTTGCTCCAAGAACTAGGCACATGGGACATCGTGCGCCGTCCCGCCGGCAAAGTACCTCTTCCGACCAAGTGGGTGTACAAGACGAAAGTCTGTGCAGATGGTTCGGTTGAGAGGTACAAGGCCAGGTTAGTTGCCAGAGGCGACAAGCAAGTATTTGGAGATGATTACTTATTCCCGTTTTCAACAGTTATGGAGTTGAACAACGTAAAGTTGCTCCTGGCGCTGGCTCAAGTATGGGGGTAGCGGCACGTCACGGCGATGTGCCGAGTGCCTACCCCAAAGCAAAATCTGAAGACAATGTGGAAATATACCTGCAAGTGCCGCAAGGTATGGAAATCACAGACGAAAAATTGCGTGATTATGGTGTGAAATCACCAAAAGAGCTTGCACTCAAGCTAAGGCGAAACCTATATGGTTTGAAGCAGGCTGGACGCCTGTGGCATCAGTGTCTGTGCGAGACATTGACGAAGTTTGATTTTGTGCAATGTGTCACGGACACATGCATTTTTGTAAAGCACGTGGGAAATGAAACAGCTGTAGTCGGGGCGTACGTTGACGATCTCCTGGTCACCGGTACCAGCGATCAAATAGTGGATGAGTTTTTCGACGACATGCAAGTGCTCGAGCTAAAAGATTTGGGTAGCGTTACCCAGTTTCTCGGTATTCGAGTCGCAGGAGATCCGAGGAATGGATATACTTTGGATCAAGAGGCGACGATCAAGGAAATTCTGGCTTCACACAAACTGGAAAAGATAAACCCAGCTCGTACACCGGTTTTGGTACTCGATAAAAGCAAAGAGTTTCAAGAGCAATTGCCGTTGCAACCACGGGGCAACATGCCCAGTATCAAGCACTTCCAATCGCTTGTGGGCAGCCTGCTGTGGGTCGCGAGGTGCACACGTCCTGACATTTCGTTCGCTGTGCACCGCGCCACCAGAAAGACCCATGCACCCACCGTAGGCGATTACAAGATTGCTAAAAGGATACTCAAGTACCTTAAGGGAACGAGTGACCTGAAACTGGTTTTGAAGCACGACGAAGATCTGCCGATGCCGCTGCGCATAATGGTATACAGTGATGCAGATTTTGCGGCCGACAAGGCGGATCGAAAGAGTGTCTCGGCGATGGTGCTTTTCGTAAATGGTATGCTTGTGGGCTTGGCCTGCAAGAAGCAGACAGCGGTGGCATTATCGACCGCCGAAGCGGATTTTGTTGCTGCTGCTGTAGCTGGCAAGTAGGCGCTTGGTTTGCGGGAGCTACTTGCGGAAATAGGCATGCATTCGAAGACACCGTTAGTGTTCAAGATGGACAACCAATCGGCCATTAAACAATTGGAAGATGAGTCGAGCGCTACCAGCACGAAGCACGTCGACATCAAGCTCAAGTTCTTGAAAGACTTTACGAGGAAGGGCATTATTTCGGCTAGTCACGTGCCAAGTGTGGATATGCTGGCCGATCTACTGACCAAGGACCTCAATGCGCCAAGGATTCAAGTGTTGCGTGCAGCGCTAGGGCTACAGTGACGATGGTGCAGCCTCCGGTCTTCCAGGAGGAGTGTTGGAAGAGTGTGTACCCATTTTGGATTTTACACTCTTCCGTATAGTGGAAGCACATTGGCTGATGCAGGTAAGACATACATTTTTTCATATAAAGGCAGTTACTAGATTAAGTTGCATTAGGACTGGATAGCGACTTAAGTAACCATACATAATATATCCTTACTTTCCGTTTTTATATTGCTTACCACAAGCACGCGCACTGAACCTCTACCGCTACTGCGCGCGCACCCCGCTACACCACTTCCACTGATCCTCCCACGTCGAAACTTCGTACGCAGGTGAGTTTTGATCATACGAAGTGCACGCAACCTTTTTCTGTTGATTTTAACAAAGACATGTGTGCGTCGTGATCTTCTCTAATTTGGCGTTCTCCACCCGCATACTGAGCGATATCGTTGTGTTCTGTGGAAAGTTTATCATATAATTTTTGATGGGATCAAACATTGGAAAGGCGGAGAAAAAAACCTAGTGATAGGGGTTATGGAAAGCAGGTTTCTTTCTAGTCCTGTTTAAGGTGTATGATATCGCATGAGCTGCTTCTCCCCATAGTTACTTGAATGCGTCGCTGGCGCTTATTAGATGGTGCATGAGATTGAAAATAACTCGAATGGTCGCTTCGGATATGCGATTAGAGTATACTGTCGTTGTTTTCTTATTAAATCTGTCTCGATCAACTTGTCGTCCTTGTATTTTGCGCTATTATCACTTGCAAACGTTTTTGATGGAGCGTTTTCATAAACGTTTTGACCGGTGCTTTATATTTCAGGAAAGTCTAACATAAACTGAGAGCGCCGCTGTGGTAGGTAGAGTGGCACATCAAATGCAGTTATTGGTGGTAAGGTGTGATATATTAAGAAAAAACTGGAGTACGTGGGCTAAACCTGGAAGATGACCGGCCGAAAAAGAGATCGGATTAGTAACTATTAGTCTAAAATACATTCTCGACTTTCCAAATGGTACGATTGGTTGGACCAAGAACAGTCAGAGGGGGAAAAAGTTGACAGAAGGTAACGCAACCCAGAGGAGCTGTGATCATGTTTAGAAAATGTTCAAATGATCGGTGGACGGCATTTATTAGGGCTAAGGGTCGGTTTTTCGAAGATCAGGTTGGTGCGAGTCGATCGAGTTACAACACCGGATCAAGTACACCTTTGCCCGTCCAAAATGAAAAGGTTTTACAACCAAAGTGAAACAGGTAGCTAAGTAAAATATATTTAACAATTTTTGCAACCAAAGTGAAATAGGTAGCGAATTAAAATATATATCAAACAACTTTTGCAACTAAAGTGAAAATCCTTGCAACTAATGTGAAATGGAGCAATTAAATAAAAACAAAGAAGATAAATAATCCTCAATTTTATCATTTTACATTTTGCGATGTCTCGTGCCCGCAAGGTCCAAGATGTGGAAGCTCATAAACGTGTTCTCAAAGCTTTCATCGAAGGAGGAGACTGGAAGACCGTCGTGAAACACAACGGTGGTCACCCGCAACCGCCTGGAGCATAACGAAGCGTGGTACGGTGATGTGTAAACCTCGTGAGGGTGCGCGAGCGCGGACGACAAAAATTACCCCAGAATTTAAAGAAGCCATGGAGGATTACATTAGTGAAGACTGCACCGTAACGATGAAAGATATTGTTGCGATGAATATTTTTAATTTCGACGTGATGGTATCGGAATCAACTGTGATCCACCACCTATGCGGCTTACTATATCCATAAAAAGGTAGGCTATTGTCTATTGAATGTACCGTCTTACAAATATGTAGTTTAATGTATTATGTAGGTCCGATTCGAGCCAACTATCGTGCAACGACGTGATCAACAAACGAAAGCGGGAGATTCTCGCCACGGATCTACTTAATCACATCACGGACGGTGCATTTATCGTGTACTTAGATGAGACTAATTTCAATTTGTACTGTGCTCGTGATCAGGGGCGAGCTAAGATTGGAAACCGAGCTATCTTCATGCAGCACCCTTCCAAGGGTCTAGCTTGCAAGTACATTGCGCTGTTTCTACTGCGTGTGGATTAATTCTACATCGGATGCAGCGTGTATCCATCAAGATGGAGCACAATGCTGCTTTTGTTCAAGATGTGTGTGAGACAGTTCGAAATTTAGATGTTTATAAGGAACGATATATCGGTAAGAAGATCGTCATCGTTTTTGGTAATGCCCCGGCCCACAGCCAAACAGAGATTCTGCGTGGACATCGAGGCTCAAGAGGACCTGGAGCCGCTTCGACTTGGGCCTTACTCACCAATGTTTAACCCAACTGAAGGTAGGGTTACGATGATGCATATGATGCATTGTGCAAAACATTAATTATTTCTTATGTGCAGGAGCGTATCTACGCGCGCACTAGGACCAGGTTTTCAACCACGACATCCGCAGCGCGCCCACGCTTTCAAGACAGCGCATGCTCCTGCTCGAGGCCGCTGCAGCTCAAGCCATCAGCGTTATTGATATAGATCTTGTTAACGCGATAGCAATGCACAGCATTAATGCACTCTACGCCGCTGTACGCTTCGAAGACATGCAGTATAGAATCTATATACTCGGAATACATTTTTTATTCAGATACCTGTTAATATGCTATTAAGTTGTGTCTCTACAAAAGCTGGTCGCGCACAAGATGCAGGCATTCACGCAAAATGCCTCCACCATCGATACGCCCACTTATAGCAACAATTCTTCTTTTCTCCTTACTAGACCGACCGCAATAGCGAGTTTCTTCTCCACGTTGAGAGAGCTGAAATTCGGGCATCTCCATTACCCGCTCATGCGCTGCCATTTGATGCATGAAGATTTTCAGGCGATTCGTATTCACTCGTCATCCCGCTGCTGTTCAGACTAATGCTCAGATATTTCTCTCCTACGATTCGATCCGATTGAGGTACATCAGTCTCACTTGGTACCGACTTTTGCATTTATATCCGCTTTGCAGACAACGTTGTTGCTCCTTGCCCAATACTTTGGGCGTATTTACATCTTCCATCTTGTTCATTCGAGCAAGAATGAACAAGCGCTGCTTGATCGATAACGCCTTCTTTTTGCCATTCACTTTCTTTTTCAGTGGGAGGCCGGACGTATTACCTTCAGCCTCGACTGACTTAGTCTCCATACCTTTTGAAACCGTGCCGTCTCCAGACGTCGTTTTACCCAGTGTATTCGAGCCCGTACTTGTTTCATCATTCATGGCACCCTTCCTAGAGATAGGTGCACTCATTGTCTTAGCCATCAACGTTCTCTTACCAGACGCAACAACAACATTCAGTCTTTGAAGGTCCATCGCAACGTCCTTCCGGCGTTTTAAATGCTTCTTTGGGGTCGGTAATGTCGACGAGGGTGCAGGCTCCGACTCAATTTCATCGTCGTCACTTTCCACGTGCTGTTTGAAGGGCATTTTGGTTGCTTGAGCCTGTCGCTTTGATTCTGCATTCGAGAAATCGAAATCTAAAGGTGGAGCTCCGATCTTTTTTGCAAACCGCTTTTGAAGTGTTGATATTTTTTTCTTAATGGAGATGGCTTTGGAGATTCCTGGTGCGCTGGCAAAATCAAACTCCTCGTTGACCGATCCACATCGACATCGGAATCACTGCTCTTATCCTGCGACAAAACGTGCATTAGGTCGTTACCCGGCAGCTCTGGTAGGGGGATCTCCTTCCCATTAGTTTCTTGTCGATTTTTCTCCGACACTAGATCCTCAGCATCAATTGATCGTGACGATAGCAATGTTGTGGGTGAAATTCTCTTGATCTTTGTCTTTGGGGCCTGTTTCGGCTTGGACCTGTTTCGGCTTGGAAACTTTCAACTTCCGTGCTTTCACCTTTGTTGAATGAGTAGCCACGTGTAAATCCTCGTTCGTCTGTGTGCCTTTAGCCGCGATCTGTGGTTTCTTTTTTGTATCCCTTTGCCCACTCTTTTTCCCGTTCGAGACGGTCAACTTGTTCTTGTTCACGTTTCCTTCGTTGCTTCACGTGATCTTGACGCTTCCGTCGACGCAACGCGCACTCGAACTTTCGATCTTGTTTTTCGATTTTCTCCATTAGACAAACGTACTCCCGTGTTTTTCGCAGATTCTGCTCTCGTAAATCAAGGCATTCTCACTATACTTCTCCCCACAGAAGCATTTCAAAAGCAATCAATGCGAACTCATGAAAAAATCCACACGTTTCGCGACGCAAGAAAACCTACACACTGTAAATTACATGCTTCTACGGTAGAAGGAATTCTTCTTCGTAGTAAGGTCAACCAATCTCGTTCCTCCTGCTGTCTGGTGACTCCATCGTGAGTTTTATTCTTCCAAGACTTGAAGTGACCCACACGATTTAGCACGTATTGATTAAAAAGACTGTAAAGTCACCACGTTGATAAAATTGAGGTTTATTTCTCTTCTTTGTTTTTATTTAATTGTTCCATTTCACATTGGTTGCAAGGATTTTCACTTTGGTTGCAAAAGTTGTTAAATATCTATTTTAATTCGCTACCTATTTCACTTTGGTTGCAAAAATTGTTAAATATATTTTTTACTTCGCTACCTATTTCACTTTTGTTGCAAAACTTTTCATTTTTGACGGGCAAAGGTGTAGATCTAATTCTGGCATTTCAATCGAGTAATTAAGGCAGGATCATACAAATCGACTGTGATCAAATTCAGGCATCCCAGTCGAGTAATATGGGACGATAGACAATGATCTACTTCGGCTATCGAATCGAGTAGTTACGGATGATCGAAGGAGAGCTAACTTGGACCTTCAGACGAGAAATTGTGGATAGATCGGAGAATATCCTGTGGAGATCGGCATTATTGAGTCTCTCTATCGACATCAGATTGGACACCTACAGAAGCGTTGTCGGCGAAGGACGATCGGCTTCCCTCGACGACTATATTCGACCAATCACGTGGCAGGAGGTAAGAAAGCAAACGTTCAGGTAAGTTAAGCGACTTAGTGTGGTGTAAAAGGATGATGGGGTCTGAATTCGTTATTGCCAGTCATCTATTTACCCTTTAAAATATTGTCGTTGCGGCACACTGTACGTGATTTGAGAACGAAAGATAACCTAAGCCCTTCTGGTCCTAGACGAGACCTGCAGGCGAAAAATGGCTTAAGGAAATCCCACGAGGGGATTTACTTACGGACATAGGATCTTACACGTCATAACCATTATTTGGAATACGGACTTAACTAAAAAGGTTGGGTAGCTATAATATTTGTTTTTCAATCGAAGATCCTGATTATTACTAAAAAGGTTGACGTTTCTTCTATAGGTTTCTTGGATGAGCACTCTTATTTGCTGAACCGATCGACAAAGCAATCTCGATCGGAGTCGTCTTCGGCACATAGGTTAAGTACCACCTTAACCCGTGCCGGTATAGGGTCTCCAGCAAGGGACAACCCGGTTCCATCTAGGCTTGAATGAAGATGATAAACGGTGTGGACCGATAGTTGAGCGTCTGGGTTGAGCGACTTGGCCGGTGGCGCTGACATCCCAATTTAGAATCTTGGTTCTAAATTGGGATGTCAGCGCCACCTAAATGGTGCGCCAGCTCGGATCACTTGGTGTCCTTGGATATCGCGGGGATTTTAAAGATGATGGTGATTCAACTATCAAAGGGGAGATTGTTTCTCGTCATTCCCAATACTGCTCATTTGTGAAGGAAGCGACGAAACTACTCCTCATGAGACTCCGGTTGAAGAGAGATCGGCTTATAGTAAAATCAACTTTACCTAGATACGGAACAAGATGCCAATCTCAATCCAATGCGTTTATATAGAAAATAAATGAAAAAATAGAAATGAAATATGAATGAGATCGTTTTTTACAAGAAGCCAACAAAGAGGCACTTTGATCTTATCAGTTCTTTTAGCCTGATTAAGGAGATCGGAATCACGATGGCGCCTGAAATCAAACAAACTTTTTCGATCCCGACCTGGAAGTAATCGAAGAGGTTATAAATTTGTTACATGATCACATGAATCTGTTAGTGGGGGTAGGCCTATCAATGCATTTGACTGGGTCTCATCACTCTCATCAAATCGATCAGCCAACAGCGATCCGCGATCCCAAACTGGAGAGCTTCCCCCATCAAGACGGAATCCACCAAGTCATTTGTCGGCATTACGCGTATGGCATAAGGTACGAATACAACGGTACTTAACAGCCCTCCGATCAAGCTGGAAAGTTTAGATCGAAAATTTACATTCTATCGCTGCCAAAAAGGAGACCGATTTAATTCGATCAGAAGGTCTCGAAGGTTGATCAGGAAGATGCCAGCATGTACTTGATCCTGTTTTAATCGAAGACGGCGCGATTTCTTGAAAATCATTGCCGATCAAATCAGGCCGCACAAGTCGTCGCGGATCAAGCAGCTCAGAAAAATACACCCAGCTGGAGCCCCACGTGAAAATGGAATCTTTCAACTCTAAACAAGCTACGAGGCAGTATAAGAAGTTGATCGGGCACCCGGATGGGGCCTCTCACTAAATATCAATATCTGTTAGTGATGTGAAAATGGAGTACCAGGCGAACACTTCGATCATGACGATCTAGACCTTTGATTATCTCGCAGGCTTCATCCCATGCATATGATGTCGATTCAGGAACGATCACCAGAGTTGAATGTCTGCTACATCCGATCATAAGGATATTACAGATAAAAATATGGTGGTCCAAAATCCGCATTTCTGCGGGATCAGTATCACCAGAAGGAGAAATGTCTAGGATTTGCCAGTCGGATAAAGTGACCATTCAAGAACTGGATCCAACGGATCTGTCGAGAGGTCAGATATTTGGTAGCCCTAGCGCTTGAAACAAAGTATTACAGTCTTGGTAAGAGTGTCGCTAGACAGTATAACAATGTCCGAAGAAACACCAATCGAGTATCTCCACCGTCCGCGCTAAAAGATTATTTCGCACTCAAGGAAACTACCTACCGTTTGCTTTCTTTCAAAGGAACAAGATGGCGTTCGGACAGAGAAAATCTCGTCAGATCTATCAAAACCGGTTGACTACGCTTTATATGGTATTTTAAGATCAGTCCCGATTGGAAGTCGAGCGATCTGTGCGATACATTTACTGAAGGAGAGTCAAATCGAGGCCTTAAACTCTCGTTCTTGGGAAGGCAATGTTATATCAATTAAGTTTTGGTCACTGCGATCTCCTCGGATATGTTGTGCAAAAAGAACGAACGGTTGCTATATACCTGTGAACGCTGGAATCTATTGAGCATTGTAGTTAATAGTTCTTGGGAAAGAAGACACTTAATTATTTCGGTTAAAGTGTGTCATTCGGTGGTTTAAAATCGACCCCTAAAGACTTGGAGTCGCTCACTCTCTTAGACCGTCGGGGGGATGCATAATTTTCTCGCAAGTTGAATTATTGCAGCATTTATTGAGATTTTCGTAACGCACGCGACAATGCTATATGAGGGAGGTGAATTGTTTTCGCTCCGAGAACTTAATCATCAAGATAATGGGCGGCCGGGACCAGAAGTCTTCAGCCATATCAGAACATTTTATTACTCATACTATCGTCACAGTTGGTATGCTTAAAGCGAAATGGCTACGACACCTGTTCTGAAGAATTGGATCCAAAAAATTCTAGTGGGGTTTATCTACATGAAGAAGTGTAGAATCTCCCTTTGCTTGCTCCAAGAATACGACTGTACATATTATCCTCTCACGAAGACAAGACGAACGCCACACCAACCGTAGTTAATTATGTCATTACGCATAAAAAGATATTGTGGTGGAGCAGCTGATCAGAATTTTTGAGGTTCGATCAGGCGTTCCTACAGCGCCCGGACTACCGACTAACGAAGGCGGTCCTCCGGTTGTCCTGTGACAGGCCTGCGTCTTGCTCACCTTGTGTACCCGACGGTTTGGGCGTGGGTCGCTCTCCAGGTGACTGGGACGTAGATCCGTGCAATTCCTATGCAGATCGAGGTGGTTCGTAGCATATCGACGGGTGTCGATAAGGTGAAAAAAAGTCGATGACCAAGATCGATGATCGATGATCTTGCGGTGAATCAACGAGATTTCGGATGATCACGAGTCTATGATCAAGATCGATGATCGCAGACCGATGATCAATGGATGATCAAGGTCGATGATCGCAGATCGCAGATCGCGGGCTGATCTCGTTGATCTTATACGAATTGGCGAGATTGCGGGTTGATGATCGCATATCGCAGATCGCAGGTCGAAGATCGATGATTGCAGATCGACGGTGTCGATCTAGTGGTGATCGGCGAAGGGGTACTTGATCACGCGGCGGAAGTCTTCACCACTTGATCTCCGAGCCTCTTAAGCCTAGATCGCTAAGGCAACACCCAATATATTATGTATTCCTAGCCTAAACTTAAGAGGAAGGAGGTCGATCTGCACTTTCTACGTGCAGATCGACGGATTTCACACAAATCCACCTAAGGTTCCCACGGGGAGCTTAGAGCAGCCGAACTTCTAGGGGAAAGATGAAAACCAATGGGGGAAGAGGTGAGAACACTAGGCTCAATCACTTCCCAATAACCTTTCCAAGGAGTGCCGCTGACACAGCGGGCGGAGTTGCGGGGCGAGTTATCGAGAACTTAACGTCTGCCGGCGGGCCAAAAAAGTGCACTAGGTGCTCCCTCCCGGGATGTGTAAAGGTGCGTGCAAAGGAAGGGAGGCGAGAGGTAAACACGCCGTCCCTAGGGATGATCTGAGTGATCGGACTCAAAAGGAGAACTTTATTATTGCTTATATCCTGAAATCTACCAATTACCTAATATCAACCAATCAGAGCTATCCATCCTGATGTGCACTATCGACCAGTCAACCTGATATCTCAGTCATCCGTCGCTTAACACTAGGTACCCGTACCTTATGTCGCTTCTGATCCGATGTCTCGTCCATGTACACCACAGTTGGCCACAAAAATCTACTGTACGCTTCCCCACAACCGCCCCTGAGCCTCGTCCCAGCCGTACAGCGGTTGGGGCGGGGGTCGATCATGCCGTTAACACCCATCAATGATGACATCGTCGATCATGCCGTTAGCCATCACCCATCAATCATGACGTCATCGATCATGTCATTTCCACCCAATGATCAGCCCTTTCTCCCATCGATCGGGTCACCTTCGATCACATCGTTACCACTCTGCGATCAGGTCCCCGTCATGCATTTCCACATTTCCTTCGACAAGTCGATCATGCAGGCGATCACGAATAGTACCTCATCCCTCGATCGGTCTACGGCAGACATCATAATCTCGGTGATTAATCAAGCATGCGTACAGCAAGAGACGCTCCGCACGCGAGAGGAGAATTTCGTCGTGTTGAGTGACTTGCTCTCGGTGCTCGAGGACTCCGTCACGATGCTTCGGAAGCAACACGCATGCGCTGTCCTTAAGCTTGCTGATCGCGAGGAGGAGATCATCAAGCGGTTCCATGAGCAGATTGCGCCCTTTCGCGATCATGTCCGTGCGACGGTCACAGATCTCAAAGCCAGACTGAAGGCTGCCGAGGCAACCGTATCAGACCAACGTGCCCAGATCCGCGATCTGGAGGGTGGTCGTGATCGCGCTCGTTATCTGCTATCGGTCCAGGAGGAGACCATCGCTGATCAAACGCAGGAAATCTCGCGCCTTGAGGCGCCCCCAGATCAAACGATGCTTTATCAACTCCGACGACGCTTGGACACGCTGCAAAAGGAGCATGATCAGGCCATTTCCAAGATCAAGCGCCTGATCGCGAGGTTGATCAAGCTCACCTCCAAATCCGAAAAACGTAAGAGTCAACGTGATCGTATCCGGGCGGAGAATGAAACCAATCTTTTGAGGATAGAGGAGTTCGTCACCGCCATGTCCCAGGTTGATGAACTACGTGATCGCCTCGATGGGGTGTCGACCAGCAAGGCCGAGCTGGAGAACCTACGTGCCCAGACTTCCAAGTTACAGACGGAACTTTCGATGGCACGGCGCCGCCTCGGTCACGTATCCGCAGATCGTGACGCACTGCAGACGAGTTGAGACGTGATCGAGTCGAAACTACGCAATTTCGTTCGTACTGCTCGCACGTCCAATCCGTATTGGCTGATGCAGCGTTGCAGATGCAAATTGCCCCGGTTGCTGGCGCTTCTTGTGCGTATTCTGGTCAAGCTGTAAGCTCGTCTGCTGATCTTCAGGGTGATTCACCACAGGATTCCTTAATTCGGCCTGCCTCTCCGCTCAAGAGACGTGCTCAGCGCTCACGATCCACATCTCGGTCCAAGCGGCAAGGTCAAGTTACTCCTACTTCGGAGGGGAAGTCGGATGATGATTGTCTGCTTAGTCCCGATCAGCCGGATGACGATCAAGGCGGTTCTTCTGCATCGATCAGCACTCAAATTTTATCCCCCCCCTGCCCCACGATCAGCGAGCTCGAGAGTGAGGGTTCGCTCGATCAAGACTCTGCAGGTTTCCTCTTCCCTCGCACGTGCTCATACAAGTCTCTGATCTTGATGCCTGATGGTGCACAAGATGTGGACATCTTGCCGTGGACCCCGTCCCGTATCAACTTGACGGCTTCGATCTGGGCAACATCTCAGTAAGCGTTGTCTTTGACTAATTGACGTGCCCCGTGGGATGGTTGTTTGCAGCTTCCATCGAAGCCCCTTCTACTGATAGGTGGTGTAATCACTTGACCACCCAGTCGGAAGTGGAGCTGCTATACGCGCGACGCCCCTGGGAGTCCTTCAAGTGTATGCTGTCACCCATCTCTTTCCGCTCAGTCGGATGGTTTACTGACTTCGAAGCGAGGTACCAGACGTTCCTGGACCATCGTGCCCAAGCGATCTGGGAGTCGACTCATCACCTTCCAATAGATCGGGACCTCAGGGAGCGCGAAGCCTTCTTCCGCGATTACTACGAGGGTAGACTTCAGCGTAGGAGTCGCTCCGGGGAATTGTGGTAGAAGCTGGTGGAGTTTGTGGTGCATGGTATGATCGAGGGGATATGCGATCTTGACATTTTCCTGGACCCGTCGATCTCTCACTGCGCCCGGAACCGCCCCTTGAAGCTGCCACGGCTGATGATGGATCATGGTACCCAGGGTACCTATCAGATCCACCACCTCGAACCCTGCAGGATGCGCTGCGTGAAGTCTACGCGGATGAACCCTGGAGGATCCAGTATCGTCTTTACCTTGATGATCATCCCGGCCATAACATCCCTCGCTTTCGTCGTAAGTTTTATTAATCAGGCTAGCTAGTTCATCACTTCTTCCTCAATCAATAAACATTCTTGATCATACCAATTCCAATTGTTGCCTCGTCACTTTTCATGCATAAACATAAATCGATCTTCCATCGGCTCATCGCCGTTGCTCCATTACCATATCTCGCAATATCCATCGTACATTCACCACTTCAAGTCAATCGTCACTTCTCCATTAATCGTGATTTCATCAATCGATTTTCTCTAATCGAGGGTTCGTCAGTCACAATTTCAATAGTCGATTCGTCGATCATGCGTTAGTTGGACTCTTCGTCCACATGCATCACGTCCAACCGATGTCAGTTGATTATCTTCCTTTCGAAATCCTTGATCAGAACATCACAATTTAGGTCTGCCTCGTCTATCCATGATGAGCATCGTACCCCTTCCAGTAAACTTGATATTCGCGTAACGTTCTGTCGTATCTAGTATTTCGAGCAGATCGGACATCGGTGATACGATCAACTTCAAATTCGTCCGGCTCTAGGGTACTTTCCCAGCTTTCCTCAGGTAGTAACGCTTCATCGAAATCGAAACGATCTTCTACCCAAGCTGCTAGCACATTAGTAGGTCGATCTAGAAATTATTTGACCAATTTCAACTTGGATAGGTGCACCACTGAGAATATGCGATAGTTGGTTCCGGCTGTAATCAATCTTGCAGCATGATCACCGATCACCTCATCGACTCTGAAAGGTCCATGCCACATATGCGCAAGTTTCTTCGCGAACCCTTCTTTCACTCGATCTAGGTATAACCAAACCCTCTATCCGGCCTCGATCGTGTGGGTGTCACTTTATCATTATGCTTTTCAGCTCGATCAGCCATGGCTTGGTGCAATCGAGCACTCACTTGATCACGGGCGTAACGGTAGTCTTTCTGCAGCCTATATCTCCACCGACGAGCATCACGATCTTTGCGCCGAATTCCACTAAGTTGCAACGTTGATTCCAACGATGATCACGGATCCCACCCATATGCCAAGTAAAATGGTGTATCCCCACGGATCCGATCAGGGGTCGAATTTAATGCAAATACCAATGGTTCTGCATACGATCTCCAATCCTTCTGACCGACGTCTGATACATACATCTTGATCTCTCGTGTGATTGTTTGCACCATTCTTTTCGCCTTGTCATTCGCTTGTGGACGGTACGCCATAGTGGCACTCTGTCGTTGTACCACGATCTTGTTGAACACACAAAATACTTCGGGCATAAAACCGGGTTCTCGATCATGCCTGATCACCTCAATAGCTCCGAATCGGTGAAATACACACTCTTCGTAATTTTCGGCGACTTTCTGCGCTGTACGAGATGATCCAGCTTTCGCGACCACCATACCCGTGAACAGATCAGTCCAGATAAACAATTCCGTATGCCCATCTGTCGATCGGGGCAACGACGGGATATGATCCATAGCTATCACTTGAATGGGTACGTAGCTTCGATATTTCCCGGCGACATACCCTTGATCGTAGGTTGGCTCTTCCCCGTCTCACAATCTACGCATTGCCCAACAAATCGTTACACGCTGCGAAATAAACCACGCCAGTGAAAATGTCGTCTGATCCGCTGATATGTACGCCATATACCCTGGTGTCCTCCTTCCAAACTCACATGATAATGGTGGAAGACATCCGTATGTAGGGTCTCAGGTAAGACCAGCTTGATCAAAGAGTGTCGATCATATCGATCATCTTGATCACATCTGGCTTTTCCTTTAGCCATATTTCCACAGTAGATTAACAACCCTTGATCATCGACATCATAGTTGTCGGCGATTTTCGCAGTCTTTCACCTCGTCCGCGCTCAATTGTGAAACGTTACCATGCAAGTAACACCGCAAATCACAAATCCACTTCTCTTCGTTTTTCGCCTTTTAAACACGTTCCGCCCTTATACATTCTATGTATACTTCGGGCCACGTTGACGGCCGCGTCTGACGCAGGTTACGTGATCGCGTTGTAACCAGTACTTGCGGGATAGTGGGATCTTCCTTCCAAGTAATCACTTCATACAATCGGTTGAGATCGGCTGATTCTTCCCGTTGGTGTTCATCAACAATCTCACATCATGTTCCATCCCGCATTGCCGTAATGGTGATGTGATCGGCACTCTTCTTGCACTCCCTTTTAACGTGCAGCAGATCGTGATCAGGCCATTCGCGAATGCGTTTTAAAGCACGCTGCTGCAATACTTGCAGTTGCGGTGCTTTGCACTCTATTTCGCCACGCATTTGACTGATCACTAAATTCAAGTCTCCACACACTATCACCCTTCCTTTCGGATATAGCGACACTAGATCCAAGCTTAGAAGCAATCCATGATACTCTGCTTCATTCACCGTGATGTTAGGTGCATGATCAGCAACAGCGACCATGATCTTACACTCCGTCAATTTCCACACAATAGCACCAAACGCACCAACACATCGCTTAACACTAGCAGATCCATCGAAACGGATCACATATAGATCTTCGCCTTTCTCAACCGTTGGAGGTGGCACTTCAATCATCTGCCGAGGTTGCTTTTTCGGTGCGATCGCGATCAGGGCTTCATCAATTTCGTGCGAGGGGTGATACTTGCGGCTAACGCCCCTAGTACCTCCTCTTCTCCATGGACACACTTCTTTATCTCCAAGTCCCATTGTTACAATACCGCAGCCTATTTCCACAATTGTCCGTCTAGACGGTTGGATGTTAATAACCACTTCAACATAGACCGACGTGACAGGACAGTGATCGCCTTTCCGACCAGCATCGTAAAATAGACGTCCAAAATTCGCAGAAGAGCCAAAACTTCCTTTTCGACGGGGCTGTTTCAGCTCACCGCTTTTCAGTGTCCGGCTAGCACATGCGACGGGGCAATATACTTGATCAAGTTCTTGTACTAACGCGGTAGATGCTGCCCAATTGCTAGCATAAACCACGATCACCGGTGTCTTGGCCTGATCGAAATGGTGTAGGGTTGGGTCTGACGCAATATTCGCCTTTAGCATACTGAATGCCACTTGCGCCCTGATCAATCGATCATCTTCGCGATCCAGACTCTAATTGATAGATGATCGACCCTTTAATTCTTGATAGTCCGTTTCTCGTAACTCATAGAGTACAGCAGCATAGATAGCGAAGTCTTCAGTAAATCTACGATAGTAATTCCGACTTCCCAAAAACGATTGCATAGCAAGCAAAGTACCAGGAAAAGGCAAATTGATCAGATCATCCAAATTCTTCGGATTTGTTTCTAAACCACGTCTAGAGACGTGATGTCCTAAATAAGGAACTTCACTTCGCCCCCAGTACAATTTGGCCACGCTGATCGACAAGTTCCACTGATCGCACCTTTCCAGTAGATTCCGCACCTTATCACACAAGGTCGTCCATCGTCCATGTAGATGCAGGGATCAAAATATCATCGATGTATGATCGCCGCTTCAGCACAGACGAGCCCGGTGTCTGATCAGGCTCTCCCACAGTAAATACATCAGCTGACTCATCAGCACCGTCCTTAACCTTGAGATACCCATACAGTGCATTGTCGATCAACCGCTGGTAGATCTGCGGAGAATTCTTTAGGCCAAAGGGCATCCGATTCTATTCGAAGAATCCAAACGGGATGACAAAAGCCGAAATCTGACGTGCTCGATCGGTCATAGACACGGGATGACAAAATCCGAAATCTGACTTGCTCGATCGGTCATAGACATGAACCAAAAACCACTTGCCATATCCAAAGAACAAAACCATAACGCCTTATACAAATCTTCGAGAAGATCAGGGGCATTGGGTACACCATCAAACGTGTGAGTTGATTCACCGCGCGATAATCAATACATAAGCGAATATCAACCCCATTCTTCTTCACGATGATCACTATAGGTGATGCCCAGGGTGACGTAGATGGCTGGATGATCTTCGTGGCCAATATCCCCTTGATCAAGGCTGATAACTTCTCGCGAAATTGTGGAGCAAACTTCCGACACTTTTGAGAGATCGGGCGTGCATTGCCTACGTCAATATCACAAACAACTCCACGTGCAGCAGGAGGTAACGCGTTCCCTTTCCCGATCAACAGATGTTTCTTCGCCCAAATTATATCTCGAAGCTGATTAATTTCCTCTGCTGTATTGATCAATGGATCACCGACTTGCAGATCGTCTTAGGTCACTTCTTCGGCACTTGCTGACACCTCAGGAAGCGTAGCAAGCTGTTTCTCCAACTCTTCCACGAACAAATCTCCCCCTTCATGGTAGAAAACTTGATCATGGATAGGAATCACACCAAATTCACCATTATTGACTGAGACGGGGTGCTCACGCATATCTTAACCAGGCTCATCTCTTGCAACAGATCGTTCAACTTCGTGACCAAAGGTCGGACCCTTCACACTCGGCTCTTGATCGCACTTCTCTTGCGCTTCTTGAACCTTCTGCGATCTTCCGGATACTAATTCCACAGATGCCGTGACCGAGTCCGTAGGTCGTACCAAAATTCCTTGAGGAATAGGATACTCCTTTTTCTCGACCAAGGGACCTTGATCGACACTTTCTTGATCGTCATGCACAGAATAGGTAGAAGCTTGATACGCGAGATTTGCCACTCCTTATAACGATTAGACCCCACCGAAATAAATCCAGGGCGATGGGGCAAGTCGTCATTATTCATCCAGATACCTAAAATTTTATCGTCTTGTAGGATGATCGGATGATCAGCGACGTTCGTAATACTCAAATACCGTAGATTACCCACGCCCCTAGCCACAGTGAAGACCCAATTCTTTCCGCGAGTAATCCATAACTCCCGAGGTCGCTGATCACGAATACGAACCTCAGCAGATCTACCTACTGGGATCTGCTAATACTGATCAAGTTTCATAAAGTTTCCACTTTACCCATACAACTGCCGACGCCCTTCCAGTGGGATGATCACTTCATCAGGCAAACTTAGTGTGCCGTGAGCTACGTCCAATCTAACACCAGCTGGGATCATAAAATCCATTCCCAATATAACATCTTGACCAACGAGTTTCCCCACCCATGCATGGAAGTAATAAACCAACGAGCCCGCTAATGTCGCCTCGATTTTAGTGCTCCCTTCTGTGGGGTATGCACTTTCTCCGATACCGACAAATTCTTGTGTTTGGCTCGTGTCGATCTGACAACCCACCCAAAGAGCAAAGGTTGAGTCGATGATCGACACTTCGGCACCAGAATGAAATAACAACGTGGCTTGTTCGTTATTAATTTTACCGCTTGCCTTGGCCTGTTTAAATTATTTCTTGGGTGAGTGATACTTCCAATATCCACGTGATTCACCCAGAAGTAGATCAACTTCTATGAGCACCGGGGATCGAGAAAACTCATCAATACGGAAATTAGCCAAACGTGGTAAATCAGACTGATCACATTTTTCATTATTCTTCTCTCCTGCTCGATCAGCCTTCTTCTTATCCACATATGCAAAAACACACAGACTAGAACGCTCGTCTCGTACCATATTCCAACCTGGCGATCGTCCTAGTTTAACATGTCCTCAGCTTCCTTGGGAAACATTCCGGCATGCTTGGTAGGGTTGTACCACTGGCGAATGCGATGGTAGAATTACTCCATCGAGCACTTCCCGCATCATGAATTTCGCCGCACCTCGGCAGACATACAAGCAGTGATCCACCATCTTGATCCCGCGCACTGCTTTAGGCTTCCGCGCTGAGGGAGATGATCGAGCATCGCCAAATTTCTGACGGAATAGGCTAGTGCCTACCGCCGCCTGAGGCTGGCACGACTTATTGCGCGCATAAGCCCGCAGCGTCTCTTCCAAATCAGTAGCATTATCCAAACGCAGAAGTGCCAGTTGATCAGCGAGTTCGCGATTAGTCAACGTGTCGAGAAAATGTTGCACATGTTCGCGCAAGACCGTAGACGGACCTTCCTTGATCGACAACTTGGGGCGGGTTTTGCCACATTCCACCGGTGAAGATACTCTATAGGAGTTTCATCAAATCGCTGTTTTATTTAGTAATACCGGCGAGATGCCGATTGACCACTTCCACAGTACTGAGTTTCGAACTCTTCGACAAGACTTTTCCAGCTTCCACGCGTCGATCGGCTCAACTGTCGATGCCAATTGCGCGCCGGTCGTTTAAGAGGATCACCTATGATCAAAAACTTCTCATGATCAGAAGCTTGATCACGCATAAATGATGACTTAAGACGACTAATCCAATTCCGCGCTTGATCTTCATCCACTTCTTTCCCTAATAATTATTTCAGATCACTGATCGCGGACATCCGGATCCTGGGAATAGGCTGTTGATCAGGCACTCCAGTCTGCGCTGACGCAACCGTAGATTGTTGAGGCAAAGTGATCGGCTCATCTGGATCGATATAATCACGCTGGGATTGTTGACCATGGAACGAATAAACAGATTCCATGTGAACATCCTTAACCGTCGCCGATCTTCCTGGCTTTGACTGATGATCACGGAGCGAATGCACGGATTCCATGTCAACATCCTTGACCGTCGCAGCTCCACCTGGATTTGGCTGGTGAAATTTCGTGCGTACCACTTCAGGTGTCGCCTCTCCTCTTTTCTCAGCCAAAAACCGCCCCATAGCCTTACTAAAAAACGCTTTCAGCCGTGGGTCATGCGGTGATTGATCATCTTCTGCCTTGGATGATCGAGATTCCCTTTTCACGACCGAGAACTTTGCTTCATCCTTCTGGCAGATCGTCATCCGGGTAATCTTGGGTTCCACGCTATGATCACTTCTCGACTCCGCTTCAGAAATATATCGCCCCCGGAAGGAGCAGATTCATAACAGGATGATACCGTGTGTTCTGCCACGTTGATCGACGGGCCCGTTTAAATTTTCAGCGGAGAGCGAGGGGGTTCCACCTTAGTAGATCGACCCACTATAGGCACCAACAGATCAAACAGCCGCTGGGTAGCGGTTGCGACATCTTGAGGGTCCTGATCAAAAACGTCTTCAGCATCGTAGGCGCCTGTCGTCAGACCAACTTGCTTGATCATGCGTGTCATCCCTAACACCAGCTGAAGCTTGTCCTTCCCATCCGTCACTGGTTGATCGACTGGTCCGTACAGCTTTCCTCTGATCGTGACCTTGAGTAGGCTCATGATCGAATCCATCAACAAGAAATCTTCCAGTTCCTTCCTATAAAACGTCCTCACCAGATCAGATTCTGATGGCGCCATACTTGATCGACTTTCGTCACTCTTTGACCCCAGCGCCTTCCGCAACGCCTTCGGTTGGTCGGTCTTGTAGTAAGTCACCACCGGCTTCCAATCCGGATCATTATATCCATATGCAATTGACGGATCACAACTTGCGTTGTGATCCGCAGGGGTTCCCGAATGAGCTTTGGGAGGTGATTGAGGCTTTTCCTCCTTTGTTATCAGGGTACCTCCCCAGGTCCTGATGATCAGCATTTCCTTTCTTCTTCTGGAGTGACGACTGCTAACTGCCTCCCTTCGTCACAACTACCTCCTACTTTTCCACTTTATTCTTCATTTCTGCTTCCGCTTCCGTTTTCACGTCCGCGTCAGCGCCATCTTGCAGGGAATCGTGGTGATATCCCGAGTCGACCAAAGATCCGGTCACGCGCACCAGTTTTGTGGAGCGGCTGATCAGAATTTTTGAGGTTCGATCAGGCGTTCCCACAGCGCCTGGACTACCGACTAACGATGGGGGTCCTCCGGTTGTCCCCTGACAGGCCTATGTATTTCTCACCTTGTATACACGACGGTTTGGGTGTGGGTCGCTCTCCAGGTGACTGGGACGTAGATACGTGGATTCTTATGCAGATCGAGTGAACTCGTAGCATATTGACGGGTGTCGATCAGGTGCAAAAAAGGCGATGATCAAGATCGATGATCGATGATCTTGCGGTGAATCAACGAGATTTTGGATGATCACGAGTATATGATCAAGATCGATGATCAAGGGATGATCAAGGTCGATGATCGCAGATCGCAGATCGCAGGCTGATCTCGTTGATCTTATACGAATTGGCGAGATTGCGGGTTGATGATCGAAGATCGCAGATCGCAGATCGACGGTGTCGATCTAGTGGTGATCGGCGAAGGAGTGATCACGCGGCGGAAGTCTTCACCATTTGATCTACGAGCCTCTTAAGCCTAGATCGCTAAGGCAATACCCAATATATTATGTATTTCTAGCCTAAACTTAAGAGGAAGGAGGTCGATCTGCACTTTCTACGTGCAGATCGACGGATTTCACACAAATCCACCTAAGGTTCCCACGGGGAGCTTAGAGCAGCCGAACTTCTAGGGGAAAGATGCAAACTAATGGGGGAAGAGGTGAGAACACTAGGCTCAATCACTTCCCAATAACCTTTCCAAGGAGTACCGCTGACACAGCGGGTGGAGTTGCGGGGCGAGTTTCGAGAACTTTACGTCTGCCGGCGGGCCAAAAAAGTGCACTAGGTGCTCCCTCCCGGGATGTGTAAAGGTGCGTGCAAAGGAAGGGAAGCGAGAGGTAAACACGCCGTCCCTAGGGATGATCTGAGTGATCGGACTCAAAAGGAGAACTTTATTATTGCTTATATCCTGAAATCTACCAATTACCTAACATCAACCAATCAGAGCTATCCATCCTGATGTGCACTATCGACCAGTCAACCTAATATCTCAGTCGTCCGTCGCTTACCACTAGGTACCCGCACCTTATGTCGCTTCTGATCCGATGCTTCGTCCATGTACACTACAGTTGGCCACAAAAATCTACGGTACGCTTCCCCAAAATATTATCATTACTGCGTATTCTCGATGCTTGATGGGAAAACGGATTAAGGTGCTTTCACGCCGATCTACCCTGGCCTGTTTAATACCACAAAATATGTCAGGGTAAGATTTGGTTGGGAAGATGATCGACCATACTATCGAGGTTGTCATTGGAAATCATAAAATATACCAGGGGCGAAGATAAAATCTTAAGCGATCATAAAATATACCGGGGACGAAGAAAATATACACTATCATAACGCCAACGGCGGAGGTGGATGAAGCTCTCATCGAGATCGCGCAGTCAAAATACCGTTGACAAAAAGGCAATTTACCCCCACGATTGGTTTATTCGTACAAAGAGGATCGGCAATAGTGAAGAAAGAGCCATATCGTAGAAGTTGCCGTAAGGGACTGTATTGGCCGCCGCATTGGATTATACACATAAAATCACTATAAATAAGGACAAAAAGTACCATGGTCTATTACATTACCTGAAACTACTCTGGGCCCAGAAGAAAGGTGGGATCATTATCTGCGAAGAATCTAACTTAGCAACCAGGAAGATCACGATAGAGATCGATTGCAAGGTACTTCGTAAGCTGATGAACGATCGTGTTATGAAGACATTTCAAGACTAGCTCGAATCAAGATTTACTTCATGTGAGAAGAACCGTCAATCTCCTGGCAGCTTTAGTACGCGAGATCATATCGGATCAAAAATCAGCGGTGAAGCGTTACTGGCTAAAAATCAACCGGTAACGCGATTGGATTCGATTGGAAGATGGAAAACTAAAGGGACATGGCATGTTAACGACCACATCGCAAGCCTTTATCGAACTATCATCAATCGACCCCGACCAGAAGCCTGAGAAAAGAGGCCAGAGAAAAGTGATAGTGAAAGTCCTACGAGTTGAACGCTCAGGTTGAGAAGAATAGATTGCCCCTGTGCGGTGATCTGACTATGCTAGATTAAGATAGGGTAAAACATTGCGCCATGATCGCGAGAACACGAAGTGACAAAAATGGTCTGTTATTTTCGATCATGAATCAGACAGATAGACGAAGATAGAAATCGATCAGCCAAGGTAGCTCCATGGACGTTGCCCGAAATCTTGCATCATTATCATGTTAGTTTCGAACGAGTCATCGTGATGGAACTATTTCCGAAATTTGAACGTTACTTCTTCGAATCTGTATCCCACTGCCCAGACGTCCAATTATCGGAAGGGAAACTCCGTCGACTATCTTCTTCCGAGCCCAGATCGGGCCGATCGACGTGATTGATCAATCGTTTTGGGGTGTACCCAGCAAAAACACTTCACCGGAGAAGGAGCTAGGGTAGTACTTAACTGAAATACCGAAACAATTCCGAGCGTTTTGCTTGATCGATCGGGTCAACAAAATGTGAGAGACAATTCACAAAACACGAAAGAAACTTAACTCCACCACCTTCTACATAAGACCAATTATCGCCTCGACACAATATTACGCGTTTGAAATAGGGGCGATTAACACTTGAGTGCGTGTGTCTGCCCAGAACAAATATCGTCGTGCTTCTGGCCATCCAAAGTGTGTTTATGCGCGTCACGTCTAGTCGTTGATTGAACGGAAGGGTACTAAGTTAACCCTCCTTCCTAATACCAAGTTACAAGGTACCGCAACTCTTTTTTTGGGGGAAAACACAAAACTAACACTGATATTAACGAATTAAATCTTCTTCCTATGTATACCACACTAACTCGAGTGATTTATCTAAAACACCATATTCTTAATTTTATCGCGAGATAGATCCAAAGTTGCTGTCAAAGGAACCTGATAATTCTTAATGCCTCTGAAAAAATCCATGGATGATCTGATCGGCCCCATCGGTAGAGTCTCTCAGAATAACGCCGATCGCCGCTCAATTTTGTCCATTTACGGGATCAGATACCAGACTAGATCGCCATCATACCCTAGTGCTCGTACCAGATTCGATTTTGTTGATCGTTAACCATTTATTCTTCCATCATTATTTTCCTCCAATTTGCATAATATTCCATCGGCTCCGTTGTCACATCTGACGTTTGTCCCGATTAATTATAGCGTCGTTTTTCCATCCCGGTGCAGTGATTAAGGGGACCGGGAGATTGAGGGTTCGAGTCCCACAGTGGACAGAATCCATGTTCGGAGTAGAGTCGGGTCGAAGTGTAATGAAATCGTCCCTACAGCACGCGCTTTACATGGCTTAAACCTATACAATTAAATGAGAAGTTTCCTAAATATCTCCATTCCCAGATATGAACAGGACTATCAATAGTATGCGTAGTGACTCTAGTCTCCTGAAGTGCACCTGGAGTCACAACTACTTGTACGCTTGGCAGTTCTGGTCATCTAGGATCTTGAGTGGGATTAGATTGACATGGACTCAGACAGAATTCCTGAATGGTAACTCGACGAGTCAGTGTATATCGCTAAAAGGGCAAAAACGAATCGTGTGCAAGCTTGATAAAAGTCTACGGATTTGAATCAATTTAGCTCAAGCGCTTAAGAAGCTACGGCTACGAATTCATTTAATAGAGTCTATTTATTTACACGAAGTCTAACGCCAAGATAAGAAAATCATCGCTATCTATGTTGACGGTCGTCTACTTATTGCCGCAACTCGCAAAAAAATTGATAGAAAAAGAGAATAGGTGGACCCGTTTGCATCCTTCTTAGACCATGAGTGCGAAGAGACCGCTGAAATAAGAGGCTATGGAACAACCAGAAGCCCAATGCGGACAACAGCGTTTATAAATCAAATAAAAAACACGCTCACGAAGAAACGCGACCGGGAAGATAACGGAAATATGATGTACCTGATAATTGGTTGGAGGCCCGATATGGAATATATGGTCCTACACGTAAGCAGTGTTGGAAGGGCGCGCAATTCCTGCAGCACCCGGCGTCGCCTGAAACGATTTTTGTTTTGTGACTTTTCGATAAAAACCTAGCAAACTACATATATGCATGTTATTAGTTTAAGTACTAAACTTAACACTAATAAAATCACTTTCGATTTTGATTTATTTCGCAAGAGTGATTGACTGGAGTCTCAGTACGCCGGATTTCGGGTGGGAGTTTCTCGCTATTGATTACGTGGATTGTGGATTGTGGTTTGTGAAATAAGTTACGGTTATCTCGTTTCGAGTTACGTAGTGGATTGACAAGCTTGGACGTGAATAATACAAGTTTGTTTTACGTTTTATTTGTTGGCATTACGTTACTTCCTCTGTATCTGCTACCCGCTAGTTGGAAACGATGCGCAAGTACACACTGCTTCTGTTGGAACGCGTGTCCGCGAGTACACTGGCAAAAATGAGCGACTCCGAACAAGCAGGTTATTAAATGCGTGTGAAAGTCACAGTGGGAAGCATTGTGATACACAATCGAAAGTTCCAATCAACTACGACTGGTATTCTATGGCAGTCATTGTAAGAGCATACATCACTTCTGCTTACTCAGGGGATCTAGATGAACTGAAATTAGTCTCTGGACGTGTTACGTTTATATGGGGAATTGCTCCATGACATGGAGCTCAAGGAATAAGCGCATTGGGTCGCATTATAACACAGAGGACAAATATATTGCCCTCGCATATTGCACTCGAGAGGTATGTAAATTATTACTGGAGATCGGATACAAACAACAAATCACATTTGTATTTGAAGATAATCCGGTGTGCTTTGAGTTTGCAGAGAATGCAACGCATCATGCAATGGCTAAGTATATAGACGTGAGGTATTCCGTTTGTTGAAAGCATGTGATGATGAAAAATATAGCTTAGAGTATATTGGAATCATGGAGAACGTTGCTGTGGTGAAGCGATAATCACCAAAACTCATAATGCGTCTGTCAATATCCATCACTGACAATATTGCCGATTCTCGGGGGGGGGGGGGGCGACAAAGAGATTTGCATCTGCGGTCCCCATCTGATGTATCCGTCGCTAGACGTCCAATAAGTCCTAGAGGGGGAATATGTGTGTTCGTGATCACTCATACCTGACTTTCTTTACGACGTGCCCCGACTCCAGCTCCAATAGGCGTACTGCGCGCGCGACTTGCAAACAACACAAACTAGAGTAACAATGCGAAGTAAAAATAAAAAACTTTATTTCTCCACTATCGACATCTCCACAAAGCAAACGTGACCGAAGACAATCTGAAGTTCCATCAGCTCCACTTTCCAAGTCGTACTCGCAACCAATCCTGTACTTTTGTTCTAGAAGGGAAATTCAGAAGTGATTATGTTAGAGTTAAGTCTAAACTTAATCTAACGAAAATTTATACAGTCATCCCTCCGAAACTTTATCCCCCGGTACTTTATAGCTTCTGTTACTTTATGGATTTTGGCTTCCACCGCTGTTGTTCCTATGAGTAAACCTTATACCTAATACTTTATAACATTTCTAACAAAACATAAAGTAGCAGAGGGAAATTTTTTCATAAAAAAAGGGGAAGAGGGAAAATGGAGAGAAAATATTAAAAAATATCTCAAGAAATCCAGGAATCAAGGGTACGTTGGACAGTGCTACTGTGGCGGAGATCAAGTTGCATCTGACGAGCTACCTTAAGGGCATTGCGGTGATCAGGAAGGGAAGGATCAAGCAAAGAAGCAAAGATTCCAATACCCTGAAGCTTTTCAGCCTTTGTCAGCTTTACCGTATGCTCTTCCTCCACAGTCTCTTCCTCCTCCTCCTCCTCAGCATCCTGCACATAATCCAGGATCTCACTGTCATCCAACTCAGGTTGAGCTGCCTCCCGCTCCACGATAGGATTAACGAGGTTTTCAACAGACATTGGATTACGAAGGGGTAGTTGGTTGATGGCGTCTTGAAGTTCCTGTCCAACCGCTTGCTCGTCTAGATCCATCGCAGGTGACTGTGGTATTTCCTGTGCTGCCTGCCGCTCGACTTGGTTTAAGAGCCCAGAATGACGGAAGCAGTTGGCAATTGTCTGGGAGGTGATCTCCTCCCAAGCTGCCACTGACCAACGCATAGCTATGAGCTGATCCACCTTATACAATTCAGTCTCTCCCCGCTCGTCACGATCAAGTGCGTTCTGAAGATGATGGCGGCGGTAGTGACGCTTGAATGCAGAAATAATGCCGGCATCCATCGGCTGAATTTTTGAGGTTGTGTTTGGAGGAAGAAAACCACGTTGACGTGATCAAGCTGAAGTTCCTCGGTAGTGTGCGATGGAGCGTTGTCAAGAAGGAGAAGGATTTCGCGTTTCTGCCTCTGTACACGAACAGATACAGTAATGAGTGGAAAAATGTCACAGACAATTCATCATAGCATGCATCAAAACAAACCTTCATGTCAGCTTCCAGCTTCAGCAACCACTCCTGAAAAAATACGCCAGTCATCCAGGCCTTTTTGTTATGGCGGTAATAAAAGCCCAACTGGGCACCGGTCTTGCGTTGAAAAACACGCGGTTTGGCGGCATGTCCGATGAAGAAAGGCGGAAGCTTTTCGGAACCATCCGCATTTGCCGTGAAGGCAAGAGTGAAACGGCTCTGAACACAGGAATGTTAGACAGGGAGTAAAGACTCCAAAACAGCAAAGATTTTTTGTACCTTTATCTTTTTGAGACCATCAACTTGATGCTGTGAGATTGTTTTCTCCGGGCACATGCTGTAAAACAGGCCTGCAGGACATGAAAGTGAGCATTATTTTGCCATAATCAAAGAATTTGATATTGGGAGAACTTCCATACCTGTTTCATCCATGTTAAAAACATTACGGAGGCTGTACCTAGCGACGGTGGTCCGCAAACCAGGCAGAGCTTCCACTATGGCATCATTGTCTGCAGATGCACTTTCGCCGTGGATGCGGACCGAACGCAGCCTGTGTCGCTGCTGAAACTTGTGGAGCCAGCCGGCAGAAAATTCGATGACACTCTCAGGGATGTTGAGGCTTTGGGAAAAGGTCTTTGCTTTCAGCCGGATGAGCTCACCGGTCAGCGCCACTCCACGGCTCTGGCACTGAAGGACCCAATATGCCACAGCTTCCTCGACGACAGGATGCTGGACGATCCGGGTCCGCTTGGCGCTGAGCTCGGCTGGATCCATAGCCTCAAGTTCAGCTCGCTTCTTGAGAATGTTGCTGATTGTCGCCTGAGTGATGGCTTTGGGAAGGTTGAACTTGTCCTTTGCCCAAGCAGCTAGCGCCGTCTGGCTCATATCCGGGTTTGCTGCCTTGTGACGACAGATGTCGCGTTTCTGGTCGTACGTGAGACGAATCAGAGTCATTTTACCGAAAACAAGTGGAAGGCACTAGAAAGACAATTGTGGTTGAAAACGCTTGCTGTTCTTAAGGCGAAAAAGGCGAAAAAAACTGTTTCCAATTGTCGCTTACCACACAGGCGGCTGAGATGATTGGACTTTGATCGTGTTGCCTGGCCAGATTTTTGCTTCCTGGGGTATGTGGGGGGAAGGGGTGCTTGCTTTGCTACAGTCGATGGGGAAAGCGAAAATGTTGGTGGCCTGGGGGGGAAAGGCGCCTTTTATACCTCTCCCTTGGTGGCCAGCTCGCCGTTATGCACTCAAAAATGTAAAATAAGCATTTTAAAAAGGTAAACAAAGCATTTTATTAAAAAACGATGGGCACCGCGTTTTTTTTATTAAATTTAAGTGATTTTCTACAACCTAATACCCCCCCCCCGGTACTTTATAGGGTATGCTGTCCACCGAGGTTATAAAGTAACAGAGGGATGACTGTACATGCAATTTGGTCTACCCAAAATAATTGAGTATTACCCAATTTATCCTTGCTGAAAAGTCGCAATGACTCAAAACCGTCCTTCTTGCATAGCGCGCGAGGGCGAGTCCTTTCAACAATGTGAAAGTTCTTTCTAAAGAGAACGATGTAGATCTAGCAATTTGGATTCCAGTCCCTTGGTGGATATCTCCACGGGGTCACTGTCTGTCGCCAGACGAAGTTGGCTACATGTGACGAGCTTGCCCAGTGTTGAACTTCCAATGTGCCCTGCGGGGACCTCAGTAAATAAAACTGCTATTTTTTATTATTCCCATTATGCATTGTGCGGGACATCTCATAGGCTCTAGACGGGACTCCCAACATTAAGTGCCCAGTAACGTGAGCAAATGAAAACGCCGTTATCGAATGCGTTGCAGCGTTGAGGGGTGAGTAATATGTGAACTCTCGAGATCAAGTGCTGAGCTGTGAATACTTTAGGGAAAAAGTGGTACTTGGACCTATCTACCAGTGAAAAAGATAAAAAGGTGGAACACGCGGTGAGAGGTATTTGTTATACAGAAGAAAATATACTATTTTGGAATGATAAATGAGTAAAACTTATGAGGTAGAGATCCCATTTTAGTTCAGAACTGAAATCCCGAGGTAATCCGGATGGAATCTGGACTGAGCTCGAACGGAATCCGACCAGTCTCGGTGTCCGCTCTTTAGACGGTATAAGTATTCCTCGCACTGGCCCATCAAACATATTGTGACGTAGGATACGTAGGAAAAAATAAGGGTTGGCGCATTGTTATACTATGTGACTTGATCGGATAGTTTATACGTAAGTAAGCGCGAAAAGGCCGCTGCTCGGCCGGAGCTAGAAGAGATGTGTATGTCGATCAGTTGTAAAAACGGAAGTGTATATATTTGGAAATAGAAAGATTTCTAAATCTTCCCACATGTATCCACATGCATTTATAGCCAATCCGTTTCGTATCCCGAAATTACACTTCATCCAAAACTCCAAAATAGCTACATGAAAATTCGACAGGCTATGTTACAGCAAGAAAATCTTGCCTTCACTGTACCACAGATGCCCCTAAGCTTTCACCTAGAGATTGTCGAAGCAGCAATTTCTCAAGATAGGAACGATTCGAGTGATTGAAATTTTTAAATTATCTGGAATGAATGAGGCAGTACCGAAAAAGGACGTCCATGATGGGAGTGATAGATTTAGCCGGACTTGCCCGAGGCGGCACCGGCAGCGTAGTAGTGTGGTATTTTATGATAGCGTAAGCCAGGAAAAGTTCAAAGCGGCATCGCTAACAGTGAGAAAGCATTTTCCCGGACATGCCCTAACGAGTGATGTAACCAAGATGTAATAGATTTGATATATACAGACACATTTGGCAAAACACAAGATATGAAGTATTCTATTTGAATGTATTTATCTGAATATGCCTTTGGTACCCTCTCTAACGTTCAATGTGTACAGATTGTATGTTGACTGTATACAAGGTTTCCCTTTTTAGCCAACCTGCCCGCATAAAAGCTGAAAGACGATATATAATGTTTCATTTTTTAGATGTTCAATTTATAAATTTAATATTAGTATAAGTAACTAGTATAGTACCCGGTCGTACCGACGGGGTAAAGGGTATATAACGTTAAAGCATAGAAGCAATTACGTGACCGGAAATGTAACAGGACTGATCCTGTTACGGGCTTACACTGTATTTTGCGAGGAAGCGCGCAATACAATAAGGGCAGGATTAGTTGGTAACAACTAATCCTATACTAAAAGTAAATATAAGTATTTACTTATTCTTTAGAACCCAAAATTAAGAGTGTTTATTAAATGGGTGGTTAGCGGCTAACAGTATAGTAATTACCTAACTAATATAATAATATCAAGTATTAAACTAACTGTACTATTAGTTAACCTGCATGATTCGGTATTTATACCGAATCGACTTTTCCTTCGTAGATTATAATAACTTATAATCTATTATTTGAATTTCAGTCAACGCGTCTGAAATTCAACTGTGATATTCTAACTTGAATATCAATTATGTAATGGCACCCCATTACATCAACCCCCACTTAAGTTGGCTAATAATAAATATTATTTTGGCCAATCATAAGTGGCACTTGTTGGTCGGAATTTCTCATTCCCCAACTGATTGACCATCGACTCGATGGTCGAAGAACGCGGCGTCGCTCTAAAGAGCGCTTCTGAAAACATCGAAGGAGTTTCTTCCTTTGCCTCAGCACTAGGTGCTGAGGTGTTGAGTGACACAGTGACGCTGCATTAGCAGCGTCAACTACGCAAAGGTCGGAAGACGTACCGTCTTCGACCACAGATGCTGCTAAGGCGGCATCTGGCAAGAAACAGGGAGATGTTGCTAATGCAACATCTCGCACGATGACAACCCCCGAATGGTGTGTTTCCAGGAAGGGTTCTTCCATGTTCGGAGACAGTTCTGACTCCGAACAAAGTGATTGGGGCACATCTGTCCCCACGAAAGGATCTAGCGAGTCGAAACTTGTTCGGTGCTCATCGCCTAACA
Organism: Peronosclerospora sorghi; assembly: GCA_026184515.1. Taxonomy (NCBI): domain Eukaryota; phylum Oomycota; class Peronosporomycetes; order Peronosporales; family Peronosporaceae; genus Peronosclerospora; species Peronosclerospora sorghi. The sequence goes on from CM047584.1 coordinate 12,269,103, forward strand.
GCGATGATAACTCTTGTGTCGCTGTCAGCTATGACAGCGTCAATGATCATCACAGATGGTTGCGGGAACGCAGAGCCCCACCTGGACCAATTACGTCTCCACTTCGGGGTGTTTTAACCCCGGCGCGTGGTGTTCAAGCAGGCGGTGTTCCGCCTGCTACAAGAGCTCGAACAGAAGTGGCGCCTGCCGCTTCTGAAGCGTATCATCGTACGGAACCACATGTTCCGTACAAAGTGGGGTTTTGGACCCCTGGATGGGATATTTCCCACAACAGTGGCGGTCACCGTAAACGGGACTGCCAATATGCGTTGTTCGATATCAACGTGCTGTATGACTGCGAAGACATCCAGTCACGTCGATTCGATCGAAGTACAGACGATAGACGTCTGTACTTTACTGACCTCTTTTTCCAGGTTCGATATTATTCGAGCCGGAAAGGGTCAAGGAGGAACAGGTACGATAAAGACGCCCTGACTCAGAGTTGGAACGCTTTTGTTGACAACTACAACAAAAGCCCAGATGATTACGTGAATAAAGTTCACGTAATGCGCGAGCGCTTTTTAAAGCACTCGCGAACAGGCAAAATGGAATACATCCATTTTGCTTGCATCAAAGAAGGGTTGAACTGTGGTGTCCCTTTTCACCTCGTTTGCCCGCGGTGTCCGCAGGGAGCTCCTAGTCTGTCAGAGGAGGATTTGCGGGGGTACGGTAGTTTTTCCGTACCCGCCGAAATTCAGGGCTTAATCGATGCCCTAAATGCATCAACACCTAGTGTTGATGCTACTTCGCATTATGCGTTTGAGACTCCTTCTCAAACTCAGTTAAAAGGTCTGGGGTGTCGGCCCTCAGAGCCTCAATCGGCTCCCAAGAGTCGAACTCTTGGGGGTAACCCAGCCAGCGTACTAAGTACTCGGTACGCTGCCCCTTCTTCGAAGGAACCGAGCGCTTCGAGATCAAGCTCTCGAGAATGTATCGCTTATTCCCCTGATTATCGATCAAAATTTAATGCAAAATATTATAAATTATAAGGGGCGGCAAGAAGGTTAAATTTAATGCAAAGTATTATAAATTATAAGGGGCGGCGGAGATTGAGAATTCCCTCGCCGTTGTTGTTGCGGAGCATGGTTCTTTGCTCCGCAAACTCGAGGAGGGTTGTTCCTCCTTGAGCAGCGATATGTATCACTCTGTGAAGACATATCGGTCTCTTCGCGAAAATGTCCGCGACATCCTCGGGGCGCACACTGCCCTTCAGCAGAAGAATGATCTTCTGTACATCGAGATTTCCCGCTGTAAGGAAGAGCTCGATCGGCACAAGGCTGATCTTGAGCAGTCGAAAGCGGAGGTAAAGGCTCTCCGCTCTGCTCATCAACGGCTGGAAGCCGATTACAAGTCTCTCGTGGGAGACTTGGAGAAGCACGGTATCTTCCGTGGTTCTGTGTCTCGTCGTAAGACGAATACGAATGATACGGCTTGAGCCGCCCAACATAGAATGTTGGGTGGAGCCGCATTGCTGTGGGAATGTCTACAGTATATGAATTCCCCCGAATCTCTTGGACCATGAAAGGTCCAATGTACTTAGGAAGCAACTTCCGTGTAGGGAAGTTGCTTATTGCATGTATAGGCAAATTAGTAGTACTTAATAATACCAATTCGCCTTTCCGAAAGGAGTTTTTGTTCTTCCTTTCTTGCTTGTCTGCATTTTGCTTCTGCTTATCCAAAGCAGAAGCAAGTGCATCTTTTATATAGCGTATTACAGCTTGGCGCTGTAATACGAATTCATCTACTGCTTTATCAGCAGTAGGTGCGTTTCCCTCATTGTCTGCAGCCATTGCTGAAGACACATATTCATCATATGCAGCTTCAGTTTTATTTGAAGCTGCTTCCGCTTCTACTGTACTTTCAGTAGAAGGGCCATCGTTTTGTTCACAAGTTGCAGTTGCAACTTACGCTTTGACTCGCTCAAAATTTGAGCGGGTACCTCCCCCACTTAGATTTGGCGTACCGCCAAGTAAAGCTGGGGTTCGTGGATGCCTTAAGGCATTCACGTAGAACGGTGTATGCTTAGTTGAAGAATGCACCGAATTGTTAATCGCGAATTCAGTGAGTGGCAGATAGTCACTCCACTGTTCAAAGGAATGTGCGTATGATCGCAACATGTCTACGAGAACGCGGTTAACCCGTTACGTCTGCCCATCCGTTTCCGGATGGGGCGCAGTTGACATCTTCAACTGGGTTTCCAACAATGAGAACGTTTCTTTCCAGGAACGTCCTGTAAATCTCGGATCTCGATCCGAGACAATGTCTTCCAGCATTCCGTGCAAACGGAATACCGTATCAACGAATATCCGCGCTGTTTGAGCGGCGGTTACGTTCTCTGATACTGCAGTAAGATGTACCATCTTACTGAAACGGTCTACAAAGACCACTATTCCGGTCTTCCGACTATTTTCGGGTGGAAGACCAAATACGAAGTCCATTGAAATGGACTTCCAACACTCTGTCGGAACCGGCACAGATTGCAGCGGAGCCTGTGCAGACTGCGCAGGCTTAACGCTCTGGCAAATCTCGCAAGCGCGTACGTATTTCCGTACCCACTTGTACTGGTTTCGCCAGTAAAAGTCACTTGCGAGAGAAGCGTATGTCTTCTCTCGACCTTGATGCCCCGAAATCGGTGAATCATGATACTCAAACATAATTTGATGTTTGAGATCATCGTCGTTTGGAACGACGATGCGACTTTCATCTTTTTGGTCTGTGCTGTAAAGCAGACCATCGTGCAGTCGATATCGATGCACGCAAGCGCGGAGGAACTCTGGGAGTTCGTCGCGCTTCTCACTTGATTGATTACTTAAGTAATCAATCAACAGACGTGTCTCCTCGTCTGTTTTGTACGCCTCGCGTACTTGTCGTATAATTTACGACGACAAAGCAGTCCAACGGATCGCGTTTGCACTGGCACCTTCGGTTACGTACGGTTTCGTCTCGTAATCGGGCCTTCGTGATAGCTCATCCGCTATCACGTTCAACTTTCCGGGTTTGTATTCAACCGTAAAGTTGTATTCAGCAAAGAATGACAGCCATCGAGCCATTTTTTGAGAAATGTGTGGTGAATTCACGGCCGTGCGTAGCGACGCATGGTCCGTGTAAACGACAGACGGTCTATCTCCCAAGAGATAAATCCGAAACTTGGCCAGTGCATACTTCATGGCAAGGAGTTCCTTGTCATCCACTGGATAGTTGCTCTCGGCTGGGCGCAACTGACGCGATTGATAGCAGATTACGCGATCACGATCATCGTGATCACGCTGCATCAAAGCACAGCCGATAGCGAAATCGCTCGCGTCGCAAACGACGTGGAACGGACTCTCGTTATCGGCTATATCCAAGACAGGCGCTTCAGTCAAGCTTTGCTTGACTGCATCAAAAGCATCTTGGCATTGGGTATCCCAATGCCATTCGACGTATTTCTTAAGTAATTGAGAAAGAGGTCGTATTAACCCAGCATAGTTGCACGAATACTTGTGCAAATATGTTGCCAACCCAAGGAACTTTCGAAGTTCTTTAACGTTGTTTGGCGTAGGACATTCAACGATCACCCTGATCGTTTCTGGATCAGAGCGCACCCCGTTCTTGCCCACAAAACATCCAAGAACGGGTATCTCAGGTGCACCAAAAGTGCACTTCTTTAGATTTGCATATAGCTTATGCTTACGCATAAGCTCTAACACTCCACGTAGATGTTCCCTATGGGCATCTACATCACTTTTATCGTGTTCACCCTTACTATGGATGAACACGTCATCGAAATAACTCGGTGCGAATTCTCACACCGGGCGTAATAGATGCGTTACGCATCTGCTAAACGTAGCAGGGGAATTTCGAAGCCCCTGCGGCATAACAAGCCACTCCCAAAGCATGCCGCTTGGGGCGCTTACCGCTGTGAGGGGGATATCCTTCTGACGCATTAGGATTTGATAAAATCCATCTCTTAGATCGAGAGCACTAAAGATGGTGTTCCCGCACATGCCATCAATGATGACATCTTTTCGCGGTATCGGTGTCTGCGCCGGTACCGTCGCTGCGTTCAGCTTGTTGTAAGCGTGAACGATTCTCCACCCACCTGTTTACTTTTTCACACAAAAGGTGGGGGTAGGGTGCGGTGAGATAAACTCCCGCACTTGGCCTGATTTACGACGAGCTTCGAAAAACTCGTCTATCGCTTTTAATTGATCACGCGGCAACGGACATTGCCGCGTGACACAATACTTGGTGCCTGACACGAGGTCAAGTTCATGACGAGTTCTCTTATCATTAGGGAGCTCGCTAGGTACTTCTTCTGGGAATACGTCAGCGTATTCCCGAAGTACCTCATAAATGGGGAGCTCGCTTGAAGCGACTCCCAGCTCTGCGCTTCAAAGCGCTGAACTTTGGTTTGGTCATTGGGAACCTCGTTCCCAATGTTTTCCACTTGTAATGTGGATATTCGTTCAAGAATATCCACTACATCATCTGTTGCAACGATGATACAGATCTGTTCGATCTGATCATCGTGCAAGTTTTTCCTAAACTTCTTCCAGCTTAGCGCTGGAAGATCCATCACCTCCGAACCTTCTTTCGGAGGGTGTTCCATCAACAGATACTGGGTAGCTAATCCGGTCTCCGTTTGCGTCAAGATGTTGACCGTCTCGACGGAACTGTCCATGCAATCAGACGCACTCGTCTGATGGACTGCTACACGGTGATTACGATTCACCGTGTGCGAATACTCATCATCATGGTTGCCACTGCCTACCATGGAATTTTCTTGGCGATAAGATGTGCTCGTCTGATCGGCCGCCTGTTCTGCGACACGGTGGTCTTTATCACCCGTGTGCATGGCTAACGCAACGTGGTGGGCACTGGACACCACGGAGTTGTGCTCACGATTGCACTCGATCGTGAGTTCACTCTCATCAACACGGAATTCTTTCATCGTGTTGGAACCTTCGGTCGCACAGTGGGTGTTTCCCACTGTGGATACTATTTCATTCTCACGCTGAGTGTTTCCCACCGTGGATATCACTTCATTCTAACGGTGGTCTTTATCACCCGTGGAATGTTTCTCTCCAACACGCAACGACTCTTCTGTTGCGTGTGGTAGTCCCTCTGGACTCTCACCAGCGGAGGTACCTTCCGCTGATCGTGTCGGAACAGACCTGGTGGTGCCATCTCTATCAACCAGACTGTTCGACGCTGCGGTTGTATCTTCTGATACAGCCGGATTACACACAGGGTGATCAGATCCTGTGGGTCCGCCGCAGTCGATCGATAGGTTAACCCAGTCGATCGAAGGTTTAAACTTGGACATCCATGGGATTCCAAGTATCACATCGAACTTGTCATCTAAATCGAGGACGATGAATTCATCCTCGAATGACAGTTCATTCAACTCGAAGCGTGTTTTAATCACACGCTTTGGAATAGTCACGGTTGCACCTGTTGCCAACCGGACTGACAACATACTTCGTGGGGTTTCTACCTCCACGAAGCTCAACAGCGTTAGACTCTGAGTTCTAACGAAATTGTTTGACGCTCCTGTGTCAAACAATGCTCGCATGGGCACATCGCTCCCGTGCGGCTTAACCTCCAGGGTGATAAGAGGCTTACCATCACCCTGCACCTTTTGACAGCACATAGTCCCGTCTGGGGCTATTACCCTCACATGCCCTATGTCGGCATGTGGGATAACATTCCCAGTAGGGCGCCCCGTCCCTACTGGTGTTCTACGTTTTTTGCACCAACAGGGTGATGTCCCTGTTGGTGTCGCCGTGCATCGGACGGTTCCGTCCGCTGACTGCGTGGCACTGGACGCGGTGCCATATACTCATGGGAAAAATGCCCCACTTTCGCGCATCGATTGCAGCGAATGTTCTTCTTAAATTTCGGTTGCTTCGAGTTCGAAGAAACCGTAACCGATAGGTCCATCGGCTCTGGACCTCCACCGCCCATGCTCTGGCGCGGGTGGATTTTTCTTGAGACGAAGTGTGAGCTTCGTCTGCCTGACTGCTGATTGTTGACATGCCGTTGCGGCATGTCAAAAGCGAAGGGCTGTTGAGCCCTTCGGCTGTACCCAGCATGCGATGACGCTGATCGCATGTTGAACTCCTCACGGATGCTCATGTCAATGGCATCCCTTAGAGTCTCTGGCGGGTGCTGGTAGAGACTCTGTTTGACGGGACCATCATTGAGTCCCTTCATGAAGCCAGTGACCTGCATAGCAGGGGGCACCGGCTCATACACAATATTTGACAGCAAATATTGCGTCTTCTGAGCGTAAGCTTGAAGGTCAAGCTTACCTTGCCGGAGTTCCATGAACTCCTGCCGACTACTTAGCTCCATTTCTGGAGCTTCAAAGTTGAGCTTTAGCTCAGCTTTTAATTCCTTATAAGTAAGGAACGCAGAGTCATCAGTGGCTCTGCGACTCATCGCCCATGCCCTGGCTCTGCCGCCCAGACATGTTGTGGCGAAGTAAGCTTGTTGACGTTCGTCAACAATATTTTGCGCAGAGATGGCATCTTCCACCTCTGCGAACCATCTACAAAGGGGCTTGCCCCCTTCACCGGTAAAGGGCGGTACTCGCGCCTTTACCACTTCAACGCTATGCGTTGCAGGTGCAGGTGCGGTCCGCGCTGCCTCTTGCGCGGGCCGTGCTGGATTTTCTAGGTGGTTTCGCCTAAATCGATTCACCACCTCTATCACTTCCTCCGGGGTCTTACCCAGGAGGAAGGTAATGATGTCGGTCCCCATGGACCGAACCATTTCTACCGTCGCGTCTTTACTACGCGACAAGAAGTGGGGGAAGTGTTTCGTCACCACTTCCAGCGTTCTCTCTCGCTCGGCAGGCGTCATGTCTCACGACTTGATGCCGAGCGGCTCTTAATCTTCGCTCCGCTAGTTGACTAGCGGAACGGAACTGTGGTCGTTAAGACGGACCACAAAGTGCTACCAGGTGTAACAGGACTGATCCTGTTACAGGCTTACACTGTGTTGTGCGAGGAAGCGCGCAATACGGGAGGGGTAGGATTAGTTGATGACAACTAATCCTATACTAAAAGCAAATATAATATTCGCTTTACCTTAAGAACGCAAAATTAAGATTGTTTATTAAATGGGTGGTTAGCGGCCAACAGTATAGTAATTACCTAACTAATATAATAATATCAAGTATTAAACTAACTGTACTATTAGTTTACCTACATGATTCGGTATTTATACCGAATCGACTTTTCCTTCGTAGATTATAATAACTTATAATCTATTATTAGAATTTCAGACAACGCGTCTGAAATTCACCTGTGATATTCTAACTTGAATATTAGTTATGTAATGGCACCCCATTACACTAGCCTTCACTGCCGTGATGCTAAAACCAACACGACTGTAATGAGACACCGTGTGGATGCAAGACACACTACTTAGAGACGGAAGCATCGTTCGCATTGTTCATAAGATGAAGGTACAACACAATCTTTGTTGTTGATGTTCAATGTTTGCATACACCAAATCAAGTCAAGGCACATTGTGCTAGCATGTAGAGTTCTTGCATAGTAAAAATTATACCGTGAATTGATAACTACCACAGATCATCTTCTATATGTTGTAAATAAAGAATCCACTTCACCACAGGTTGGCAGTGGCGGTGAACAGACCCAAGAAGCAGGGGGGGGAAGCAGAAGACGATGCGGGGTTGGTAGTAGAGGAAGAAGCTCAAGCCATCACTGTTGATTGTTGATGTTGGTGGAGTCGTAGTATGAGGTTTCGCGTTCCGCGTGCAAACCAGCATAATAGTTACCAATTGCTTACTTCTCTACCAAGTAGCTAAGGATGTGCGGTTTAAGTCATTTCGCAACGTCGAGCTGTCGAGAAATGCATTTAACCAATCACATAAGGGTGTGAGTTGAGGGAAAATAAGGTGTGTGTTTAGGGCTTCCCCTAATAAAGACAACTTCGAACTGATCGAGGTGTCGTCACTCGACCAAAAAAAGGGGGATAACCTATTCGCACATGATGTTTTTCTTAACGGGACATGATTGAGTAAACATCAGGTGCGAATAGGTTATCCCTAGATAAGTGATGTTTAAATTTTAACAATATCTCGCTAATCTGCAAACCTTTTGAGTCATGTTCGAAGGGTTGGCTACGCCGAAAATAAGATAATCAAGACGTCTATAATAGCAAAAACCAGGGCAACCCACCAATATCGAGCTATACCCGTGGTTTCCTTGCTATTCTTGACAACTCTCTTCTTCGAGTGAGCAATAGCGGCTACATTCGTCGCGTAAAAAATGTCAAACACAAAATATACATAGGTGGAACTAAGCTTATGACGGACCTGCAAGTGCTGCAGCAACGTTGTTCTGATACTGCTCCTTTTCTACCTTGCAACACCGTCCAGGGCTTTCCTTTGATGACTTGGTTAATGGCATACTACCCTAAACCAGCTCTTCCGAGTCGACGTCCTGCACAAAAGTTTGCTGGGCAGTCAAGCCATTGCTGCTTACCGCAGCTATTAAGTATGGGAATGCAGTAGATAGTGCGTCTGCAGCCTTGGTGGACCAAGTGGCAGTTGGGTCACAGTGCATCTCCTCAGAGTGCAAAGGCGTACTTCCATGAACATTTCTAAGCGGCTTTGCACCCTGCCCAATAGCAATAACAATTGACCGTAAAAGCTTTTGGCAATTTAACTAGCCAGAATATATTTCAGAAACCTTGGAGATCAAGTAGCTTATCATCTCGAGCTGGTTGTCGCCGTTTTTAATACATGCTCAATGCCTACATATATGCCAACATATTATTTTAGGGTGAACTGTTGCCTCTAAACAACATATACTTAGAACGTTACAATGGTGTATTGCCCTTGCCGTCAACGGCATTGACGTTGGCTCTACCCGTTTCAATCAATAGCTGGACGATTTCTAAATTCCCTTTTCCAACTGCGATATCCAATGCGGTCATTTTCTTCATGTCCACTGCATTTACGTTCGCTTTGACTTTCAACAGCAACTTTAACACCGTTTCTTCCTCATACTCTGAGTCATTCGCAGCAGTCCGAAATAACTTTTCAATGCTTTAAATAGTGCAAATTATTGCCTAACAAACCTGTTGCCAAATGAAGAACCATCTGGCCAGACGAGTCTTGTACGTTTAAGTCTCGTTTACCTTTCAGAAGAGTTTGAAAGATTTCTTCAAAACTCGGAGGTTGCTGAGCCAGAGCTATCATAAGTGGCGTAAAGCGATGCTTCTTCTCTTGGAGATTGAGCATAGCCCCATTTGCCACGAGATATCGCACAATTTCCAGTTGATCTTCAGCCACAGCCACGTGCTGCACTATCGAACTCAATAGTTGTTATATTAATAAAAAACCATTGAAATTGATGTATCTGTCATACCGGACTCGCCTTTCTTGTTCTGGAAAGCCCAGTCGCTCCGCAACTCAATTACCTTCTCGTGGTTGCCGTTTGCTATTACAAGATTCAAATATCCATACGAAAGAAGCCGTGCGCACTTAGAGTTGTGTACCTCCAGCGCGTCGTAATTGCGCCATCTACTTCTATAATAATATAAAGGGATAACCTAGTCGCACCTGATTTTTACTCAATCATGTGCCGTTAGGAAAAACACATCATGTGCGAATAGGTTATCCCAAAAAAAGGCCAAGTGATTTTATGTGTGTGTGTGTGTGTGTGTGTGACCAGTGCAACTAGTGTGTGGCCTCCTATCTACGAGCTCATTGGCCGAAACGTGGTCCCGCTTCGTTGTGGTATCATGTTTCACAGGTCCACGAGCTCCCTCCCCAAGCTCATGAAGCCATTCGCGCGTCTGCCGTCGTCCGTGGTCCCGTCCAAGTACTTCCTCGACTATACCGTCGACTTGGATCATTTCCGCTTTCAAGTGCACGAGCGCGTCGTGCTCGCCGTGCACGAGTCAACGCGTGAGATCACGTGCCATGCGCTCGAGCTGTACGTGTTGGACGTTGCCGTGCGCCTGGACGGGCGTGACAAGGCCATGCCGTGCACCGAGATGCGATACCGGGACGCGGACCAGACGATCACGCTCGTGTTCGACCACGAGCTCCCGGCTGGCGCGACGGCCGAGTTAATGCTCACGTGTCACGGCACGTTGAACGACAAGTTGCAGGGCTTTTATCGCAGTGCGTATGCCCATGAGCTCGCGGGCGAGACGCGGGTCATGGCGGTCACGCAATTTGAAGCGTGTGACGCGCGTCGCGCGTTTGTCTGTTGGGACGAGCCGGCCCTGAAAGCGACGTTTGAACTCTCCGTGACGTGTGCCGTCCACTTGACGGCGATTTCCAATACACACGTGGTGCAGACGCTCGTGCGTCCACGCGCCACGAACGCGCATCTGTGGACGCGCTCGCGCCCCATGGACGCACGGCTCGAGAAAGTCTGGCGCTTTGCCGAGACGCCTGTCATGTCGACGTATCTCGTGGGCATGGTCGTGGGCGAGTTCGATGTCGTCTCGACCGTTACGACAGAAGGCGTTGTCGTGTCCGTCTACACACCCGTGGGACGCAGTGACCGCGGCCACTTTGCGCTGGACGTGGGCGCCCGCGCCCTGTCGTTCTACACGCACAAGTTTGGCCTTGCGTACCCGTTAACGAAACTCGATATGGTCGCGATCCCGGATTTTGCCGCGGGCGCCATGGAAAACTGGGGCGTCGTCACGTATCGCGAGACGCGGCTCCTCATTGACGCGCAGCTCAGTAGCGTGAGCCAGCAACTCGCGACCGCGCGCACCGTGTGTCACGAGCTCGCGCATCAGTGGTTTGGGAACCTCGTGACCATGGCGTGGTGGACAGGGCTCTGGCTGAACGAAGGCTTTGCGCGGTTCATGGAGTTTGAAGCCGTGGACGCCATTTTTCCTCACTGGCACGTCTGGGAGCTCTTTGTGCAGGACATTAGCCTGGGCGTGGCCATGAGTAAAGACGCGCTCCTCACGTCGCATCCGATTGAAGTAGACGTTGCGCATCCCGATGACATTGACCAAGTCTTTGACGTGATTGCGTATGCCAAGGGCGCGAGTGTGATCCGAATGTTGTCCGACTATGTCGGTCCCGACGTCTTTTATCAGGGCTTGCGTCAGTATCTGGTGGAATTTAGCTACGGCAATGCCGAGACGCAGGATCTATGGAAGGCGCTCGAGCACGCGTCGGGACAGGACATGCTCGCGCTCGCCACTACGTGGACGCGGCAGACGGGCTTTCCCATGGTGACGCTCCGAGAGGACGGACAGCTCGTGCAAGAACGATGCTGGGCGGATCCACGCTTAAAAGAGGCTACCGTGGACGCGCTGGGCGTGGTGTGGGCTATCCCGCTCACATTTGTATCGTCCGAGAACCCTCACGTCATCGAGCGCGTGGGGATCTTGCCACACAAGGCGTCGAGGGACGACGCGGCTTTGGGGTCTGCCATAGCGACGACACTCTGTGTACCTGCCCAACGTGACGGAGAGGAGAAGCAGAAGTGGTGGATCAAGCTCAATGCGAATCAAACGGGTTTCTACCTCGTCAATTACTCGGTCGAGGGCTGGCAACGGCTGGAACAGCCCGTGCGGGACAAAATCCTGGGCCCCATCGATCGCATGAGCCTCTTGAGCACCATGTTTGCGTTTGCACGCAGTGGCGCCGTGCCCGTGTCGCGTGCGTTGGCATTTAGCAGGGCGTACGTGACGGAAACGGAGCATTTGTGCTGGAAGGAACTAGCGTCCCAGTTGCGATTCTTCTGCGCGCTCTTTCGGCGTGAAGCGTTCTACCCCCAGCTCCAGACGTACATTCGACGGCTCTTTGCATCCATCATGGCGCAGCTGACGTGGAACGCGTCGGAAGGCGAGAGTACGCTCGTGGCGCCGTTCCGTCGGGATGTGATTAGCATGTTGGTGGTAGGCGATGACCCGCACGTGATTGCCGAGGCGCAGCGTCTTTTCCACGCGTATTTTCGCGACAAAGGGCGCGCGGCCGTGGCCGCCGATGTGCGTGCGGTCGTGTTTCAGACGCAAGCGCGTCATGGGGACGCGGGGCACTGGGCACAGCTTCGCGACTGTTACGAGTCGAGCACGTTTATCGAGGAGAAACTCGATTGTCTCCGTGCCATGGGGCTCTTCGAGTCCCTGGAACTCAAGCATCAGGTCCTCACGTGGGCTTTCCAGACGGTGCGGTCGCAGGATATCCACATTGTCTGTAGCAGCGTGGCCGCCACTGTCCGAGGCGCGGACTGTGCGTGGCACTATGTCTGTCACCACTGGACCGAGCTAAATGCACAGTATCGTCCGTTGATCGTCGGCCGCATTGTCCTGGCCGTGATCGCGAGCTTTCAGACCGAGGCGCACGCGCGTGACGTCGAGACGTTCCTCGCGACACGGCACCACGCGTGCTATGCGCACGTGCTGGACGCGGCGGTCGAGCGCATTCGGGTCAAAAGTGCGTGCTATGAACGCACGCGAGACGACGTGGCCACGTGGCTCGAGGCGGTCGCAGGGAATGAAGGCGTGACACAGACGCGTTGCGAGTAGTGCAGTGTGCGGCGGTCGGGGTGGCATGCCCGAGCATGATGCCAAGAAGAACGAGGGGGGCGAGTCCTATACAGTTGCCGTATGACTGGGACCGGAGCATTACTTTGGCGAATCGTAGTGCAAAAGGCAACTAAAAGCAATCGCCGTATCTACTTTTATGTATACAAGTGGATGGGGTAACCTGTTACTTCAGTGTAGCTACATGTACATGTTTGAAACAAAGAGAAACGAGTTTATGTTTTTGTGGTTGTTGTCAACGACTGCGGGTGCAATCCCGAGACATTGACAGTTGCTCGCTGCGAGATTTGTCAACCTCATTCAACGTAGTGTGGTTCGTCATAAACGACGTTGCACGTTAGTCGTCGTTCTGCAGACTCAGCCTCCAAAAAGACGGAGACGTTCTCCGGTGCTGTAGACCGTGAACTGGCGACGTACAACTGCCAAGCGAGAACACGTACCTTGTGAAACACATACCAACCTTGTGCAGCGTCTGTCGATGTGACTTGTTTATCGTCATTGCATAGGCCAAGCGAACTGGCAACGACCGTGTAAGGCAGGTCAGATTGCTCAGTTATTAATGCAATGCGCGGAATAAGCAAACGACCCTGCACCGTCACCCGTCAAGACTTCAGCATCAATAACACGTGCGGAACACCGGTGGACAATGCGGCGCGTCCCATTGCAAAAACCGTTGGATGGATCCAAATTCCGCAGGAGCATGATTGGTGAACCGACCTTCAGTGCCAGTCGATGCGGCGGCCATCCATTCACGTCGAGCCGCTTCAAGACTCTGTCGGGATTGCGTTTCCACCCTCCTAATCGTCAATTTTGTCGGTGCTGAGAAATTCCTCTTCTCCCCCCGGAACCATGGTCAGGACGGCTGTGTTGATCTCTGCCACATTGCGGGCGGTAATCATTGCACTATGGAGGCCAAAGAAGACACGAGCGTCCCTTTTGGCATCAGCAATGCCATCACAATTCGTGGTGATCAGTTCGCTCAATGTCTGGTCGTAGATCACCACCAACGACGGACAACAAATCCGATCTGCGTCGATTTTTTCCAGCCGGTTCTCTCCGAGTGCAAGCAGCCAATCCGCAAAGGTGTGGTTCCCAAGTTCCGCAATTGACTGGTCGTTCACAGCACGCATATTTTGCCGTAGGCGATACACGTGCACGCACATGACTCGTTGATAGTTACCGCAACAATATCAGGACGCAGGCCCTTTGGGACAACAGGCAGCGCCTGGAAGAAATCTCCCGATAGCACGACCGTGATTCCGCCTAAAGAAGCATAGGATCGATTCATGATGTCACGAAAGGTACGGTCAACGGCTTCAAGAGCGAACTTACTCATTATAGTGGCTTCATCCTACACAATCAACACTGTCCGGTGAATCAGATCAGTAAATTCGATCTGCTCGCTGATTGAACAGATTCGAAGGGCTTCAAGTCAATGGGAATCTTGAACCTTAAATGGGCCGCGCATCCCCCATTCAGAAGCGATGCTGCAATGCCGGGCCATACGACCGCAAACGCAATCTTCCCCTGGCCTCACACCAACTTTAGTATGAGGTTCTCAAAATGTTTCTCCGTCCCGCCAGATCCGTCAATGAAGATGAAGAGGCCGTCCAACTGCATCACCTCGTGGTAGACGGCGAGCTGCTCTGCGTTCAACATATTGACCTACTCGCTCTGTTGTCTCAATTCGTTGACATCAAACGCAAGCTTCTCAGCAACGAAACGGTTACCTTGGAGCTCACACATCGCAAACGCAAGCGCCGGGAGGTTGAAGTCTACCAGAGTCTTCTCAAAAGGAAGTAGCTGCGCAATATACTTCAGCGCAAGACTTTGATCTGAACCTCTGATGGCTCAGCATTCTTCTGTTGGCGCAGCCGGTGTACGCAGTCGTCTGAATGGTCCGTTGCGAACTCGATCAACAACTGTAGTGGCTCTGCAGTTGGCCAACGGATGAGAATGGTGACGAAAAAAAAGGATAGTCGTTGTGCCCCGCTCTGCATTGAGGAGGCTTCACGAAGGCATTACCGCAAATCTTCGTCATTCTCGCATAATCTGAGGACCACGCATGTTGCCTTGAACGTTTCGTGCACCACGCCATCATGCGTGTGTAATTCGAATGTCACCCCTTTGACGGTTGTCAGCAAAGCGCGCAGAAAATATCTCTCCAGCATTGGGGCTTACAAAGTGGAGTTTGCCGATGCACACTCCTCGTTTGCGGCCAGTCTACTGCTTGAAGCTGACATTACACACAAACAATGACGGGAAGTCCAGATAGGTTGTGTTGCGAGTAACCTCACTCGCGCGATTGGCGTTGAACCAATCTGTGTGAATTGTTTTACGTGCTCGGTCAGCGTTTACCGCATCGGTCAAGTTTCCATCGGTGTTGAACACGATTTGACGCTGATCAGGCAGGTGGACCTGCAAACGCTGCACCGACGGCCAGTGATTGTGCATCTTCAAACCCATAAGTTGCCAGCAGCCTTCTGGGGCAGAGACGTAGCGAGCATCAATATACTTCTTAATTTAGTTTCCGTCTTCAATCACCGCAGTGGTGCGTTCGTGCCTGTTTAGACGTATTTGAACAGATATGTGACAGTGGTGATGGAGGAACACACCTGCTGTAGTCGAAGGTTCTTTGTCAGCCAGTATAAATGCCATATATTTACGTCAGACACACTTCGGCATTGATGTGCGCATCGTACTTGCATGCAAGGAACACGTTATGCGGCACGATCCAGCGGTTGTCAGCATGCCCAAATTTTGCATTCAGAAACGAACGTCCGTCACCCCGCCGTAGGTACACCGGGTAACCGTCCGCCTCGGTAGATGTCCGGTTAGTGAATTCCCTCGGATAGCGCTTAGTACATTTGTAATCATCCATGAAGGGCACGTTTTATTCTCCACAACGCAAGGTCGGTGCACCAAGCATCGGGGTACGGTCATAAGCATCCGACATGTGTCGCTGGTTTAGGGATCTCCGCGAACACTACCGAGTCAATGTCTTCAGAGTGCGGAGATTGAAATCCTCGTCCACAATAAGGAGGATGTGCCGATGTGGAGGCCAAGCTTTTGGAATTCGATTACCCAGACTTTGCCGATCACAGTCCCAGAAATCTTTCGATCTGTGAGGTCACGCATGAGCTCCTAGAATTTGATGTTAAATAATCGCGCAACAAAATCCTGTCGATCCTGCGCGATCTGTCCCGGTTCAAGCTCAGCCGTTATCTCGGGCCACTTTGTATTGCACGTGAAGGTGATAAAGACTCACGCTTGCGCACAATTTCCATCACATACTAATAGAGCTGGATCGTCTGTCGATCGTTTTCATCAAATCTGGACGGAAAATCATTTTGGCCAATTTGCGCTGCGTCGTGGTCACCGTCGTTAATCGCATCCATGACTCTGGAGTACAACTCACACCACAGAAAAACTTGGTGGTCGGCAATATACTACAAGAGATTTTGCTCCAAGCATACCCACGCGTACACCTATATTGCTGAAACAGGCGTCCAGACAGAAGAGGTGCTCGCCAGGTGCGCGAGGATGCAGTATTTAGGAATATAAATGAATCTGCGAGACACGTCTTGTTCCGTCTCTCCCACGGATAGCATCCTCGTTGGCAATAAACTTCCCTTCCCATCTTCGTACTCAAATCCCCGCTTCGGTATCATGGAAGTCCATCCATTTTGACCGTCAAGGAAAAGAAGCACATAGTGAAGCGGGGTATACACTGATTACAATGCTGAAATGAGCGGGAGGCGTCCGTCGTGACACTTCAGAATAATGTCGCGATCGGAGATAGTGCTGTCATAACCATTTACCACCATGAGCGCGCCGAATTCGTTCGAAGTCGTTTTTTTAGCTCCTTCGGTCGTTTCACTTCAGGCAAAGTAGACGGCGTTTAATATCCACCACCTGATCCTCCTCCATCCGCTGCCGCACCTTCTCGTACAACTGCACGTACGGCATGTGCTCTTCGGGCATGGCTTGAAGTTTCCCCATAATGCGTCGATCCAGATGCGGATAGACATTCGTGCGGTTACCAGCGCAATACTGTTGTCTTTAATATATACAACTGCGAGAAATTTCTTGGCTGGACGGGCTCCTGCAACAGCGATCCAATCCGCACCATGGAGTCGAAAGGCGTACATCCCTCCGTTCTTCCAGTTTCCCACCCAGGGACGTCAGCGAGAGCGAGGTTTTGTACTCCCTGGTGTTGGTGCGGAAAGTCCGGGCAATAGGCGTTTGATCCCTTAGCAGACTCCGTAACGGCTCTGATGTCTATGCCAAAGGTGAGACGTTGTCCAGATTGCAACGGTCGCAGCACATGGTGAAAAGTGGGCGTGAAAGGGTTGATCCAGGACCCTTCACACGATTCTCAATCCAATGGAGCGTCCCGCAGTTGTGGCAGCAAACGTTAGCCCGGTTGAGAACAAAGCGCACTGAGGCGGAATTCGCGGGGATCTCCTAAAGTGCAAGGGGTAACTCCGGTTCAGCGGTGCGTAAGTGTCTTCCAGATGGTGCTGTGCACGCTGAGCACGTCTTGCTGTTGCCTGAACTTGGCGTCGTTGTTCTTGTTCTTCTTGTGTCTCAAGAATACGTTGTCGAGCACACCAGTCGTATTTGTTGTTCTTGATCTTTTGGCGTCTCAAGAGCACACTGTCGAGCCTGCTGCTCCCGAGCGAGTCGGTTTCGCCGTATATGTTCTTCTGGCATTTCAAGAATACGTTCTCGAGCACACGCTCCCGATCTAGTCACATTCGTCGTTCTTGTTCTTCTGGCGTCTCAACAGCACGTTCTTGATCACGCCGCTCCCAAGCCGGTCCGTTTTGCCGTCACGCGGACTCTTTGCTTGCCATGGCATTGGGGGGGGGGGCTAATGCGGTAGCAGGCAGGGTGGGCTAAATTGCTATACTCGCTATAAGACCGTACTAACAGATGATCTTTTCTATAAGCGCTATTTGTAATATTTGTAATAACCAATGCGGATATAGTCCAATTGAATTAGGTCCGATTTATAGTATAGTTCGAATTCGATTAGGTACGAGATCGCGACCATCAGTCTGTTATATACATAGATCGACATATCGATTAGGTACGTGAGCGCACATCGATGAAGAGATGATTTCTGTTATTAGTAGAGATATACCCGTAGATTTCTGTCCGTCTGAGGCCGTACCTAATTGAATTTGAACTATTCTATAAATCGGACGTAATTCAATTTGACTTTATAAATAGCGCTATTACAGTGAAGTGAAAAACTATCTGATGAGAAACATAAAATACAATTTTGGCTTTAAAAAACACCGCTCTATTGAAGACTAATCCGTGGTAGTACTATTGACACGCAGATCAGTATTAACGAGTATATAATTGGTTATAAAAAGCTCTTAAATCTACCTATTTAAAAGTTTTTCGTCCCTGTGACGTTCCCGGTCACGTAGTTGCTTTTATGGTTTAACCTTATATACCCTCCACCATGTCGGTACAACAGGGTACTACACTGGTTGCTTATCGTAATATAAATTTAAAAAATGCATATTTAAAAACTAAAAGATTATATATCGCCTTTCAGTATAAATGCAGGAGCAGGCAGGGTGGTCTAAGAAGGGAAACCTTGTATACAGTCAACATACAATCTGTACACATTGAACGTTAGAGAGGGTACCAAAGGCATATTCAGATAAATACATTCAAATAGCATACTTCATATCTTGTGTTTTGCCAAATGTGTCTGTATATATCAAATCTCTTACATCTTGGTTACATCACTCTTTAGGGCATGTCCGGGACAATTCTTTCTCACTGTTAGCGATACCGCTTTGAACTTTTCCTGGATTACGCTATCATAAACTATCACACTACTACGATGCCGGTGCCGCCTCGGGAAAGTCCGGGATAAAGCTATCACCCCATCATGGACGTCCTTTTTCCGTACTGACTCATTCATTCCAGCTAATTTAAAATTTCAATCACTCGAATCGTTCCTATCTTGAGAAATTGCTGCTTCGACAATCTCTAGGTGAAAGCTTAGGGGCATCTGTGGTACAGTGAAGGAAAGATTTTCTTGCTGTAACATAGCCTTCGAATTTTCATGTAGCCATTTTGGAGTTTTGGATGAAGTGTAATTTCGGGATACGGAAACGGATTGGCTATAAATTGATGTGGATACATGTGGGAAGATTTAGAAATCTTTTTATTTTTAAATATATAAACTTCCGTTTTTACAAATTATCGACTACTCATCACGTTCCGGTTGCTCATGTTACTGGGCACTTAAGGTTGGGAGTCCCGTCTAGAGCCTATGAAATGTCCCGCACAAGGCATAATGGGAATAATAAAAAAGTAACAGTTTTTTACTGAGGTCCCCGAAGGGCACATTGGAATTCAACACCAGGCAAGCTCGTCACATGTATCCAGCGTTGTCTGGCGACAGACAGTGACCCCTTGGAGATATCAACCAAGGGAATGGAATCAAATGGCTACATCTACATCGTTCTATTTCGAAAGAACCTTCACATTGTTAAAAGACCCCCCCTCCGCGTGCTATGCAAGACGGAAGGTTTTGAGTCATTGCGACTTTTCAGCAAGGACAAATTGGGTAATAATCAATTATTTTGGGTAGACCAAATTACATGTATACATTTCGTTAGATTAAGTTTAGATTAACTTTAATATAATCACCTCTGATTTTTCCTTCTAGAACAAAAGTACAGGATTGGTTGTGCGTACGACGTGGAGTTTAGAAAGTGGAGCTTGTAGAACTTAAATTGGCTTCGGTCACGTTTGCTTTGTGGAGATATCGATGGTGGAGTTAAAGTGGATAATAAAGTTTGTTTTTTTACCTCGCATTGTTAATCTAGCAAGTGGTGCCCGCATTAAGTCTATTGAAGCTTGTGTCGGGGCAAGTCGTAAGACAAGGCAGGTATGAGTGTTCACGAACACCCATATTCCCTCTAGAACCTATTGGACGTCTAGCGATGGATACATCAGATGGAAACCGCATATGAAAATCCCTTTGTCGCCCCCCCGAGAATCGGCAGTCTTGGCAGTGATGGATAGTGACAGACACATTATGAGTTTTTGTGATCATCGCTTTACCGCAGCAACGGTCTCCTTGCTTCCAATATACTCTAAGATATATTTTTCATCCTCACATGCTTTCAAACAAAGGGATACCTCACGTCTATATTCTTAGTCCTTGCATGATGCGTTGCGTTCTCTGCAATCGAAAAGCACGCCGTATTATCTTCGAATAAAATATGTTTTGTTGTTTGTATCCGAGCTCTAGTAATAATTGACATACCTCTCTAGTGCAATATGTGAGGGCAAGATATTTGGCCTCTGTGTTTGACTGCGACCAAATGCGCTTATTCCTTCAGCTCCATATCATAGAGCACTTCTGTGGTGGAGTCCAGTTCGATATCGAACACCGAAGTGTCCGTAACTTGACCACCATCGCGCCCAGACCACCAACTTACGGGGGGGGGGGGGGTACCCCGCGATCCTTCGCCTGGGTGCCGATAGGGTGACCGATCGGCACTGAAGGACGCCGAGTATGATTTAAATTCCATCTCACCTTGTTTACCTATTGGTGCGGGTGGTTACAGACTCGGTGGACCGTCGGTTAGTGAGGACCTTGGCAGGTACCGATATGGGTGTACCGCTTCTGAGGTACTTGAACCGAAAAACCAACGAAAAGATAATCCAATGTATCCGATCTGCAGATGGAGCGGAAATTGTCACACAAAATTCGGGTAAAATCTGGGGATTGACTTCACGCAGCAGTGAGTAACCCAGCCAATAGAATTCTGGGGATTGACTGCAAAAGCAGTGAGTAACCCAGCCAATAGAATCTTGGGACTTGACTCCAGATCACAGTGAGTGACCCAACCAATATCTGGGACTTGAATGCAGATCGCAGTGAGTAAACCAGCCAATAGAAAAAGAAGAACACGTTCCAAAAGTGTAGGGCTTGAGGGATGAGTGCACGTATTGGGAGCTTCCTGTCGTGGGACTTCCGGTGGAGCTCTGTCCTGGCCGGGATTAAATGAGCAAGAGGGGACCGTGTTATCCCTCTGCTCCCAATGACTCCTCGCGGAGCGGCGACTTATGCAACCCAATGTAATACGAACACTATATTTAATAAACCAATTAAAATCCAATATGTAAATATATGTAAACCGTGTGCCTTACCTCAAATCTGCGTACAAAACACTCCAAGCACACGATTGGCCCAAAACACTCCGTCCTTTCAGCCAACCCGATCGATCCGACTTTTCAACTGGTACACTGGTACATGCTAGTCAAAATTTTTCAATAGCATTTCACCACACTTCTTCATATAAATTTAACACATCCAGAGACTAATTTCAGTTCATCTATATCCCCTGAGAAGCAGAAGTGATGTAGGCACTCACAATGACTGCTATAGAATACCAGTCCATAATTGGTTGGCACTTTTGATTGTTTATCACAATACTTCCCATTTTGGCTTTCACACGCGTTTAAGAACCTTCTTACGTGTCTGTGGTGAAGCGGACTCAAGCATTTTGGTCGCTTTTTGTCAGTAGCACACCGATCGGCTTATCAGAGATTGGATTGGTGAAAATCCAGGTGGATTTTAAGCCTATTAAGCTTTTCATGTGCAAGAGGTGTCAAGAACACGGATTTTGGTAAGTCACGTGAGATTGCGTGTACTTACATATTTTCATGTGTGTACATATTGGGAACCCGTAGGTAGATTATTTTTGGTTTTGCCTTCTAAGAGCGTTTTGGTTTTGCTTGGTTTTGGTTTTACCGTTTAGGCCTAACTTTAACTCAAAAAGAAGTCGGTAGCTTTTTTCGCTTTGTACATCAGTCGCCTCTGCACGCGGCAGAGTGTTTGGTAGCGGAGGGTCGTGTAATCCCCTCTATCTCATTATACCCGTCCGGGACGCGTTACAGACGCACTTGGCCCGCCGGAAGCCCCTCGACGGGAGTACACATTGGCCGGCTTCTCAAGCTTAACTTACGCACGTTTGGAACGTGTCATCAAGTTTTGGATTATTACGTGAAGATATCGTTCGTGGAATTTATCACGTTCTCATTTGGATTTCCCTATTGGATTATTGGACTTTATTTCTCATATTGGTTGGGCTCTACGATCGGTTGAGCGATCTGCCATTTGGAGTATACTCACTCCAAGTATAACTTGTCTGCCCGTACCCAGGGTGAAGAGTTCCGCCCAGGGTACACCACCCAGCACGATCTCACGTTTTTAGACCTCAAGTAGATTCCCAGCACCGATCCACCGAGTGTGTAACTAGCCCATTCCATCGGGTACACAAAGTGAGATGACGAAATAATCGGACCAGGCGTCCTATGCTTATGATCGGTCGTCTGCTAGCAGCGGACAATCAGATCGGATCGTAGGCGAAGGTTCGCGGGGTACCCCCCCCTACCGCCAGTTGGAAGGCTGGGCACGATGGTGGTCAGGTTCTAGGCACTTCGGTGTTCGATTTTGAACTTGACTCCACCACAATGGTGCGCGTGCCCGGATCACTTGGTGATCGTGGATATCACCGAGATGATATCTCGCGAAGAATTGATTATAACGAGTTAAATGTGGAATAGTTCTGGAGAGGACATAAGGAACGGCTATCGCCTTATGTTATCGTTGTCGATAAGGATGGCGATGTACAATCTGGCCGGGTGGAGGACCAGATCGGGATTAATAAGTTTTTTCCTCCCATAAGGCTCCCACCGGAGCCGATCGGGACTATAGCAAGTATTGCTATAGTTCCGGAAAGGATCAGGACTTTTGTCCTCATCCTATGTATTTGAATGGATGTTTTGATGAAAAGATGAAAGATGAAAACGACTTGGAGGTTGATCGGAACGATCCAATCCACCCTCCCAAGGTCCCCAAGCAGAGGCTCAGAATGTCATCCAATGAAGACGACTTGGAAGAAAAGTCCCAGGTCGGGGATGGGGTTATCAAAGAAGAAGACCTGACCAGAATGTATTACATACACGAGTTAAAGCGATTTATTCGTGAATACCAGGTCATGCGGATTATAGACCCCCAAATCCCCATCGCTTTCTCGGACCCACCACCTAGCCGATCCAAAGCGATTGTGGTGGAGTCAAGTTCGAAATCGAATACATTTGTATCGACAACCTGACCACCACCATCGTGCCCAGCCTTCCAACTTACGGGGGGGGGG
>CM047584.1:12291905-12305638 GCA_026184515.1 Peronosclerospora sorghi
AACTGCCTTGACCAAAAGTGACCAAATTTGTGGTACACTTCACCACACGATCGGCCGTTGCTATTGGTGAAGAACCTTCTGGCGATGTTGGCTGAGGTCGGCATGAAAGTGCGAAACCTCGCCAGCGTACAGAAACTTTTCGATCTGGATACTTGGAGGCTGGAGATGCCGATGTCGACCCTCCATGACCATTTGGTGCCGTTGGTAGGGGCGGTCCGCCCCCCAACTCCCACCATGGCATTGAAGGTCGCTGAGACCACGGCAGCATACGATGATGTGTGCTCCGACGATAAGTCGCTGTATCGGTCTTCACCTGCCTATAATAGATCATCGGAGCTGGGTCGGTGTTGAGCGGATGACCACGGGTGCGGACCATACCCCTATGGGATCATAAAAAGGACGTGCGGAAGCAAAGAGCTGCATGCCAGTCGGAGCCCCAGGAGCCCCCACAGGCCTCAGTACCTCCAAAGGAGGATACCAACACGTTGCCCATGACCCAAGCTAACGTCCAAGCCATGTTTGAGGAAATGATGGAGCGTTTCTTGGGAGACCGATGCCGATCGCCTCCGCCCGCATTCCCAGGACCGATCTGCCCGGCAAAATGTCAATACTTGCCGGGATGTTGATATGGAGTCAGTGGCATCAACGGATAAGGCTATCCGAGGTGGTAAACCAATTGGCAAAGGAAGACGCAAGCCGCAGCCAGCCCGACCGTGCCGATCAAGCAAGAACAGCGATTTCGACATGGAGTCGATCGGCGATCCGGATGACCACTACGGGTCAGACGGTTCAGGGGCGGGCAGAACGCGCAAGGCTAACCTAGCCTCTACGACCGCTTTTGATTTCGTATCTACTGCGATCCCACGTATTCGCATGGCTGCGACCACGGATCTCAAGGACTTCACTGGCAAAGACGCCGACGAGGAGAAAGCCAGATCGTAGTTTGGTCGGGTCATGTATGCTTTCTTGCGGGATCAGACACCAAAAAAGGAACGGTGTTTGATCTTCAGGGATCTGCTGAAAGGACCGGCTGAGAACTGGATCCAACAGTTGGGTCAGGATGTCCGATCTGACTGGGATCTGCTATGTTCAGAATTTGAGGGGCAGTACTGCAACTCTGGATTCTCTACCTCCCGCAAATTCCGTCATATGCAGAAGCGGGGCGACGAGACGACGATCGAGTACCTGAACCGTCTGAACGTGGCTGCAATTCGCGCCGGGATAGTGACCAAGGAAGGCAACCCGCCGACCGGTACCGCTATGGAGCACGTGGGTCACTATATTAGTACCCTTGATGACCAAGATCTGGCAGATCAGCTCACTCTGCTGCGCCTAAAAGATGTGGGGGAGGTGGAGCAGACGTTGCGGACGTTACATCACTCACTAAGCATGAGGGCGAAGGTCGCCGTATGATCGGGTCGCTACAGATCGAAGACCCCGACCGATCCGGTGGAGAAACCCCTAACCATATCGGCCCGTGCTGTCAAGGCGATCGTGACTGAAGACAGCACTGTATCGGAAGAGGAAAGCAGCGGCCAGTCTAGTCGGGAGTCGGAAGAGGACCAATATCGCTACATTTTCGTCGCGGAACCTTCCCCAAGAACCAGATCTATGCCTAACCAGGAAGATCGGAAGGGAAGGAGTGGAAACCAGTCTGACCCGGACCGACCTCGCAAGAAGTGCTCTCACTGAGGGTCAAGCAAGCATGACGGTGAGGAGTGCTGGAAGAAGTTGATATGCAAGAAGTGCAAAAGACGCGGTCACACCAACGATCACTGCCTTTTCGTGTGCAAGTCATGTGGAGAGATCCACGAGGCCCGCCAGTGCAAGATCCATAAGTTCTTCAATCTGATGCGCAAGTGGTATGTGCCGGGTAAGCACGCGGGAATGCTTCCACCTGACGTCGAGAAGATGTTAAACTAGAACGCTCGCCAGGTTGGAATATGGATCGATCCGAGCGGTCTACGTTTGGCATCTATACATATGTCGGCAAGGAGAATAAACCCGACAATACATGTTCCATTCTCAATTGCGTCGATCGGGATCATCCGGTCTACAACCTCACTACCGATCAATATTCCCGATCGAAGGTGGTCATGCAGCTGGATCTGCTGCCTGGGGAGTCTCGCGGATACTGGAAGTATCATGCGCCCGACAAATGGTTCAAGCATGCGAAATACTGTGGTAAGATTAAAAACCATAAGGCAACGATGTTGTTCGACTCTGGGGCCGAAGTCTCAATTATCGACTCCGCCTTTGCTCGTAAGGTCGGATGTCGTATAGACAAACCCAGAGACAAGGATGCGTCGGAATCGGTGAAAATTCTTACATGACCGAAGGAAAGACGCGCGTGAAGATCACCCTATCGGGTTCGTTGGTTTTCTTCTTCAGCGCTTGGGTTGGCAAACTGGACGGTCAGGATGCCCTGTTAGGCATGGATATCATGGTGCCGGCGGGTATTCGCCTTGATCTGTCTCATGGATTGCTGTGGTGAAGTGGAGTCTTTATTTACAGCATGAAGGTGATCTGCGGCATTCGATGAGAGTAAACATTTTGTGGATGAGTTGCCGCTTTGGCAACAAAAAGTCAGCAGGAATCGCGAGAAACCTCGGAAATAGCGTCAAATACTGACACATCTGCTGAAGCGCTTTTTCCCGGGCTCGATGACCCTCAAACTCTCCATGGTTCCTCTGCGCGAAATCTCGGTGCAGCATCCGAGGTTGAGGACCCCATTACAGGAGCTGTAGTGGAAAGTATAGGTGCAGACATGGAGAACGCGGTGAGGACGGACGAGTCTTTATCTAAGAATATCTTAGCGTCTGCTGGTATTGAGTGCGTCAGAGAGGGCACGTCAGATGTCCTTGATGATCAACATGATGCACGAGAAATCGAGTCGGATGGGACTGATCCAATTCATGTCGATTACCGCAAGATTGAGTTAAGTGAGGAGGCGAGAGAAGTCACTCAATCGGAGAAAGAAAGCGACAAGTCCGTGCTGGACCTTGATCAATGTCTAGTCAAGCCCGACCACGATAATTGTAATGAACATGCAGATCCTGATAACCAGGCCGGTCTATGTATCGAACAGAGTGGGAAAAGCGAAGACGCCCAAGATATTGAGGTAAAGTGTGACAGCGGATTGAGTACGCAAGATCTTGGTGAAGCTATTGTAGAAATGCCAATCCAACAAAGAGGTGCTGCCATCTCGGACGGTGATATGGAAAAAAATCATGGTTGTCAACGCGGTCGACAGCAGCAACTCAGCCCAAGTAGGAAAGAACGAGGGTGTTTGCGATGAAGTGGTTGAGTGCGAACTTGCCGAGGATCGTCAAATGTGACTCCTTCAATGATTTCGCTACTGACGCGGTTATGGAGGGTGGAGAACAAAAAATCATAAATATACAGTACCAAGATTTTGATACAGACCCTCGAGTTCAAGTTCCTCAATGTGTGTGGAGTGGCGAAAATGGACTAAGCATTTTTGACCATCTAAGCTGCGCCTCAAACTTTGCCTTTTCGGCACCAACACGGACGTTGTCAAGAGAGTTGTCGGGCTGCGTTTGAGCTTCAAACTTTGGTTTTTCAGAACCAACACGAGCACTTTGCTTCTCAGGGAAAAAATCACGGAGGGTGCGAAACTTCAAAGTGTCGAGCGATTGCTCGTGTTTGCCCTCGAAACGACTGGCAATGCTTTTAACCGGTGTCATTTCCCTCTGAGCGTCATCACTGGTCTTGTCTGATGAATCGGATGCTACAGCTACCTTATCCATATCGACCATTTGACGACTAGAGGCATCGTTGGGTGTTGTGACGTCAACTAAATCGGTAACTTCGTTTCGTCTTCAGATGCTTCAGGATTTAATCCAGGCTTGGACTTCAACTTAGCTTCTTCTTGTGTCTTGGAATTTGATTTTTGTTGCTGCTGCAACTGTGCTTCAAAGAAGTGCAATGCGTAATGGTACATCGACGCGAGCAAAGCATCCAAAAGTGACAACAATTGTTACAGCAGTCAGGTACCAAAATTGAGCGTGAAAAGTCATTCCTTGTGGAATCCACGGGTTCACCCAGGTTCGGTGCTGGAACTTATGCACACTGAATACATTTGTAGAGGGCTTCCGCAACCAAGCGGACCTATGCACCAACTTAGTAAAGTCCTGAAAATTGTTTTGCCCCTGCACAGAAACATCTTGTTCCGTGATTGCTACAATCTCAATTGGCATCGACGACCAGAAGAAGTGTCGCCGTGATCCACATATTGTTGAACAAAAACGTCCCGGACGATCCACACTGAGGCAATGCTGGGAGAAGGAACTCTGTTCCAAACACTAGAGTGTTTTTATAGACGACAGAGCGCAAGTTTTGCCATTCGTCGATAGTTTCAGTGACCATGAACAAGGAGCAAATGTTTGAGTAAGCGGAACTTGAGCAAATAGCAAAGTTCACTCGCATCCAGCCTTCGTGGCCTGAAATGCCAACGCCTTATATGAGCTTCTTGGATCATGGCGACGTCATTCACACCTTCACCAATAGCAAGCGATCGACACCCGAGAGAAAGCGTCTTGAAAAGCCAAACCACTTGGGCTTTCTGCTTGGGTGACGCGCGACAGCAGATAACGGAGACACATTACTGGGATAACTTGAGGAATAATTCGGACATAACTTTGTTACTGAACACGATCGTGATACATCGTTTAAACCATCAAATGGCGCTAGGGCACATGATATAACGAGGCCAACAGACTGTGAAGGAGAATTGTTAGCATTGCGTAAGGGAGTCAAGACATAGGCGCAACTTACCAGCACAACGGCGGGTCCGTACTGAGAGGCAGATCCAACGAAAAGTTAGGCGCCCTCGGCTGCTTGGGTCGCTCGCTTGGATGGTCTTGAATGTTCTAAAGTGATGAAGTATTTTGATTTTGGATGAGTGATTTTGACCAATCATCAGCAACCTGCGATGGACAGATTCCGACGGACAGATCGCGATGTCAAAGCTAATCAATCAAGTTTCAGAGGGTGCGACGGCCAGATTGCGATGTCAAAACTGATCAATCAAGTTCCAGAGGGTGCGACGGCCAGATCGCAACGGACAGATCGCTCGCGATGTCAAAACTGATCCATCAAGTTTCATAGGGTGCAACGGCCAGATCGCGACAGACAGATTGCTCGCGATGGAAAAATTGATCAATCAAGTTTCAGAGGGTGCGACGGCCAGCTCGCTATATCAAAACTGATCAAATCAAGTTTCAGATGATGCGGCAGCCAGATTGCAACGGCAAATATGTCAAAACTGATCAATCAAATTCCAGAGGGTGCGACGGCCAGATCGCTATGTCAAAACGGATCAATCAAGTCCAGAGGGTGAGACGGCCAGATTGCAACGGCAAATATGTCAAAACTGATCAATCAATTTCCAGAGGGTGCGACGGACAGATCCCGACGGCCAGATCGCTATGTCAAAACTGATCAATCAAGTGTCAGAGGATGCGGCGGCCAGATTGCAACGGCAAATATATCAAAACTGATCAATCAAGTTCCAGAGGGTTCGACGGACAGATCGCGACGGTCAGATCGCGACGGCCGATCGCGACGGACAGATCGCCATGTCAAAACTGATCAATCAAGTTTCAGAGGATGCGGCGGCCAGATTGCAACGGCAAATCTGATCAATCAAATTACAGATGATTGCGACGGCCCCAGAGTCCAGTATTGAAGTCAGCGCTGAAGTAAACAAGAAGTAGTGGGTGAGAAAAGTGATTGACTTTGATGTAGGAGTTAGTAACACTTAATAGAACGAATTTC
Source organism: Peronosclerospora sorghi (assembly GCA_026184515.1). Lineage (NCBI taxonomy): Eukaryota > Oomycota > Peronosporomycetes > Peronosporales > Peronosporaceae > Peronosclerospora > Peronosclerospora sorghi. The sequence goes on from CM047584.1 coordinate 12,297,705, forward strand.
CCCTGTACTGCACAGGTCTCTGGCGGATTTCCAAAAACTTTTCCTTTTTTTAACCCCATACAAAAACCAAGTGTAACAAAAGGAAGTCAGTGAGCACACGCCCTAGTGAGTGAAGCAGCAGCCTGCTGAAGTGCTCAAGTGTTGGGGGCAGCCCGGGACAGCCTTGTGAAGTGCACGCCAAGTGTAATTGATTGATTTGTTGGTTCGGACGGAAGTATTAAGTACCCGGGAAGTTAAACAAGAAGGACTGGCTTAATACCTCTTTGTGTTGTTAATTACGTGGAAGTATAATAATTTTTTTCCAACCCCTTCACGACAGTGCTTACACTCCCGGATGAGGTCCAGATCCATTTAGCTGGACGGCGGTCCCTATACGGATCGCACACCGATCTGGTCAGGTGGGACCAAGATGTCACCATTCCAGTCGGCCAATCTGCTGATACCCCGGTCGACAAAGGTTTTCGATCAAGGAAGTTATGGGTGACCAGGGGCGATCGGTAGGTGCCGACCTTTGTGAAGAGCGCCGGCCGATATAAATTTGTCCGAGTCACTAATATCGGTGACAAGCCGCTCACGCTCGACAACAATACTATTGTTGGGATGTGGCTGGCGGAAGGGAAGGTGCCAAGAAAGATGGGGTTCGTCTCGATCGGATCTAGAAGGTATGTTGAGTGGCAGAACTTGGCATACCAAGCGACCACCGATCTGATCAGCGATGATGGACCGGTGGAAGAAGATACCTCACCTATGGTGGAACGACCCAGCTATGTAAACCCAAAGAAGATGTTGTTTCGAAGAAATGCACCGCAGTCGCCTGACACGGTTGACCATCAAGCATATAAGCCAAGGTTCGTCAACATGATGGCGTCACAAGAACAGGCGATAGCGGAGCCGGAAATAGAAAAAAGGGGAACATTGGATTGCTGGGGCGGACCACGATGTCGCGCCTAAGCAGATATATGTCGTTGAAGAGCAGCCCGCCGATCGGGAACTGCAGTGTGCGACCGGTCAGGACGGTTTGGGTGATATTTCCCCGGAAGACGACCAAGTTTGTATAAATGAGGGCGGGGATCAATATATTCAGGAGCTGGAGAGCCAGATGGCGGTCCTCCCTGAAGTGTCTGCCGATCCGCCCGAAGTCACCTTGGAAGATCTGCAAGTGGGTGATCGGGATGTCAACAGTCCCGAATGGATCGATCAGCTAATGAATATCATATGGAAGAAAAACATCTGCTGATCGGGAAAGACAATGCCTTACCCCCTGCTTCTCGCGGATCGATATGTGACATCAACGTGGGGGATGCCAAGCCGATCGCCCAACGATGCCGACGTGTGGCGCCACAGTACCGTGAAAAATTGTCTGATCTTATTAAAGGAATGTTGGCTACCAAGATTATTAAACCGTCGACCTCGCCGTGGGCCTCGCCGATCGTGATTGTGATCAACAAGAACGGCGTCTACATCAGGTTGTGTATCGATTATCGGTTGGTAAATCGGTTGACCAAGCTTATGGTGTACCCGATGCCGCTGATCAGCGATCTGTTAGAAGATCTCGACAATACCCTATGGTATTGCTCACTGGATATGACAAGTGGATTTTGGGTGGTTTCGATGACCGATCGGGATCGCGAGATCTCCGCATTTGTTACGCCGTTGGGCTGTTCGAGTGGAACCGTATGACGTTCGGTTTGAAGAACTCTCCCCAGATCTACCAGAGGCTGATCGACAACGCACTGTATGGACATTTCAAGATCAGTACCGATCGGGACCCCACCGAAAACCATGATGTATTTACAGAGGGTAAATCCGATCGGGAAAGGAGACCGTACGTTCTGGGGAGGCGATCGTATATCGACGACATTCTGATCCCTGCTTCGTCATGGAGAGATCTGTGCGAGAAAGTCGAACGGTTGTTGGAGACATGCGATCGCTGGAACCTGTCGATCAGTTCTGTGAAGATTTTTTGGGGCATGTCCAAGGTCTCCTTTTTAGGTCATATGGTGTCAATCAGTGGGTTGGAGGCCAATTCCAAGGATCTGGAGTCACAGAGCAACCTCCCGTTTCCCAGATCACTGAAGGCAATGCCGTCCTTCTTGGGGATCCTAAATTACTACAGCCGCTTCATTGAAGACTTCGCGATTTACGCGGCCGTGCTGTACGAGATCCGAGAAGTCGACTACCATATGTTGCGCGAAGGAGATCGGGAAACTTTACGGGAGGGCTGAGACTCTGATCTTCCCGCAGATTTTCCGCAGGTGGAGGCAGAGGATCACATGAAGCGTGCACAGGTTGCTTTAGGTATGCTAAAGGCCAAGATGGCGACGGCACCGATTCTCAGACACTTCGATCCGGAAAAGATGCCGATCGTCATGTGTACCCTTGTAAGTAGTCCATTTATGCCACTCTAGTCCAAGAACATGATGGAGTGTACCACCCGGTCACTTTTACGAGCCGGACGTTGAAGCCGAATGAAGTCAACTATGGGATCGTCGAAAAGGAAGTTCTGGCTTTACTACGGATTTTGGATGGGTGCTACAACCTACTGGTCGGCCGATATGTAAAGGTTCTTTCGAGAAAGTCGACATTGGCCTGGCTATTATCGACCAATGGGATGGACGGTCGGCTTGGCAGATGGTCAGCGATCTTGTCACAGTGGTCCCTCGAGGTCGTCAAGTGCACTAAGGGAGAGGAGGAGATATTGGGCACATTGGCTGCCAGTATCACCCCTCGGTCTGAAGTGGATGAAGCTCTGATGGCGATTGCCCCAAGGAAGCAACCTCGACAGTCAATATCACGGCCGCCACCGATCGTCGATCGGGATGAGGAACTCCTGGTATTGAGTTTCGACGGATCGGCTAGCGTGAAGAAGAAGGTAGGCTCGTATGGGGCCATACTGTGGAAGTTACCACAATGGTCTATAGTAGCAGCCGCCGCCGATTTCACACCTGACATAACGGTCAACTGGCGGAATATCGGGGGCTCCTTCTATGCCTTGATCTGCTGTCATCACAAAAGATAGGGCGGAGCATCATATGTGGTGACTCCAACCTAGTGATAAGGCAGATCACCGGGGAGATCTACTGTAAGGCACCACGGTTGAAGTTGTTGAATGATCGGGTGATGAAGGCACTTAAATAATACCCCAACCACTATCTATTGCACGTGAAACGGGATTGGAACAGAAGCTCCGACCACCTCGAGACTCAAGCCATGCGGGACCAGATCGGTGCGACGATCACCGAGGAGGCCGTTCTACATGAACTTATGGACATAAACAGTCTCCCGGAGTTGATCAAGACCAAGGACAGCCCCGAACCTGTGCATGTGATGGCCGCGACTAGATCGCGAACTCAGAAGTCTCGCTGATCGTTCCCAAAGGAAAGGATGAGCGAGTACGTTGTACATCAGCTAAGGGCGGAACGTATCCTCAAGGCGCAGGACGAAGAAGAGTGGATCGTCAACTTGAAGGCCTATCTACGCGGTGAACTGTCCAAGTTAACGAATGATCAAGCGAAATAGTGTACCAAGATCGCGGACAGTTACGATGTGGACGACAATGGATTGCTGTATTACTGCCGTGACGTTGACCAAGACAGTGCCGATCAAGATCGACTAGCGAAACTGGTGATTCCTGAGTTCCTACAGCCGGATGTCCTTCATCACTACCATGTGAGTCTAGAAGGGGGACATCAGGGCATAGGCAGGACATACCACAAGATCAGGGCCCACTTTCACTGAAGAGGATTTTTTCGGAGCGTGCAGAAATATGTGGGCTGTTGCACAGATTGCGAGACTGGAAAGGGCAGACCGATAATCAAGGGCCGATAGCCCGGAAATATCGAGGCTACTTACTCTTTCCAGGTGATAGCAATGGATCACATACCGTCGCTGCAAGGATCGACGCGCGGCAACACTGAACTGATGATCTGGATCGACCTGTTCACTGGTCTGGTGATAGCAAAGGCTAGTGCATCCCGATATGCGGAGCAGATCGCCCAGCGTTACGAGGAATGCGTGTTCAAAAAGTTTCGACGCCAGCGAAGTTATATGACACGATCGGGAACCCGGTTTTATGGCGAGGTGTTCCGATCGTTCAATAACATGCTAGGCCAGAAGCAGAGCGCGACGATGGAATATCGTCCGCAAGCGAACGGATCGGCTGAACGCATGGTGCAGACAATAAAAAGGGCGATCAAGATGTATGTGGCCGATCCGGACCAACGTGACTGGGACGAGTACGCAGAGATACTGGTATTCGCACTCAACTCTTCAACCGATCGGGTCCGAGGAGAAACGCCTTTCTATCTGGCGTATGGATGGGACCATCGATCGACGCTTGAAGCGTCGGCGATACCTATCGGCTGCACTCGGACCCGCGATCGCGATGCCCGTCATTGGCGTATGCAGGTTCAGAATCATTATCATCATGCGAAAGAAGTCGTCAACGAAAAGTTGCGTCAGGCCACTCAAGATCGAGCAGATCGGAATAACGATCAGGTCCGCCCTCATGGTATTGAGCCAGGGGCGAGGGTATGGTTATACCTCGATCGGGTGAAGGAAGGCTATGCAAAGAAGTTGGCTCATATGTGGCACGGTCCTTTCCGTGTAGCAGAGCTGATCGGTGAGCATGCTGCCCGTCTGATCACGATCGGAACGTATTAAAGGGTTTTTCCGGTCGTGCACGTGTCCAAACTGAAGCTGGTCATAGAGCTCCCCGATCGGCCTAAATTGCCCGGTCTGGTGAACGAAGCGGAGAGATTCGATTTTGATGAAGCTCTGCTGCTGGAAGACAGTTGAGAAAGTCCATTGGAAGAAGACGAATTCGAGGTGGAAAAGGTGCTGGATGTCCGATCGGTCAAGAAGACACGTTTCGGTCGCACCCACCGAGAATATCTGATCTGCTGAAAGGATCATGACGAAGCAACTTGGATCGACGAACTTGATATAAATTGCGGAGCACTACTACGAGAGTTCGAGCGATAACGAGTCAGTAGGAATCTCTTCGCAGTTATGCAGACCCACAAAGACCAAGACACACAGTAGCACCGATAAGTATATCGATCGGTGTGAATATGTGTAAGGTCGGAATTTTGTGAATTTGTGATGAACTGTGATGAACTGGAGTAGTGGAATGACGAACGTGGTGATAATTTTCGCGGTGTGGATGGAACTGTTTGTGATAACGTGTTGGTGCAAGTTTGGAGAAAGTGATGAAATTTGGTCAAGTGATCAGGTGATCAGGAATTTTGAAAGAATGATGACATGTATTATGGATTATCTGATCAGCTAACTGCCGCATCAAGATTCGCAGTCACTCCACAGACGGCCGATAGTCAATGCCGGATGGTCTTCGATCTGGTTCTGGTGCTGATTGCGCCAGGGCTCCTCCAGATCGATCTGGATCAAGGCGTCTTTCAGGTTTGCGATCGGCTCCTCACAATGAAGACCGGGGTACCAGACGCCGTCGTCAGCTAATACCCCGTCTCTCTCAACCCGACGCTTGGCCATATGAAGAACTACAAGTTATAAAAATATGTCGATGTCGCACTCGCGGGACATCATCCCTCCCAGAACGAACTGGCATAGGGTCTGCCAGGCCTCGCCCGCCCGAATTCGGCGCTTCTTCAGGCTCTTCTGGAATGAGATCAGACCTTGATCATGCTGCGCTCGATCAGGAGGAAGCACTACATAGTGTGTAGACTCCCAGATCGCTTGGCTGTAGGCTTCATTGAAGGCCTTCACTCGACCCAAAAACGAGTCGATCCACGCAGTCGATGCAAACATGGACCCCAGCTTGGGGCGGATGAACACTTTCCATGGCTGATCTGCATACATACGGGCGATTTGTGGTGCTGTGACCAGTTCCGCCCGCCATGCAGAAGCGGCAGGATCCTTTGAAGCTGGAGGAAAAAGACAGGAGTCTGGACGCGATAGAGACCGGGCGAGTATCTGCTTGGTCAGGGCTGATCGATGCAAGCTACCAATCTTCCCCGGTGATCATGGAAAAGTGGCATCTGAAGTCAGCGATGGAAGAGGTCGATCTCCGATCGACACCCCTTTCAATCGGGCGTGATGGCGCAGCCCAAATGTGCCGGGCTAGAACGAAGGCACCGATCTCGTTAACTCACGCGTCCGTGCAACACCAGCACCCTGGGAGCTGATCACCTTATCACCCCCCCCCCCCGATGCAGGCTTCGTGGGAACAGGACCTCGGCGTTGATCGGATCGGGACTTGGATAAAGCAGTGAACAAGAACTCAGAGTCTCCCGATTCGATCCCCGAGTCCTCTCCGGAGGAGATCTCCATATGTTTGGTGTGAGCAGCGCGGGGGCGTAACGGCGCATTCAATTTGACGGCGCTGGATGTGTCACCTGGGTCCGATCTTGGGCTTGGAAGATGCGCCAGCATCTTGGCTTTCTTTTGAGGCACCGCTCGCTTCTCCTCGAGTTCGGGGTCGTGCGCTACGCCCCGCGCCCTCGATCCCTTCGACGCGTCCTTACGCTTCTTGGAAGTTTTTGGAATCTTGGAATGTTTACTTTTAGCCAATGAGTGGCGTCGTTTCCGATCCTGGTGCAGATCGATCAGAGCGGCCGATGCAGATCGGTCAATGCTAGAGCCTTCAGCCGGAAGCCGGTACATCAAGTCGGTCAACTGTTGGTGGAACCGATCTACGGCCGCCCAACGACGGTTTGACTCCCGGGTCCAGGCGTCCGATCGGCCTGGAAGGAATCGACCTTCCAGATCTGGTCCCGGACCAACCCCTGCAACTCGCCGATCTGCCTCTCCAGGTCACCCTGTTAGTTGAGGAGTAAGGTCCGATCGGACTGATCCTCCAACCTCTGCCGGTTGACCAGCGCGAGATGTCCCGGAGGTGTGCGTTGTAGGTCTCCAAACGAGACAGATCATGCCTGCGCCGATCAGCCCGTCCAAGATCGGTTGGAGCTAATCGCAGTGGTCATGCGACTGCCGATCATCCGCGAGTAAAGCGTCAAACGCTTCGGCGATGTCTGTGGGCAGCCGATTTGCACGCGAAAGAAGGTTAGAGCAGATACAAGACGAAAAACAGACCGATCAGCTTACCTCGCGTTGTTTGTTGGGCGATCTAGGCCCGGAGATGCGCGTTTTCGGCGATCACCTCCTGAAACTTCGTGGACATGGGGATCAAAGTATCCACCTCCTTCCGCAGTTGAAGGAGTGATGAATTATTGACGTTCAAACTGCGACTGAAGCTCCCGGACTGTTTTCCGGAGATGATCGACCCCTATCTGATGCCCATCCGGTGTGTCGGAATCTGTACTGTTGCGAGGGCTGTCAGATCGGGACGATATGGGAAGCGAATTGATATGGGGCGATTGGGAATACATGGCACCTACAGCAACGAGCGTCAAGAGAGGTTACAAGATGATCAGGTGCACAAGGACAAGTACATGGCGATGGAGGATTCGAAGATCTGTCCATCGGTGAAGTCCGCTACTCTGAAGATCAGGGATGTGGTTAGATCGGGTCGCTACCGTTGCGCGGCTACGACCAGACTCAGGGGCGGATGTAGTGAAGCGGAATCAAGAATTTCAGTCACTTTGTGTCAGCGGCACACCTATCGGCTTATCGGCGATCGGATTGGTGGAAATCAAGGAGGCTTTTAAGTCTATCATGTACAAGAAGTGTTAAGAACGCAGATTTTGGTGAGTCACATGATATTGCGTGTACTTTACATATTTCATGTTGGTACATATTGGGGACCGTAGGGAGATAGGATTGGTTATGTAACGGGGTTACATTCGAGTTACATGTAATGTTGGTGTACATGAGTACACTACGGTTGAGATCAGTATTGACCGGTTTGAAAGGTTTCGAACCTTTGGTTATTTTAACCAATCAGGGCAGGGGCCCTTGGTGTGGTGGTGTGTCAGCCATCCACGTGTCGGTACACAGGT
>CM047584.1:12349136-12362963 GCA_026184515.1 Peronosclerospora sorghi
CTCCTCATGTCCACTGCGGATCATCCGCAGACGGACGGTCAGACGGAACGCGTTAATCGCGTTGTGGAGGATATTCTCCGGAGTTTATGTCCCGATTCTCCAAAGAGTTGGAGTGAGATGCTTCCGATGGTTGAATTTGCTATCAACAATTCGGTACATGCATCTACGGGGTTTACCCCGTTTTACGTAAACGGATTGGTGAATCCGAGGGTTCCGTTGACGCCACGTGTGCGTGGCCCAGGGCTTGAGGGGGGAGGATTCCCCGAGGTCAGCCCTGTATCTGTGCGAAAGCACATCGATAAGTTTTTATCGACGCGCCTTAGTGTCTTACGACACGTCTGCGATGCCATGGCGGAAAGCCAAGACAAGCAGAAGGAGCAAGCTGACCGAAAGGGACGGCGTAACGAAAAGGTATACAGAGTAGGAGAAAGTGTTTTATTAAACGCTAAAAATCTTCCTACACATGCAGTTTCAAATGTGTTGCGCAATAAACTGCGCCCCAGGTTTGTGGGGCCCTTTAAGGTGTTAGCCCGAAAGGGCTTGTCGTACACCTTAGACATCCCGAAGGCGATGCGTACGCATCCAACCTTGTATTTGGGTATGCTTAAGCCATACCAGAACCCGGAGGCGGGTCCCCTCTCGGAGGAGGGTAAGAAGCCGGATAGCCAAAAGGCGCGACAGGTCGGAACATCTACGACAGGGTTGAAGTACGACCCTGAAGCTCCGCAACGAGAGACTCGAGAGAGGCAAGACGCCCCTCGATGCGTTCATTCGCACTCCCTTCGTTGCAGAGTCCCTCCTGAGCATCTTGGATGCGACGGCTGTGCCGATCACAGCGCTCCTGGAAGTCACGTCGAAATAGCGCTACCCCCTCCTCCAGTGCTCGATACGGAGGGTACTCCACATTACCATGCGGAATGCCTGATGGCACGACGCCATCACCGGGGTGAGACCCAGTACCGGGTGAAGTGGAATGGATATCCACATTCCCAGAGCTCGTGGGAGTACGAGACTCCCCTGCGGCAGGATTGCCGTGACGTCGTTGACGCTTTCGAGCGGGAGAATCCCACTGAGAGTCAACGACCAAAGGGGCTGAAGAAGCCCCTTCACTCCCAATAGCTGGGAGTTCGCCGGAGGCAGATGCTGTGCTTGCATTGCTCTCCGGCTCCACATCGAGAGCAGAGCGCGTATAATAGGAGGCAGGCAATTGCCCTTGCGCTTTGGCCTGAGCATAGGCCAAGCGTAGCGCTCTCTCTACCCGAACGTCGTGTTCGGAAAAGCTGTTGTACAGCGCATCGAAACTGGAGAGGTGTTTCTCCCTTTCCGCCCAGGCGCGGAACGCCTGTTCTGCGTCTTCGACGCTTTCGTCCCTCAGGAGAACAATGGGAATCTCGCGGAGAACATCCACGAGGGCACCGCGCGCCTGTTTCCCGAGGCGCGTCCGGTAGGCCTTAACGGAATAATGTTTGGGCGTTAGTAGTCGGGCCCGGAGTTGGTTACGATGCGCAATTTCACGCGAAAGTACAGACGCTGGTCCAGGGGTATAAGAGGCTAAGCCCCTCTTGACCGCGTTCTTATTCCTCTTTTGAGGGTCGCGAGGTCCCTTACGTGCCCGTCCGGCACGTCGGGCCTCTTGAACCAAGGACGGTTCATTGGTGGTGGTTGCCTGTGGCAACCTGGAGGTATCACCCCTAGCGGGTAACTGTGGCGCACGAGTTAGTGCGTTCTCCCCACGTGTGGGGAATGGGTTGGATGCTTGATAGCGCCGTTCGGCGCTATCAACATGGCCAGCCGTTGGGGAGAGCTCCCCAAGGGCGTCCACTTCCGAGCCGTCGGAATAGTTTTCGTCCATAGCACCGCTGAGGGTGTACAATGGACAGCCAGAGGAACTGGCGTTGGAGTTCTCCAACAAAATTTTGATTATTGCGTAATAAATAGTCTTGATGGGGGAGGATGTAACGGGGTTACATTCGGTTAACACTGAGTGTTGGTGTACATTGGTACACCACGGTTGGGGCCAGTATTGGCCGGGTTGAAAGGTTTCGAACCTTTGGTTACTTTAACCAATCAGGGCAGGGGCCCTTGGTGTGGTGGTGTCAGCCATCCACGTGTCAGTACACAGGTGGGTACACTACATTTTGCTAGGTACGAATTAGTAATATTCTACTTAGTGTTACATATAGTTTATATTAGTTTAAATAATTAAATATTAAATATATATTCAGTTTACTTTCCACTCCGTAGTACAGACGCACGACCGGTCGAGGTCGTGCGTGTAGTGAGTGCCGTAGCGTAAGGGGATCCCTCCCCTTAGCTACACCCTTTGTAAGTGAGCCTTGCCGTTAAGGCACTAGTACAGGCTAGAGTAAACTAACCCGGGAATCTTGGCCCCGAGTAGGAGAGCTCTCTCCTACTAAGCCCTTAATAAGGGCGTATCGGCTAAGTAGCGGCGAACGCCGCTTTAAGGAAAGCCTTCCTCTGTGCGCTATCCGCACCGTGCGTATACGCACCGGCTACAAAGGGTGTGAAATGACCTATGTCAAAGGCAACCGAGTATTATTACACAGGTCCACCCAATCTCAAATTTTTGATATTCAAAAGACCAACAAGGTCTTGACTGTGAACGTTTCCGTCATTATAGACGATGAATCTTGACCTCCTGAAGTGATGGCAATTGTCAACGACAACGATTCTGCTTTGGTTCGGCAGTCAGATGTCCAAGAAGGGTCGCTAATGCATTTTCATACACGGGTCGGATATCTAAATTTCGATGCCGTCGAACGTTTGGCTAGGGGCAAGTCAAGTGGGATTGTCTTAACGGATCGCAAACGGATGAACTGTTTGACCTGTGCTCAGGTCAAACAGACCAAAAATCTGCGGTCCGTTAAAGACAGTGGCACCAACTCACCGATCAATCGTATCGGTGGTGTCATATGTTCGGACCTAAAAGGTCCGATCACCCCTAAGGACCGCCTAGGAAACAGGTACATGATCAACTTTGTCGATCATAAGTCCAACTATGTGCGTGTCTTCTTGGCAAGGACTAAAGATGTTGCCGCTCGGAAGTTCGAACAATTCATGGCATTTTTCGAGAGGCAATTTAATTGCAAACTTCGTATTTTACGCACCGATGGCGGTTACGAGTTTAAAAATCTCGATGGTTTCTGCATGCAGACTGGTGTTGAACGCCAAATAAGTGAGCCCAACAACCAGTCTAGCAATGGAAAAGCAGAACGCATGAACCGGACAGTCATGAACATGGCTAGGTGCATGCTTTTCGCAAGTGGACTACCTCTCTCGTTTTGGGGCGATGCGGTTCAATACGCAGCTTACATTTTGAACCAAAGCCCAAGTAATTCAAACTCTCGTCTACAATCACCTTTGGAGGTGCTAGAAGGCAAGCAACCGAACCTCATTGATATCGTTGCTTTCGGCTCGATATGCATTGTGTATAGAAATCCTGGAAAGGATTCACTAGAACATCGTGCCCAGGTTGCGGTTGTCGTCGGCAAGAGCGAAGAAGTCAAGGGGTACAAAGTTTACCTTAAGGGTGAATGCAAGGTTGTTGTGACGCAGCATATAAAAAACGTCGAAACCTTGACCCCCGACCAAAATCGTACTCTTCAACAAAGTATGGTGGAGGATCGACAATCAGAGGGGGGAAAAAGACTACCTGTCTGACTACCAAGAAGACGAAGGCCCGCGCCAAAAAACGTTGGCAACGCGATCCCTGTGTCACGCGCAGTGTAGCCAAGTCTAAAATCGAACATCCGACTGCTGGGGATGAAGTTATGGCTGAAACTCCAAGTGCAGTTGAAGATGGTGAATCGGTGAATTTTATCAGCGAAATCGACCCAAAAAGTTACGGCCAAGCAATGAAGTCAGGAAACAAGGACAAGTGGGCGATTGCTGTTCAGGAGGAGCTTAATGCCCTCGAACGCAATGAAGTTTGGAGCGTCGTCAAAAAGCCGGACGATTGTCGACCCCTTCACACTAGGTGGGTATTCAAGACTAAACTGGACTAAAATGGAGACATCGAACGGTTCAAGGCTAGACTCGTTGCATGTGGCAACGAGCAACGTTTCGGTATCGATTACACCTTAACGGTTGCCGCCGTCATCGGCATGAACACAGTTAAGCTGGTTCTCGCATTGGCTACCAAGGACAGGTGCCTGCGAGGCACGGGGATATTCCGAATGCCTATGTTAAAGCTGAGGAAAATGAGCATGACATCTTTTTGTTCATCCCCCAAGGTATGAAGTTGAAAACCAGTGCGTGCACTCAAGACAACCAAGGTGAACAAGTACTCAAGCTCAAGAAGACTCTTTACGGCCTTAAACAGGCAGGACGGCTGTGGAACAAGCTAATTCACGGAAAGCTTTTGGAATTGGACTTTACACAGTGCTTGACAGACATGTGCCTATATGTCAAGCACTTGGATGGAGAGACCGTCGTAGTAGGCATATATGTTGATGACCTACTAGTGACTGGTACCAAGGAAGAGCTGGTTCAGAAGTTTTTTGAAGATATGAAGTGCCTTGAGATCAAAAATCTCGGCATGGTGTCGAAATTCCTCGGGATGCGTGTGATTTTCGACGAGGATACTGGATACAACCTGAACCAAGAAGTAACGATCGATGCCATCATCAAGGATTTCAAGTTACAAGACGCTAATCCAGTTCGGACTCCGATCGGGACCGACTTCGAAGATATCTCGCTCCAACCTAGCGAACCCCTTAAAAGTGATGGGGCTATCAATATCAAGGATTTCCAGTCTTTGGTCGGCAGCTTGCTCTGGATCGCTCGTTGTATCAGACCTGACATCGTATACGCCGTACACAAGGCTACCCGACGTACTCACGCCCCCACCATCGCCGACTGGCAACTTGCCAAAAAGATTTTGCGTTACCTCAAAGGTACCAAATATTTTAAGTTTTGTATGGGGCGTGGTGAGGTGGCGAGCAACGAGTTGAGCATCAAGGCGTACAGCGACGCGGATTACGGAGGTTGGAAGACCGACAGAAAGTCAACCTCCGGTGGACTCGTATTTTTGAATGGCGTTCTGGTTGCATGGCTCTGCAAAAAACAAGGTGCCGTGTCGTTATCGACTATGGAAGCGGAATTTTACGCGGCTTCAACGAACGTAGTGATGCTTTTGGGATTCAAGGAGTTGATCTAGGAAGTACAAGTCAATATGAAGCTGCCCATGCAACTTTGCATGGACAACCAAGCTGCGATCAAGATTTTCAAGGGTGATCAAACAAGCACCAAAATGAAGCATGTCGACATTCGAGTCAAGTTTATTATTTCGAAGTTAACGGATGGAATTGTCGAAGCTACCTACGTTTCAACTCATGACATGCTTGCTGATGGACTTACCAAGGCTTTGTCCGCATCAAGATTCGTAGAGCTACGCGCCGCGCTCTGCCTTCAACATGTGTGACGTTTCGAAATACACATTGAGGAAGAGTGTTAAAAATAGCCCGTATACTTAATTACTATAATTAGGTAGGAACATTTGTTATTAGTTAGCAATCTGTATTTTTCTTATCTTTTAGGCACATAAATTAGGACATATGCACTCGGTTCTGAGTACGACCTATTTTTTTTTGTGCTGACCAGGTATGTATGTAACACTACAGCTGTAGACGGTATAGTCACAACAGCTGTTAACGGTATAGTATACCTTTATGTCATGCATATTCACGTAAGACTAGCTAATCACTTCTCAATACACTTTGCTTTAGACAATCAATCTAATTGCATACACTTCAACTGTCGTCAATCAATCTCTCAAAGGGTGTTATTCTTTCAACCTAGCTCTACTTGGTTGTGAAGATATAAGCACGAGACGATTTGATACACTTGGTTTCACTATACGACTACTACGACTCAAGTTTCCTAAGTATTACGCTACGATGGACAACAACAACTTTCAACACTAACTGACTCACATTTGGCACTGTTGAAAGTTTGTTATGCTACGCGTGTGTGCAGCCTGGTGTTAGGCTGCATATAAATTTCAAGTAGTACGCGATCAATGTGGCCATTTTTGCATTTATGCATTTTTGGTACTTTGGGATTTTATCTTTATATTAGTGGGTGTCAGAATTGGTGGTTTTTAATGTAAGAACCAAGAGGTATTCCCGGGAAAACAAAACCGTAAAAAAACAGTTATTTATACAGATAACTCTTGTCACCCACCTCCTGGGGTGGGTGATAGGAAAACGCTCTTATCCCGTCCGTGAAAGCGGGGTTTTCACGCCCCGCACCTGCACAACGCCACGCCCCGCCACACCCCTAACGCCCCTAACACCACCATGCCCCGCCACACCACGCCCCGCCACATCACGCCCCTCCACACCCCTAACACCCCTAACACCCCCAACACCCCTCACAGCACGCCCCGCAACACCACGCATACCGCACCTCCACGCCCTGCACATCAGACCACGGCTGTTACAACGCAGACGCGTGCTCCACCACTTTGTTTTACTCTTCACTCCACTTACGCGACATCCCGATCCCAGCTCTACACCAAACACGCGCTCTGGCTGAAGTTATTTGGTGGTTTGTCAAATTCTGAAAGGGGGAATAACGGGGAAGTGTAACAAACTTTTGTTTTTTTTTTACAAAAAATCCACCCAAAATAGGATAAATTTGCCAGGAAATACAATATCTGACACCCCCTATTATGTTTTAGGTTAGGTTCTTAAGTACGCATTTATAATTAGTATATCTTTTACCTTCTAAGTCGCATTACATCCTGCCCTCGTGCGCACTTACCCTGATCGGGTATGGCGCGCTTCTTTCAGAAAAACTTCCATCCCAACGGCGGTCGGGCACTAATGGTCTGAACCGCCATTAAGGAAAGTTACACGTGCACCCATTTCGTGTCAACTTCTGACAGGCACGCTCCGTTTTAGCTGGTCGTGCTCATCATAGACTATGTCGCTCGTCTATCCGTCGCTGGTATCGACTACAACTACTGCCTGGATGGCGAAGGAATCAATCCCTCGTTGAAATTACGCGTAGCCATTTTCGTATCAGCCTCTTTTCATGGAGATGAAACCCCATTGGCTCAAATGTATATATATATATATATATCGGGTCATATTTCAAGATTAACTGTCTAGTATTGTTGTATTTGAATAAAGTAACTACATAATATACTTTCCTTTTTACTGTAAACCAGCTAAGCTGAAACTTCCACTGCGTGTCATTCGTCGCGCACCAGTTCTTCCTATGCGAGATCCTACCTGGTCAAAACTATCCGACCAGGTAGTATATAATCTCTGCTATAAGAACAAGCGTCTTTTGCAACATCCGTGTCTTAAAAAGATAGTTGCTACTTGTTATACTGTATTGCGTGAAGAAGCGCGCAATATAGGAATGAAATACATTTTGTTACAATAGGAGATAAGAAGACGGAGCCACAAAGGCTGCTGCTGATCTAAAGTTAATGGGGAATATTAAGGGTTTAACATAGATGCTGCAAAAGCATCCTTATCCGTCGAGACAGGGGACAGTGTGGCCCCTGCTACATATGTTTCTAAGGCATCATATAGCACTCGACGTTTCCATCCATACAAACATTATCTACGACAACTTAGGCAAAGAGTTGTAGATTATACCGACAGTGACTCATCCCAATGAGTTTCGATTTCGATGAGGACTACTCCAGATTTGGAAAGTATTTATTAACCCTAAAAGCGTGCGGTAAATCTACGTAAAAACTCTGCGCCGAGTTTCGGTAAACCCAGCACTTAGATGTGGCCATCTGCTACTTCATATCTTGCGGAACAATATGTTCCGCAAGATGTGGTTCGTGCAGAACTGGTGTTCCGTGATTATAGTCCTTCCTGGGTTCACGCACCGGTCGGTTTGGCGAAATACGAAGTTCGATGTCGATGGCCTGGAAAACTGTGAATACCACTGTGGTCTTCGGTTTGATCCAAGTACCGATAGTAAGCCTCGGCATTCTTTTTACTTATTGTTCCAAATTTGCTATTATTGCGGGACAGAAGTCATCGCGAAAGAATAGGGATAGTAGAGATTCCCTAAGTCAATCATGGAATGACATTATCAACATTACAAGCAAAGTCTTGAGGATTACTTGAGCAACGTGCAAGCTTTGGACAAATGCTTTTAAAGAATTATTTTTTTGGTAAAGTGGAATGGCTCCACTATGATTTGAAGTAGTTATTTCTCCGCATATTGCTATAGATGTCTAAAGTATATTCCGTTTGACACTCTGGACCTCAAATGGTCTAGTGAACTTCTTCAGTAGATTCCGTGCAGGGAAATGATGATTGAACGTGAGAGTATAACATACTAGTTCGCATTTACACGTGTATGCAAATTAGCAAAATAGAACATAACTACTAAATATGTATTACAAGATAACTCAAGCGGTAGATGAATAGTCTTCCCAATTGTGGCTTGTGTAGCAGATACACCATAGTGTTTATCTGCCGCTTGTGCAGCAAAGCATCATCGTCTTCATTAGCAGAATTATACTAGGCGTAAATTGTTTTCAGTCGTTCCCTCTGAAACTAGAATGTTAACCTCTGGATTGGAACTTTTTCCATCGATATTATCAGTTTCTAGTTTTGATCTTGTCCTTATAACAGGAGATGTTGGGGCATCAACTGATGTGACAGTAGTAGGTGGATTAAAGTTCGCGATGTCTAATGCTGTTGTAACTGTAGGTGCGTTCGATTTTCCTTCAAAGTTTCTTGTGCAACATTTTTTTGCTTCTACTCGCTCAAAACTGAGCGGTTCTCTCCCTACTTAGATTTGGCGTACCGCCAAGTAAAAAACTGATGTTGCATAGCATTTACGTTGAAAGGTGCGGCTTAGTTCAAGCATTCAACGAGTTTTAAGGAGATGTTGCTTTAAGGTATTCCCTGCTCGCGCCCTTAAGTTTTGAGCATTTGTTTTATCCTTGAAAATGAACTCGTTCTACATGTCGCGAATTTTAAAAAGTTTACATTTGCTTCTTGATGTCCACGATTATATCATTTGAAACAGAGATGCATGTCTTTTCTATCTGATCAACGCCTGCGATCTTTACGAACTTCTTTAAACCGAGGGTTCAAAGCTTCATCACCTCGAACCCAATTGTGAAGGGTTACTGAGCGTTTGAAATGGGTAGAAAATCAGGTCTCTGTTTTTGTTTGAACTTTAAACGTACCAACTTTCTCCGTAATAGGTTCAGATGGGATTGTCTGACCTAGATGTTTTTGTCTCGCGGTGGCCTATCGTGGGTAGTTTCATTTCATCGTGGGTGCTTACAGTGGTAACGTAACGTTCTTCGCGGGGGCTACTTCCTGCCGCGATATTATCGTATTCGCGCTGGATACCGCTTACCCGCATTGCTAATTTTTTCTTTGCGGTAGCCACTTCCTAACGCAGTATATTTTTTCCTCATGGTGATTAATGTCTACCACGGGGAGCTGCTGCTCGTTACGGTGGCTATTGACTACCTTGATCATGTATTTCCCACGACGACCGTCCTCTGTCTTGAGTACTCCAACAAAGTGGTCCTTATCGCCAATACCGACCACTACATGTTCACGCAGACGCTGTGCTGCAGCATGATTTAGACCCACTCGACTGTCGCTAGCGGATGTACCATCCGCTGCAATTTTCGGATCAGATCAGGCGGTGCCATTACCACCTAGAAGTCTGTCTGACTATTCTCTGATACAATCCATTATTCACAGGGTTATCAGTCCCGAAAGCATTGCTGCAGGCGATCAACAAGGTTTTCCATTCGATCTTGGCTGGTTCTTGGACATCCATAGACTGCCCAAGATATCATCAACATTAACATCAAGTACGCATATATTTGTGCGAACTGTTATTTGAGGTGATAAATCATCCTCTAATAACAGTTCGCCCAAATCAATGCGTACTCAAATTACAAGCTTTGGCATTGGCACGGTTGCATACGTTGCTAACGGACAGACAACATTCTTCGTGGAGTACCAACTTCCACGAAGTTAAACGACGCTAAACTTATGAACGATTTTGATGAGCCAAAATCAAACGGTGCGCGCATGGTGACATCGGTTCCACGCTGCGTAACCTTCTAAGTGATGAGCGCTTTTGCACATGACTGACCACTCAGGTGTTATCGTCATATATGTCCGATATCTCCGTGCGTAAGCTTGTATATCAAGCTTACCTTGCCGCAGATCAAATGATCAAATTGACATCTGAACTCATGTTCAAGAAGCTATATGGTGAGCTTTAACTATTTTTAACTCTTCTAGCGTCGCAATCGCAGTAGGGTAAGCTGGGTTGCGTCCCCATGGTCATGCCTTTGTGGTACCGCCGAGGCAAGTAAGGACAAAGTGTAAGGTACATTCATATTACGTGACGCAACGGGTGCTCGAGTTACAGACAGCCATTGAGCCCCATGTACAGGGCTACGTCGGCCTCGGCCTTCAAGGTTTACACTGCGATTCCGGGGGCGCTGATGGAGAAAGAAAGCGATATAATTTCTTCAAAATAGGTCTTTATTTTGATTTGTCCCGATGTTTAGCTTCAGTCATTGTTTTCATGTCAAGAACTTTGCTCCTGATTGCTTATACCAAATGCGCCGAATTGGTGAGAGAAATCCCTGTGAGCAACCCCACATAGGCAAAAAAATGTTTCATTAGTTAATCTTATATTAATAAAATTAACTATATTTCTGTTATATCTTAGTTCTATACAAAACCTTCGGTGATACACGGAAGATTAAAGAGTAATTTATACTATGGAAGGTTAAGGCTTAATAGTTAAAACTAAATCTTACCCCAAGACACCTGTTACATGAAAAGAGTAGGGAGTGACCTCAATGTTGAGACGAGTTGGTCGAACTCATCGTAAAAGAAGATGAATCAGGATCTTAAGAGTGAAGCTTTGTTAAGAGTTTTACTCATGAACGTATGAGCCACAAAATGTTCCAGGTGATATGTGGTGGAGCGGCTGATCAAAGTTTTTGAGGCTTGATCAGGTGGAACCACGGCGCCCGGACTGCCGACTAACGAAGGGGGTCCTCCGGTTGTCCTTGACTGCTTGTGTTTCTGATCACCTTGTGTACCCGACGGATTGGGCGTGGGTCGCTCTTCAGGTTAGAGGGGATGGCACACTACAATTCCTTGTGGCAAGACTGTGTTGACTTGTGATGAGTCTACGGATGCGATCAGGCGATAATCAGGCGCAATCAGGCTTGAATCACGTGCGATCAGGTTTGATCAACAGTGATCAGGCTTGGGCAGGCACTAAAAATCGTCGATCAGCGGCGATCAGACTTGATCAGGCTTTATCAGGTACTAAAAGTCGCTGATCAGCTGGTTGGCGCGAGTTGCGAGCAGCTGAGCGCGGATCGCGAGTTGCAGAGTGTCGATCAGGTTGTTGATCGGCGAAGGGGCACTCGATCAAGCAGCGAAAATCTTCACTGCCCGATCACAGAGCCTTCTTAAGCTTAATTCGTCAATAGAATACCCAAAAATACCTTGTATTCTGGACTTAAGCCTTAGAGGGACGGTCGATCAGCGCGTTCGACGGGCTGATCGATGATTACCACTAAAAATCCGCCTAGTGTTCCCGTGGGGCGCTTAAATCAGCCGAACACTAGGGGCCAAAACGTGGACCAATAGGGGAAGAGGTGAGAGCGCACTGCTCGATGGGCCAAAGATGCACTAAGTGCTCCCGCCGGGGACGTAGAGGTATCTAGTAGAAGGAGGGAGGCCCTAAGTTACCGTCCCTGTGAACGATCGGCGCGATCGTACGCAAAAGGAGAACTGTATTATTGCTTATATCCTCATATCTACCAAAAACCTAATATCAACCAATCAGAACTACCCATTCCTACGCATTTTGTCGACCTTTCACCCGCTTACCTTCGGGTTACCGTCAGGTAACCATGCCAGTTGTCGCATCGTCTGAGACGTCCTATCCACGCATCGTCCCTGTCCTCCACCGTTGTGTCAACAGTTGTACCGTCTGGGTACCAACTGTGGTACCGACTGTAGTACCCACTATCGTACAACCTTTTGTACAGACTATTGTACCGACAAAATTTGTGGTACCTCTACCACAGCTACGCCTATGGGGGTGCCTATAATTATGCCCCTAATTACGTACCAATTTTGAGGTAACGCTTTACCACAGATACATACTAAAGATAAAGATAAATCCAGGATCGAAATAATGTTGGTCAATCTTGGATTAGGAAACATACCAATTTTGCGGTAACTCTTTACCACAGATACATACTAAAGATAAAGATAAATCCAGGATCGAAATAATGTTGGTCAATCTTGGATTAGGAAACAGATCGGGTGCCGATGTGAGCAATGAAGTTAATTCGTGTATTGAAAGGCGAAGTAGATCTGTTAGATATTGCGCATTGCGTTGAGATAATCTTGACTTATTGACTCGAATTGGAATCTCAGAATAAGTGCGCTTCTTAAACCGGTGGCAGGCTAGGTGGAGAACGCTTGGATAGAGAAAATATCTACATCTTACTGCCCCGTCCTGATACCCAACAAGACGTAATTGCAGAGAGTGCCACGATTCTCCAGGTCGACTGTAGTTTGCTTCCGACTGTGAAGAAAGTTAACAAGATCTGGATCAAACTACTGGGGTTCCACGTGGGATCGTAAATTGTAAGAAATTGACACGAGTTAGGGCAAGGCCAATTGTTTGTGGTGCCTATACCGGCCGTTAGTGCCTGATATTCTGCGAGTAAGTTTCTGTGATGAAGAGCGCCCTACGTGATGAGCGTAGGGGCACACAGTAAGCAAGTAAGCGTTCTTTCAGTTTAGAGTAAAAATATACTAATATAGAAGCATACATAAGAACCTATCCTAAACTTCCTAATAAAAACAAATATACAGTTAAAATTCCAAGCAGCTAAAATGCATAAGTTACCACTGTGATCGCGCTTCGATTGAAGTTTGTATTTGTGGTGGAGTCAAGTTCAAAATTGAACACTGTAGTGTCGAGAACCTGACCACCATTGTCCCCATCCTACCAACTGACGGGTGGGGTACCCCGCGAACCTTCGCCTACGATCCGATCTGATCGTCCGCTCCTAGAAGACGACCGATCATCAGCATAGGACGCCTGGTCCGATTTCTGCGTCTCCATCTCACCTTGTGCACCCGATGGAATGGGCTGGTTTCACACTTGTGGATCTTCGCTGAGGATTGATGTGGGTATTAAATGTGAGACTGTGCTGGGTGGTGTACACTGGGCGGAACTCTTCCCCCTGGGTACGGGCAGACCAATTATACTCGGAGTAAGTATACTCCAAAGGGAAGATCGCTTAACCGATCGTAGAGCCCAAAAAATACGAGAATAAAAGACCAATACTCCAATATAGAGATCCAACGAGAACGTGACAAACTCCACGAACGATATCACCACGTAACAATCCAACAACTTGTTTACACGTTCCAAACGTGTGTGACTCGGGCTTAAGAAGCCGACCAAAGCGTACTACCGTCGAGGGAATTCCGGCGGGCCCAAGTGCGTCTGTAACGCGACCCGGCCGGGTATAATGAGCTAGAGGGGATTACTTGACCATCTTCTCCCAAACACTCTGCGGCGTGCAGAGGCGACTAACGTACTTAGCAAAGATGCTAACGACTTCCTTGTTGAGTTTAAGGCCAAAAAAAAACAACTAACCTGTAGCCGGTACGTATACGCACGGTTCGGCTAGCGCACAGAGGAAGACTCTTCCTTAAGGCGGTGCCTACCGCTACTTAGCCGATACGCCCTTATAAAGGGCTTAGTAGGAGAGATCTCATACTCGGGGCCAAGATT
>CM047584.1:12363363-12373452 GCA_026184515.1 Peronosclerospora sorghi
ACCTGTGTACCGACACGTGGATGGCTGACACACCACCACACCAAGGGTCCCTTCCCTGATTGGTTAAAATAACCAAAGGTTCGAAACCTTTCAAACCGATCTATACTGACCTCAACCGTAGTGTACTCATGTACACCAACACTAAATGGAACTCGAATGTAACCCCGTTACATCCTCCCTTATCAAGACTATTGCTTACGCAATAATCAAAATCTTGTTGGAGAAGTCCAACGCCAGTACCTCTGGATGTCCATTGTACACCTCAGTGGTGCTATGGACGAAAACTATTCCGACAAATCGGAAGTGGATGCCCTTGAGGAGATCTCCCCAACGGCTGGCCACACGACAGCGCCGAACGGCGCTGTCGGTCATCCAACCCATTCCCCACACGTGGGGAAAACGCACTAACTAGTGCGTCACCCCTGCCCATATCGGAGGATATATCCGAATCGCCAAAGGCGATCGTCACTAATGATCTGGACGCAGCTCAAGACACCCAACTTGCCGCACAGGCACTAAGGGCCGCGTTACGCGCCCCCAAACGTCCGTCACGGGTGGCTTATAATTTTGATGGTCCTCGTGACCTTCCTAAGTGGGCCAGGCGTTTGGTAAGGACCAGTTTAGCGTCCTATACCCCTACCCCCGCGGCTGAACAGCCGTACCAACGCGAACGCCGTGAGAAACTCCGGCAACAACTGCTTACACAAAAGCAGTTCACTAGCGTCTCCTACCGAGAACGCCTCAACAGGCAGGCACAGGGTGCCCCTGTTGAGAACCTCCGCGAGGTTCCTATCGTTCTTTTTCCGGGAGAGAGTGCTGATGATGCGGAGAAGAAGTTCCGCGCTTGGGCGGAAGGGTAGAAGTTTCTCCCCAGCTTCAATGAGCTGCACAACAGCTATTCCCGTCGTGACATTTGGGTGGATAGGGCGTTGCGCCTGGCATTCGCCAGAGCGCCACATCTGCCTCCGGCGAACTCCCAATTACTGGGAGTGAAGGGGATTCTCATGCCCCTCTGGTCGTTGACCTGCAGCGGGATTTTCCCGCTCGAAAGCGTTAACGACGTCGCGGCAATCTGCCGTAGGGGAGTCTCGAACTCCCACGAACTCTGTAAGTGTGGATAACCCTTCCACTTCACCAGATACTGGGTTTGACCCCGATGATGGCGTCGCGCCATCAGCCGCTCCACATGAAAGTGTTGAGTACCCTCCGCATAAAGCATTGGAGGAGGAGGTTGCGCAATTGCGACGTGAGATTCGCGAGCGCTGTGATCGACACAGCCATCGCATCCATGATCTCCACGAGGGGCTACATGATGAGCGGGATTCCACTGATAGCTTCGAGAGGCGGCTTTCCTCTCGAGAGACGACCGTTGCGGATCTTCGTGGTCGCATTTTAGCACTTTCGGGATTCCTTCGCCCTGCCGTGCCTTACGGCTCTTACGGATATCCGCCTTTCTACCCCCCTCTAGGAGGGAGCCCGCCTCCGGGTCCTGGTATGGCTTAAGCATACCGACATAGAAGGTTGGATGCGTACGCATCACCTTCGAGATGTCCAAGGTATACGATAAGCCCTTTCGGGCTAGTACCTTAAAAGGCCCCACAAACCTGGGGCGCATTTTATTGCGCAACACATTTGAAACTGCATGTGTAGGAGATTTTAGCGTTTAATAAAACACTTTCTCCTACTTGATATATCTTTTCGTTACGCCTCCCCTTGCGGTAAGCTTGCTCCTTCTGCTTGTCTTGGCTTACGGCCATGGCATCGCAGACGTGTCGTACGACACTAAGGCGCGTCGACAAAAACTTATCGATGTGCTTTCGCACAGATACAGGGCTGACATCGGGGAATCCTCCCCCCTCAAGCCCTGGTTCACACACACGTGGCGTCAACGGAACCCTCGGATTCACTAATCCGTTCACGTAAAACGGGGTAAACCCCGTAGATGCATGTACCGAATTGTTGATAGCAAGTTCAGCCATCGGAAGCATCTCACTCCAACTCTTTGGAGAATCCGGACATAAACTCCGGAGAATATCCTCCACAACGCGATTAACGCGTCCGTCTGACCGTCCGTCTGCGGATGATCCGCAGTGGACATGAGGAGCTTGGTGCCTAGCACCTTAAACAACGCTCCCCAGAACTGTCCCGTAAAACGGGGATCCCGATCCGACACCACGGAATCGGGTAGACCATATTGTCGAAAGACACGGTCTAGGAACATTTTTGCTGTTCCCTGTCCATCTATGGACTCTGGCACCGCTGACAGGTGAGCCATCTTGCTCAAACGGTCTACAAAGACCAATGTGCCGGTGTTACCGGCCTTATCCTTCGTAAAACCGAAGATAAAATCCATACTAATGGATTTCCAACACTCCGTTGGAACTGACAAGCTCGCCAAAGGCGCAGCTAAACTTGCAGAGGGTTCAACCCTCTGACACGTCTCACAGGTGCGTATATACGCACCGACCCACTTATACATGTTGGGACACCAATACAAAGCGCTTAAAGCGCTGTAGGTCTTATCCCGACCTAAATGACCCCCGATAGTGGCGTCATGTGCCTCAAAGTGGACTCTATACTTCAGTTCCTCATCATGAGGAACTACCACCCGCGGAGTGTCCTCCGCGCTCGTGCTATAATATAGCAAACCGCCACAGTACCTGTAACGGTGTAAACGAGCTTTATCTCGACTTGACAGGGTTGGCTCAGACGAGCCAAGACCCTTTTCACCTAACGCGCGGATAAGCACCGTACCTTGAGGGTCTCTCTCATACGCCTGGCGTATGAAATCTACCACAGACGTGGTGACGAATGTCGCGTGAGCGAGCTCGTAATCGGGACGACGCGATAACGCGTCTGCAAGCACGTTCTGCTTGCCAGGTTTATACTTAACCTCAAAGTTGTACTCCGCAAAGAAGGAGGGCCAACGGGCCATCCGTTGGGAGAGATGAGGCGACTTTGTCGCTGTCCGTAAGGACGCTTGGTCAGTATAAACCACGAACGGCTTAGCCGAGTAGGTGAACCCTAAATTTGACAAGAGCATACTTCATTGCAAGTAGCTCCTTGTCATGAACGGGATAATTCCGTTCCTCAGCTTTAATCTGCCTCGACTCAAACGCAATTACGCGTTCCCTTCCTGCATCGTCTGCTTGTAACAAAGCACATCCGATTGCGAAATCGGAGGCGTCGCAGACGACGCTAAACGGTTTCCCAGAATCTGGGAGAGCAAGAACGGGGGCTTTCAACAAGCTCCCCTTTACCGCTTCAAAAGCGTTTTGGTGTTTGGTTTCCCAACACCAATCAACATTCTTCTTAAGAAGGTCGGTTAATGGCTTCGCCATTTCAGCGTAGTTCTCGCTGTACTTGTGGAGATAGTTGGATAATCCAAGCCACTTCCGTAAATCTCTAAGATTTACAGGCGAAGGCCACTCCACAATGGCTTTCACCTTCGCGGGATCCGCCCGCACTCCATCCTTACCGATGAAGCATCCGAGGAAAGGAATTTCCTCAGCACCAAATATACATTTGGATGCGTTCGCATATAACTTATGCTCTCGCATACATTCGAGCACAGCTCGAAGGTGTATCAGATGCGTCTGAACATCGGACGAGTCGCCTTCCGCACGACTATGAACGAATATATCGTCGAAGTACGTCTGAGCGTACTTCCTATGAGGGCGGAAGAGTTGAGTCACCAAGCGATTGAAAGTCGCTGGTGCATTTGAAAGCCCTTGAGGCATAACAAGCCACTCCCACCGCATGCCACTAGGCGTGCTAACCGCTGTCAGCGGAATATCGGATGCTCGCATGAGCACCTGATAATACCCGTCCACCAGATCTAAGGCACTGTACACAGTACAGACCGCCATATTGTTCTGGAGGACATCCTTCCGAGGAATCGGAGTCTGCATGGGTACAGTAGCTGCGTTCAGCTTGTTATACGCATGCAAAATGCGCCACTTTCCGTTCGGTTTACGAACACAAAAAGTGGGAGATGAGTGGGGAGACTTACTCTCCCGTACCATCCCTGCCTCTTCTTTACCCTTGAAGAATGCGTCGATGACGTCGCATTGTTCCTTGGGGAGAGGCCACTGCCTAGTGACGCATTATTTGGTTCCGGGAACCAAATCAATTTCATGTCGGACTCCCCGATCCGGTGGTAACCCCATCGGCGGGTTGTCACTAATGACATCTCCGAATTCCTTTAATAAGGAATGGTAAGGGTCCTCAGGATCCGCGAGGATCTTGAGGCCGCTTCGGGCATTTAATGCCTGTTTGGTTTTCACCAAAACTGACTCGTCCATCGTGGATGAGGAGTTCAACTCCTCTTCCGGACGCAACACGACGACCTCGTCGATTTCATCTGCTTTCAAAGCAGTTTCAAATTCGTTGAAGGACATCTCCTCCAACGACAACAGTTCGCCTACCCCAGGCAACCGTTCCAGGCTTACGCCTTCTGTGACAACACCTATCACACTATTCAGCATCCTGTAGGCCTGCTGACTACTGGCCTCGGAACTCATCCCGAGACCCAGATGGGGGGAGTCGATTGCCCCATCTACTGGAAGCGCCACGCGCCTATCCACAGAGGTATCTACCTCTACCACCGGTGACTCGCCGGTCTCACCTATAACGGCGTAATCGGAATCATTTCCGACGTGCGAAGGAGACGAACTCCGGGTCTCTTCGCTTGGAAGCGCCTCGCGCTTAACCACAGGGGTCTCTACCCCTACCACTGGAGTTACCACAGGTAACTCACCAGTCTCGCCTATAACGGCGTGGTCGGAATCATTTCCGACGCGCAAAAGAGCCGGGTCTCTTCGCGTGGAAGCGCCTCGCGCTTAACCACAGGGGTCTCTACCCCTACCACTGGAGTTACCACAGGTAACTCACCAGTCTCGCCGTTCACGGCGTGGGGATTAACCGCCAAATCCCCCTCGTTAAGGAACTCTTCCTTAACGCCATTGGGAATGATCATTTCAGACATCCCAATCTCTGGAATCGCACTCCAGAATTGGTTTTGCGATCGAGCAAAGGTGGGTTCATGACTCGCCAATGCTTCACCCGACCGCGGGTGCGTTGAGCCAATGGACTTAGACTTCCAGTCTATCCATGGCTCGTGGCGTTCCAGCCACTTTATTCCCAGAATGAGGTCACATACCTCGAGACCAAATCCAGGACTAGGCAACGTTCTAAGCTGTCGAAGTCTGCAAACATCAGCTTAAGGTCAATCGAGATCTTGGGTACAGAAAACTGTACACCCGTCGCAAGACGGACCGTGACAACGTCACGAGAACGTGCCTCTAGGGCCTCGGCATACAGCCGACTCTTCTCCACAGAAGCCCGTCTGACATAATTGTCAGACGCTCCAGAGTCTATCAAGACTCTCCAAGTCTTATCAAAGCCTTTCACGTCCGCAAGGACTACCAGCAAACCTGGCTGGTACACCAACTCGGTGCTAGAAAGCACCGTTTTCCTCGGGGCTTTGTGCTGTCGTCCCCTACCTTGGGGCTTAACAGAACTGAGGGATCCCCCAGTAGGGCGCTCCGCACCTACTGGGAGACGTCGTTTCCCGACGGCTTGGGCGAGGGCTTCTTACCTACCCTCGGCCCCTTAAAGCGAATATCTCTCTGGGTGTTCCGCCGACATCTGTTCCGCAGATGATCCGCACTTCCACACAGGAAGCATCTCAGCGGCCCACGCCGCTGCAGCATAGCCAAGAGCTCTGTCTCGAAGCTCTGTGAAAAAGAGTCCGAATGACTCTTATCGGGAGGTTTCTCCTCCGCTTCGACCTGACTAAGGTCCATGGGTTCGGGACCCACCTTAGAGGAACGTAAGTTCCTCTCGGCGTTTAACGCCATCTTGAATGCCTCTTCCATGGATTCGGGTCGGCATCGGAACAATTCCGAACGTGCTGGCCCTCCTCTCAGGCCTCCCATGAAGACGGGGATGGACACATCGTCCGAATACGCTTTCGCGTACATCCCTGCCAACAGGGTCTTCAACTCCTGGATATAAACCTCCAGGTCCTTAGTGCCTTGACGTAACCTCAGGAACGCCAGTTGATTCTGGAAAACCAGATCAGGCGTTGCGTACATGTCCATAAGCTTCTGCTTAAGGACCATCCATGTTGGAAACACGTACTTGACTGATTCCGAGCATGTAAACGCCCATGTACGGGCTTTGCCCGTAAGATGGGTCAATGCAAGTCCCACTTGCAAGTGATCAGCGGTCATGTTCGCTGTGGCGAAGGCCGTTTCGACCTCTCTCAACCAAACATAAAGGTTGTCACCCTTCTCTCCAGTGAACTCCTTTATCTTAAACGATAATGGAGGGCGCACCCCCATCGAATAACCTCCACCACAACTTGCCTCATGAGCGATGAGGGCATTCACCCTTGCCTTTACGGCCTCAAGGCCCTGCTCCACTAGGAGCTTCATACCTTCTTCCCCCGTTAAGGGTAACAGCCTTGTAAAGGCTTCCTGTTGGACGAGGGTCAAACTATCCCAATCGTCCTGATTCATCCTTTGCAGAGGATGTCTATTCTACCAACACAGGTGTTGGATTGACTACAAGTGCTACCAGATGTAGCCGGTGCGTATACGCACGGTGCGGATAGCGCACAGAGGAAGGCTTTCCTTAAAGCGGCGTTCGCCGCTACTTAGCCGATACGCCCTTATTAAGGGCTTAGTAGGAGAGAGCTCTCCTACTCGGGGACAAGATTCCCGGGTTAGTTTACTCTAGCCTGTACTAGTGCCTTAACGGCAAGGCTCCTTTCCAAAGGGTGTAGCTAAGGGGAGGTCTCCCCTTACGCTACGGCACTCACTACACGCACGACCGGTCGAGGTCGTGCGTCTGTACTACGGATGGAAAGTAAACTGAATATATATTTAATATGTAATTATTTAAACTAATATAAACTATATGTAACACTAAGTAGAATATTACTAATTCGTACCTAGCAAAATGTAGTGTACACACCTGTGTACTGACACGTGGATGGCTGACACACCACCACACCAAGGGCACCTTCCCTGATTGGTTAAAATAACCAAAGGTTCGAAACCTTTCAACCCGGCCAATACTGGCCTCAACCGTGGTGTACCAATGTA
The DNA here is from genome assembly GCA_026184515.1 of Peronosclerospora sorghi. Classification (NCBI taxonomy): domain Eukaryota; phylum Oomycota; class Peronosporomycetes; order Peronosporales; family Peronosporaceae; genus Peronosclerospora; species Peronosclerospora sorghi. Next base: position 12,370,476 of record CM047584.1, read on the forward strand.
CACCAAAACTCAGTGTTACCCGAATGTAACCCCGTTACACTCTTTCTCCTCCAAAAGACCATATGACAAGATGTTCTTGGCGAGATTATCCACGAAAAACACGTCCTCCACGCGAACGGTCTTTGGTTTTCCATTGGCATGGACCTTCAACAAGATCCAGCCTTTATACGTAATTTCCAGCTGTTTTCCATCAGCCTGGAAACACGTGCCTCAATCGGTTTGGCATCACGCAGATACTTTCGCTGATTAACCAAGTGCATACTAGCACCGGAATCGAGTATCCAAGTGTTTGCAACCGATTTCGGAGCAAAATTCGAGACGGCGAGCGAGAAATCCACTTTTTTGTCCGGCTTGTTAGGACATTTCGGTCTAATATGACCTACTTTGCCGCAACCATGACACTTGATGGTCTTCTTCTTGTCTTCGATTAAATGTACTGCGTCTTGACTATGAGTCTTCAGGGCTCTTGATTCACCTTCGACAGCTTGAGCAACATGCACTAGCTCCTCTGCATGTCGAAGATAGTCCGTCCGCATATGGTCAAATTTTGCCATTAAAACCGTCCTTAATTCCGGCGATGCATGGTGGACAATATTGTCCAGGACGAGCGACTCGCTGTTAGCAACAGCTTCCGAAAGTTGGACCATGTATAGAAAGTGGTCGTTCCATGAAACTTTTGCGCTCTTCTTGCTTGAAAAAAGCTTCATCGCCTGTGCAGAGGTGATGGTTGTATGGAATGCACTAAGCATATTACTCATCACATGCACCAGGGTGGGACTTTCAGTCCACCACGTGTCGACTCGTCTGTTGTAGTATTGCTCGGCAGTACCATCCAGGTAGTGACCGAGCAAATCAACCTTGAAATCTTCGCTCCAGTAATATCCGCAAGCTGATTCCGCGATGGATACTTGACGGATAAATCTGGTACCCCAATCTTTGAAACCAGCACCCAAGCCTCGGTACTGCTCGGTGCCATCAAAAACCTTGATTGAGAGCTTGCAGTCCTTAGCTGATGGGGTCCTGAAAGCAGGAGGGCGTTGCTGCATAGGTGCACCGATACCGAAGTTATTATGGTGTACGTTTGGTGTAACATTCGGCGGCGCCTGCGGTTGCCTGTCCGGAGTACTTTCAAGCGACTCCATGCGCATCCGAGTACCCAGGCGCATTGAGTTGTTGAACGCGAAGTGATTGCCATCCGGTTGGGCCCTGGAAGTCTCGAGCTTATCCATGCGGTCGCATAGCTTCTTAAACATTTCCAGGATTTGCATCCCTTCGGCACCGAAAGGCGCCGGGTTCTCTTCAAGGGATCCGTCGTCACTTGATACGGCTTAAACCTTTGGGCTCATAACCTGTTGAAAGTTGTTGTTGTCCATCGTAGCGTAGATACGTAGGAAACTTGAGTCGTAGTAGTCGTATAGTGAAACCAAGTGTATCAAATCGTCTCGTGCTTATATCTTCACAACCAAGTAGAGCTAGGTTGAAAGAATAACACCCTTTGAGAGATTGATTGACGACAGTTGAAGTGTATGCAATTAGATTGATTGTCTAAAGCAAAGTGTATTGAGAAGTGATTAGCTAGTCTTACGTGAATATGCATGACATAAAGGTATACTATACCGTTAACAGCTGTTGTGACTATACCGTCTACAGCTGTAGTGTTACATACATACCTGGTCAGCACAAAAAAAAAAATAGGTCGTACTCAGAACCGAGTGCATATGTCCTAATTTATGTGCCTAAAAGATAAGAAAAATACAGATTGCTAACTAATAACAAATGGTCCTACCTAATTATAGTAATTAAGTATACGGGCTATTTTTAACAGTTAGCTATCTTGCATATCCTTTTAGACTAGTGACACTACTGTGTTTTGACTTTGCGCGTCAGGACTGTACTTGGCGATGGTTTTAGTATCATGATTTCCTAAGTACTTTGGAATGCAGCATTGTAATGTACGTTTGTCAACCAACATCCATGGGAGTCAGGGGGATATACAGCGTACTACGTAGCATATGGGTGGGATCCAAGATCTCCCTTAAAGGCAGTGGTCGTAACCAGGAAATGGTGTACCATTTCTACTATGTGAAACACTTATTTGTTCAATGACTTTGTGGTGCACGACGATGCTAAATATCAGGGCGAAAGCTAGACAAGAATGAAACGCAACATCCCTATTAATGACTTGAACTTCAAAGCAACACGAAGCATATGTTATTCACGCACGATGGGGTTAATGAAACTCATGTATACTATTCACGACTGCGTGGACTTCAACAAGATGGGAATCTGCATAACACAGCACAGTTTTAGCATTGGTCGACGCCACTCCGCTAGTTTTCTTACCTGTCTCCGTCGTTCCGGATCTTCCATGACAAACACCAACACTTTGGAACGAACACGTGGATCTAGATTTCAACTTGCGCTTCTCTGTAAATTCCTCGAGCAACTTTAGCCATATGCGCTCAGCCCGGACCTAATGGTCTTTCAGTTTGTCGTTGCATGGACCAGGGCAGTATAAACATCATCGACAGTTGCCTCTTTTCCAGTACTCGTTTCTCGCCATTCAATCCAACTTTGAAGTAGCTTCAGCCTGTTCTGGTCTTCTCTTACAAAGGCCAGAAACATGTGTACTTCCGATTCGCTTCTGGGAGGGGTAGCACCCTCGAGAAGTAGCATGGGCTGCGTGAATTCCTTCCATAGTGTCAGTAGTACACCTTCAATGTCTCCACTGGGGTGAATTTCCGCAGTTGCTGTCGTTGCATGGACCATGGCCTGCTCATGCTTTTGAGCCGATGCATGAGCGATAAGCTTTTGCCATTGCATCCAATTTGCTAACCTCACTTGGTCCTGTTGAATAAAAGCAAAGAAACGAGATAGAAGAAGATCTTGTAAATTGGGTGCAAGGTGATCAAGCGTGGCTAATTCTTCCTGAAGGTTTTCGTGCTGCTTGAATTCACGCCACAAGTTCTGCATGATC
>CM047584.1:12373462-12388664 GCA_026184515.1 Peronosclerospora sorghi
GAAGGTTTTCGTGCTGCTTGAATTCACGCCACAAGTTCTGCATGATCACATCCGGGTCCTTATTGATCGGGGAATCGCGAATGGCATGATTGAAAATAACAACTTTTCCTTCATTAGTCATTTTTTTCATATTTTCGATGGTCTCTTGAAACAAGCGACCTCTTTCCTCGGCGTTATCAGGTTGCACACGGACTTGACCAACAGGCAGGCTCGCGTTGCTTTGGTTTTCAAACGAGTCAGCTCGTGTACTGATCGAGTGGGCACAACTCGCGGCAGACGCAGCAACAAGCAGGATGTAAGCAGTGCGGTAGGGCATTGTCGACGGGGGGAAGGGAAACTTCTAGAATGATCCCCTTTCATCCCGGAATGTAGTAGGCGATTTGCACCACATCTCTATGTTGTACAGAAAAGAATATGATTATGGACAAAGTTATTTACGATATGAGTGGAGCCACATAAGCAGCGTTAATATTGGCAGGCACAATTTTGGATGAGAATCGCGGGAGCAACGACGACACATGACTCAAAGGAATGAGACGGCAGGTGTAAGAGCAATGGATCAGAGATCACCAGCAATGGGACGGGGAGCAACCTACCGTTGGCATCAAACCGGACTAATAGGCTACAGTCTTTCTGCCGAGAGGAAAGAGTCGACATTATTGTGACAAGCCAACGTATATTAGTTATTGTAGGTGGGTATTAGTCCTGTTATTGTTTGGAGACATCCCACAGTATGTAATGCATAAAGTATCCAGTTTTTTTCCAAAGCCGTTCGTTTTGTTGAGGTGTGCACTGTCATTGCAGATTCTTTGGGCTGTCGTCATTACTAACGACAACCAAACGAGTGGCCAGTATACGTTTGACGAATAAATGCGAAGTTCTAGAATGTAAACAAGACCAGCTCAAGACGACCAAGAAGAGTGAGTGAAGACGCAATTAGTAGCCCTGAAGTGAATAACAGCTTAATCAATACCTACTTTCCATTTTGCCGTCTTCCGAACACTTTCCTCTCCTCCATCACTATACTATAGTTGTGATCGCACGTCGCTGAAGTTGCGCATGTTTACCCAGTAGTAATCCTGCGATCGTAGCTTGAGAAAAAAAAATGCACACATCGCGCAACTCTTCTAAACTAAACATGCCGGTTCGGCACACACCGGTTGATAGCGGTACGTCTGTCATCTCACGTTGATATATTCCTAAGAATATCTTCGTGTGGCCTCCTTTTGCGCAACACTTTTTTTACCGTCTCAACTCAATGATCAGCTAAGTTTCTAACCTGTTCTTCCCATCCGCCACTGCAGCAAATTCATCATATGACTCCCTAGAATATCATCCTCGTCGTCGGTACACTCCACTTAGGAATCATCACCTCCTGGAGGTATGAAATCTCTTCTCGCGCTACGTCGCTTTCGCGATGTACCACGTGTCACGGGTCTCCCGGCATATATTCATTACAAGATTAGAACGTGTTCTAGGATTCGCTTTAGCGGTGTCTAGTGTTTCTTGACCCGCCGATCTACCAGATGGGTCTGTTCTACCAACATGGTGGACTACGCACTTCTCGTCTGTTGACAAAACGTTAACGCTCTTTCAAAGTGGTTGCTATGAAGCTGCGGACCTGAGGAGTACGCAATCCGCAGCCAGAAGATAAACTGGTTCGTCTTCGGGTACATCTATTACCCGACTTAACAAAAATGAACTACATTAGTTCTTTACATCCCTCCGCGACCTACATAAGTTGCAGCAATCGACGGATAATACATGGTTCGTGTTTGCAAATCATCCGCTTGTACTCCGACTATAGTTCGATCTGTTCAGAGCTCAAGAAGTCTATATTAGTACAGTAGAACCTGTCTAAACAAATATGCTCGGGACCGGGTCAAACGTATTATTTTACGGAGGTTATTAAATTGTATAGATGCGCAGCGGTACGCAGTACTGTACTTATTGATCAGGGGCTGCGAAATGTAACCCTCAACTAACCACCAACAAACAAAGAACCAACAAAACCGCACAAAACCCGCAACATCCGACCACGCCAACCACAGTTTGACAGCAGAACTCAAAGATGCCAAGGGCTGGAGCACAGCACACAACCATGCCGGACAAGGTCCGCATTGCCTTGTGTGAGCACAAGCAGAAGAGCCCTTCGCTCACGCAGAAAGATCTGATTGCTTGGGTGGAGACCAATCACCACCTCAAAATCAGCTAAGCAACGGTCTCTAACACGCTCAAACGTTCGGGCGAGATCCTCCAAAAGGCGTCCAACATCAATCTTGAGCAGAAGAGGAAAAAGACCGTAAAGTATCCTAAGATGGAGAAGGCGCTTTTTGAGTGGTTTACGGCTCATGAGGAGTAGGTGAACATGAGCGGAGATCTTCTGAAAGAAAGCGCTAGCAAGATCCTTGATCGTCTTTACCCAGGCACGAGAAATTCGAGTTCTCAAACGGCTGGCTTGAATCATTCAAGACACGTCATGGAATTCGGTCCGTCCGTCGCTTTGGCGAGAGTGGTTACGTCAACAAACAACTCATCGAGGATGAGCGCCCAAAGATACGTGAGGTGCTCGACAAGTATGCACTCAGTGACATCTACAACATGGATGAGACGGGCCTGTTCTACAGGATGCAGGTTTGTTAAACATTGCCATTCAATTCAATTGTGATAAAAATTGCTCTAAGCATGTCACGTTTCAGGCAGATCACTCGCTTGAAACCAAGCAGCTTGAAGGGCGCAAGCAGCACAAGGAACGGCTGACTCTTGCCGTTTGCTGCAATGCCGATGGTTCAGACAAGCTTCCCCTTTGGATCATTGGGAAGTCAAGGAGCCGACGCTGCTTGAAGAACATCAATCTGAACAATCTCGGTTGCGTGTACCGCAACAACGTAAAGGCTTGGATGACGCAAACTATTTTTTAGAGTATCTCAAATCGTTTGATCTTCGAATGGCAGACAGAAAAGTTCTTTTGATTCTTGAAAATTGCGGTGCACATGTTCCTCTTGACTACATTCCGGCCCGCATTCAGCTCCGGAACACTAGTGTTCTACCTGCCACCAAACACCACATCAAAGCTGCAGCCCTGCGATGCTGGGATTATCCGGAACCTCAAGGCCTACTACCGCCGCGCTTTCAACCGCCTTCTCCTGCAGCGTATGGAGGACAAACTTCCTGATACTGAGAATATCGACATTCTTGAGGCAATCATTATTGCAGTACCCGCGTGGAAGAACGAGGTGAAGGCAGAGACCATTGCAAACTGTTTCCGCCACTGCCAGATTCGCAGCACGATACCGGAGGATCAGCAGCCAGTTTCGGCAGTGGAGGAGCTTCTCGACCAGGAGGTTGTGGCCGAGCTGGAGTCACAGATTCGCCGCTTCCGCTACGCCAATCCCATGGATGTGCGTAACCTCCTCAACTACAGCGACGAGGATGTTGTCACCTACGCATCTACCTTGGACGAGAGGTGATTCAGGATCACTTGGTGCCGGGACCCGTGGAAGAACAGGCCGATGACGATGAAAACCAAGAGGTCGCCATTGTTCAGGTATCCGAGGCACAGGCAATGATACGTTCACTGGAAACATTATGGCTGCAGCAATCTGACGTGAACGAGCTCTTCATGACGGCCTCCAACGCATGAAGAACAAGGCTGCAGTCATAAAGACCAGCCAGATGAACCAGAAGGGCATGCATGACTTTTTTTAGCGTTTTTGAATAGCGACATATAGGGCCAGGTATATAGGATATTTTTTACATAAGTTGTGGGACTGAGAAAATTTATCAAATATCACATTACGGAGGTTTATTAATTCCAGTATGGGGACGAGCTTGGGACCGGCAAGAAATATTTGTTTGCGGAGGTTATTAGTTTAGCCAGTATCAATTTAGACAGGTTCTAATGTATTTATATGATTAAACTTCTATCTGCCTACGTCGTCCAATGTACAAATTTGTACTTACATACGTAATGCTAACGTGAGGGGGCTGCTTTTTACCCTTGCACGCGTACGAGCGGAGTGCTGTAAGCTTCGTCGCTGACAGTAAAGGCGGAGCTGAAAACAGCTACAGGAAGCGTACAGTTAACAGCGATGTGTTGGCACGAATAAATGCACCCATCGAGCAGGATCTTCGGAGCTGGGCCAGTACTAGTTGGAGCGTTGCTCGTTGCCTTTGATTGTACACCCTGCGCATGCACGCACGCAAGTGTGCACTAAAAATAGTGTATACGATCTATTGGAAAGCGAAGTTAAGTCGCGGTATTGCGGCTTTCCAAGGATTTAGCATCGACGCACAAAAGTCGAAAAGGGTGTACAAAAATTGCATTTTTTGTGACGGACTATAATTTAGTCTAGTCTAAATATATAACTTTTACATTTTCTTCCTACAGTTGATTAACGTAAACTACGCGCCCGTTTTATTTGCGCGCATATTTACTTTGGCATTATAGGTAGTCACAGAGAGGGGCACGCGTCGTCACGTGGAATATCAAGTCTCGTTTAGTGGATACGTGTGGTTACGGTTCGATTATTGTGGCAGAAGTGCTGGACTGGCTAATTACGCATATACAAGTGGAGGTATACTTTGATTAGGTGATTTTTGACGCATTTGCACTACGATTACGCTATGGCTAAGTGTAATAGGGTTACATTCGAGTCACATTTAGTAGGTGGTGTATGTGATTACACTACGGTTGGGGTCAGTATTTACCGGTTCGAAAGGTTTTGAACTATTGCTTATTTTGACCAATCAGGACAGGGGCCCTTGGGGGTGGCGTGTCGGCCATCCACGTGTCGGTACACAGGTGGTGTACACTACATTTTAGCTAGGTACGAATTTGGTATGTTCTACTTAGTATTACATATAGTTTACATTAGTTTAAATTAATTTAGGCTAATTATATATTAAATATTATTCAGTTTACATTTCACTCTATCTTACAGACGCACGACCTCGACCGGTCGTGCTTGTAGTGAGTACGGTAGCGTAAGGGGAGACCTCCTTTTAGCTACACCCTTAGTAAGGGAGCCTTGCTGTTAAGGCACTAGCAAAGTCTACAGTAAACCAACCCGGGAATCTTGGCCCCGAGTAGGATAACTCTCTCCTACTAAGCCCTTTATAAGGGCGTATCGGCTAAGTAGCGGCGAACGCCGCTTAAAGGGAAAGTCTTCCTCTGTGCGCTAGCCGCACCGTGCGTATACGCACCGGCTACATCTGGTAGCACTTGTAGTCAATCCAACACCTGTGTTGGTAGACTAAGACATCCTCTACAAGGGATGAATCAGGACGATTGGGATAGGTTGAACCTCGTCCAGCAGGAAGCCTTTAACAGGATGTTATCCTTACTGGGTGACGAGGGTATGCAGCTCCTAGTGGAGCAGGGCCTTGAAGCCGTAAAGGCAAGGGTCAATGCCCTCATCGCCCATGAGGCGAGTTTAGGTGGAAGTCGTTCCACGGGGGTGCGCCCCCCATTATCGTTTAAGATAAAGGAGTTCACTGGAGAGAAGGGTGACAACCTTTATGCGTGGTTGAGAGAGGTCGAAACAGCCTTCGCCACAGCGAATGTGATCGCTGATCACTTGCAAGTGGGACATGCGTTGACCCATCTTACTGGCAAAGACCGTACATGGGCGTTTACGTGTCCGGATTCGGTCACGGGCGTGTTCCTAACCTGGGAAGTCCTTAAGAAAAAGCTTATGGACATGTTCGCCACGCCTGATCTGGTTTTTCCAGAATCATTTGGCGTTTTTGAGGTGCCGTCAGGGCACTAGGGACTTGGAAACGTATGTCCAAGAGCTGAAGACCCTGTTGGCAGGGATGTACGCTAAAGCGTATTCGGATGATGTGTCCATACCCGTCTTCATGGGAGGCCTGAAGAAGGGCCAGCACGTTCGGAACTGTACCGATGCCGACCCCAATCCCTGGAGGAGGCGTTTAAGATGGTGTTTAACGCAGAGAGGAACTTTCGTTCCTCTAAGGTGGGTCCCGAACCCATGGACCTTAGTCAGGTCGAAGCGGAGGAGAAACCTCCCGCTAAGATTCACACTGATTCATTTTCGCAAAGCTTCGAGGGGGAGCTCTTAGCTATGTTGCAGCGGCATGGGCCTCTGAGATGCTTCCTGTGTGGAAGCACGGATCATCTGCGGAACAGATGTCCGAAAAAATCCCCAGCGAGACACTCGCTACAAGGGGCCAAGGGTTGGGAAAAAGCCCTTGCCCAAGCCGTCGGGAAACGACGGCTCCCAGTAGGTGCAGGGCGCCCTACTGGGGGATCCCTCAGTGCTGTTAAGACCCAGGGTAGGGGACGACAGCACAAAGCCACGAGGGAAACGGTGCTTTCTAGCACCGAGTTGGTGTACCATCCAGGTTTGCTGGTAGCCCTTGCGGACGTGAAAGACTTTGATAATCCTTGGAGAGTCTTAATATACTCTGGAGCGTCTGACAATTATGTCAGACGGTCTTTTGTAGAGAAGAGTCGGCTGTATACCGAGGCCCTAGAGGCACGTATTCGTGACGTTGTCACGGTCCGTCTTGCGACGGGTGTACAGGTTTCTGTACCCAAGGTCTCGATTGACCTTAAGCTGAAGTTTGCAGACTTCGACAGCTTAGAACGTTGCCTAGTCCTGGATTTGGACTCGAGGTATGACCTCATTCTGGGCATGAAGTGGCTGGAACGCCACGAGCCATGGATAGACTGGAAGTCTAAGTCCATTGGCTCAACGCACCCGCGGTCGGGTGAAGCATTGGCGAGTCATGAACCCACCTTTGCTCGATCGAAAAAGCGATTCTGGCGTGAGATGCTAGAGATTGGGATGTCTGAAATGATCATTCCCAATGACGTTAAGGAAGAGTTCTTAACGAGGGGGATTCGGCGGTTAATCCCCACGCCGTTAACGGTGAGACTGGTGAGTTGCCAGTGGCAGAGGTGGATTCCTCTGAGGCGACCCCAGTGGTAGGGGTAAAGACCCCTGTGGCTAAGCGCGAGGCGCTTCCAAGCAAAGAGACCCGTAGTTCGTCTCTTTTGCACGTCGGAAATGATTCCGACCACGCCGTTATAGGCGAGACGGGTGGGTCGCCATTGGAAGAGGTGGATTCCTCTGAGGCGACTCCAGTGGTAGGGGTAGAGACCCATGTGGTTAAGCGCGAGGCGCTTCCAAGCGAAGAGACCCGAAGTTTGTCTCGTTCGCACGTCGGAAATGATTCCGACCACGCCTTGTTAAGTGAGACCGGAGAGTCAACGGTGGTAGAGGTAACGGCCTCTGTGGATAGGCGCGATGCGCTTCCAATAGATGGGGCAAGTGACTCCCCCCATCTGGGTCTCGGGATGAGTCCCGAGATCAATTGTCAGTAGTCCTATCGGATGCTGAATAGTGTGACAGGTGTTGTCACAGAAGGCGTAAGCCTGGAACGGTTGCCTGGGGTAGGCGAACTGTTGTCGTTGGAGGAGATGTCCTTCAACGAGTTTGAGACTGCTGTAAAAACAGATGAAATCGTCGAGGTTGTCGTATTGCGTCCGGAAGAGTAGTTGAACTCCTCATCCACGATGGACGAGTCAGTTTTGGTGAAAATCAAACGATGAACCAGGTATTTTTAATCGCTTGGTGACCCAACTCTTCCGACCTCATAGAAAGTACGCACAGACGTACGACGATATATTCTTCCATAGTCGTGCGGAAGGCGACTCTTCTGATGTTCAGACGCATCTGATACACCTTTGATCCGTGCTCGAATGTATGCGAGAGCATAAGTTATATGCGAACGCATCCAAATGTATCTTTGATGCTGAGGAAATTCCTTTCCTCGGATGCTTCATCGGTAAGGATGGAGTGCGGGCGGATCCCGCGAAGGTGAAAGCCATTGTGGAGTGTCCTTTGCCTGTAAATCTTAGAGATTTAAGGAAGTGGCTTGGATTAGCCAGCTATCTCCACAAGTACAGCGAGAACTACGCTGAAATGGCGAAGAGAATAACCGACCTTCTTAAGAAGGACGTTGATTGGTGTTGGGAAACCATACACCAAAACGCTTTCGAAGCGGTAAATGGGAGCTTGTTGAAAGTTCCCGTTCTTACTCTCCCAGATTCTAGGAAACAATTTAGTGTCGTCTGCAACGTTTCCTATTTCGCAATCGGATGTGCTTATTTACAAGCAGACGATGCAGGAAGGGAACGCGTTATCGCGTTTGAGTCGAGACAGCTTAAAGATGCGGAACGGAACTATCCCGTTCATGATAAGGAGCTACTTGCTATGAAGTATGCCTTTGTAAAATTTAAGGTTCACCTACTCTGCTCAAAGCCGTTCGTGGTTTATACAGACCACGCGTCCTTACGGACATCGACGAAGTCGCCTCATCTCTCCCAACGGATGACCCGTTGGCTCTCCTTCTTTGCGGAGTATAACTTTGAGGTTAAGTATAAACCTGACAAGAAGAACGTTCTTGCAGACGCGTTGTCGCGTCGTCCCGATTACGAGCTTGCTCACGCGACATTCATATCACCTCGTCTGTGGTGGATCTCATACGCCTGGCGTATGGGAAAGACCCACAATGTACGGCGCTTATCAGCGCTTTGGGAGACAAGGGAGTTGGATCGTCTGAGCCTACCCTGTCAAGTCGAGCTAGAGATCGTTTACACCGTTACAGTTACTGTGACGGGTTGCTATATTACAGCACGAGCACGGAGGACACTCCGCGGGTGGTAGTTCCTCATGATGAGGAACTGAAGTATAGAGTCCACTTTGAGGCACATGACGCCCCTATCGGGGGTCATTTAGGTCGGGATAAGACTTACAGCGCTTTAATCGCTTTTTATTGGTGGCCCAGCATGTATAAGTGGGTCGTTGCGTATATACGCACCTTTGAGACGTGTCAGACGGTTAAACCCTCTTCAAGTTCAGCAGCGCCTTTGGCGAGCTTATCGGTTCCAACGGAGTGTTGGAAATCCATTGATATGGATTTTATCTACGGTTTTCCGAAGGATAAGTCCGGGAACACCGGCATATTGGTCTTTGTAGACCGATTGAGCAAGATGGCTCACCTGGCGGCGGTGCCAGAGTCCATATATGGACAGGGAACAGCAAAAGTGTTCCTAGACCGTGTCTTTCGACAATATGGTCTACCCGATTCCGTGGTGTCGGATCGGGATCCCCGTTTTACGGGACAGTTCGGGGGAGCGTTGTTTAAGGTGCTAGGCACCAATCTCCTCATGTCCACTGCGGATCATCCGCAGACGGACGGTCAGACGGAACGCGTTAATCGCGTTTTGGAGGATATTCTCCGGAGTTAATGTCCTGATTCTCCAAAGAGTTGGAGTGAGATGCTTCCGATGGTTGAATTTGCTATCAACAATTCGGTACATGCATCTACGGGGTTTACCCCGTTTTACGTAAACGGATTGGTGAATCCGAGGGTTCCGTTGACTCCACGTGTGCGTTGCCCAAGGCTTGAGGGGGGAGGATTCCCCGAGGTCAGCCCTGTATCTGTGCGAAAGCACATCGATAAGTTTTTATCGACGCGCCTTAGTGTCTTACGACACGTCTGCGATGCCATGGCGGAAAGCCAAGACAAGCAGAAGGAGCAAGCTGATCGCAAGGGGCGGCGTAACGAAAAGGTATACAAAGTAGTAGAAAGTGTTTTATTAAACGCTAAAAATATTCCTACACATGCAGTTTCCAACGTGTTGCGCAATAAACTGCGCCCCGGGTTTGTGGGGCCTTTTAAGGTACTAGCCCGAAAGGGCTTATCGTATACCTTGGACATCCCGAAGGTGATGCGTACGCATCCAACCTTCTATGTGGGTATGCTTAAGCCATACCAGAACCCGGAGGCGGGCCCCTCGTGGAGGAGGTTGGAAAGGCGGATAGCCGTAGGAGCCGTAAGACACGGCAGGGCGGAGCCCGAGAGGGCTAAAATGCGACCACGAAGCTCCGCAACGGTCGTCTTGAGAGAGGCAATCCACCTCTCGAAGCGATCAGTGGCATCCCACACATCGCGGAGTCCCTTGGATATCATGGATGCGATGTCTGTGTCGATCACAGCGCTCGCGAATCTCACGTCGCAATTGCGCGACCTCCTCCTCCAATGCTCGATGCGGAGGGTACTCCACACTATCATGTGGAGAGTCGGATGGCGCGACGCCATCATCGGGGTCAAACCCAGTATCTGGTGAAGTGGAAGGGTTATACACAGTCACAGAGTTCGTGGGAGTTCGAGACTCCCCTACGGCAGGATTGCCGCGACGTCGTTAACGCTTTCGAGCGGGAAAATCCCGCTGCAGGTCAACGACCAGAGGGGCATGAGAATCCCCTCACTCCCAGTAATTGGGAGTTCGCCGGAGGCAGATGTGCGCTCACACTGTCCTCTGGCACCGTGGTGGAGACAGGGGCGCTGGAGTATCGCGTGCGATAAGGAGCACGTAATATCTCCATCGCTTTGGCTATGGTGAATGCCAGGCGCAACGCCCTCTCCACCCAAATGTCACGACGGGAATAGCTGTTGTGCAGCTCATTGAAGCTGGGGAGAAACTTCTCCCCTTCCGCCCAAGCGCGGAACTTCTTCTCCGCATCATCAGCACTCTCTTCCGGAGAAAGAACGATAGGAACCTCGCGTAGGTTCTCAACAGGGGAACCCTGTGCCTGCCTGTTGAGGCGTTCTCGGTATGAGACGCTAGTGAACTGCTTTTGCGTAAGCAGTTGTTGCCGGAGTTTCTCACGGCGTTCGCATTGATACGGCTGTTCTGCCGCGGGGCCAGGGGTATAGGATGCTAAACCAGTCCTTACCACACGCCTAGCCCACTTTGGAAGGTCACGAGGACCTTCAAAATTATAGGCCACCCGTGAAGGGCGTTTGGGGGCGCGTAACGCAGCCCTTAGTGCCTGTGCGGAAAGTTGGGTTTCTTGAGCTGCGTCCAGCTCATTGGTGACGATCGCCTTTGGCGATCCGGATGTATCATCCGACACGGGCAGGGGTGGCGCACTAGTTATTGCATTTTCCCCACGTGTGGGGAACGGATTAGGCTGCCAACATCGCCGTTAGGCGTTGTCGGAGCGGTCAACCGTTGGGGAGATATCCCCAAGGGCATCCACTTCCCAGTTCTCGGAATAGTCTACCTCCTAGAGAAGACTCCATAGCACCACTGAAGGTGGTCATGGATAGCCAGAGGTACTGGCGTTGGAGTTCTCCAACAAAATTTTGTTTATTGCGTAAGCAATAGTCTTGATGGGGGAGGATGTAACAGGGTTACATTCGAGTCACATTTAGTAGGTGGTGTATGTGATTACACTACGGTTGGGGTCAGTATTGACCGGTTCGAAAGGTTTTAAATCATTGGTTTATTTTACCAATCAGGGCAGGGGCCCTTGGGAGTGGCGTGTCGGCTATCCACGTGTCGGTACACAGGTGGTGTACACTACATTTTAGCTAGGTACAAATTTGGTATGTTCTACTTAATATTACATATAGTTTACATTAGTTTAAATTAATTTAGGCTAATTATATATTAAATATATTCAGTTTACATTTCACGCTATCTTACAGACGCACGACCTCGACCGGTCGTGCGTGTAGTGAGTGCGGTAGCGTAAAGGGAGCCATCCCTTTAGCTACACCATTAGTAAAGGAGCCTTGCCGTTAAGGCACTAGCAAAGGCTACAGTAAACCAACCCGGGAATCTTGGCCCCGAGTAGGAGAGCTCTCTCCTACTAAGCCCTTTATAAGGGCGTATCGGCTAAGTAGCGGCGAACGCCGCTTTAAGGAAAAGTCTTCCTCTGTGCGCTAGCCGCACCGTTCGTATACGCACCGGCTACACTAAGAGTAAAGGCGCACAACAACACGATCCGTAGTGCAGGTTCCAAAGGAAGAGGCTGACGCTGACGAAACAAAGCATAATTACGCACTTCCACAATAGGAGGAGCGTGATACAACGAACGTTTAATTTGCCACATATAACGCACCACGACAAACATGATCGAACCAAGCGGTTATAACCGCCGGAGAACGGCCAAGAGCAATGCCGAGCCACGTTGGCGTGGATTCGAAGAAGCTTGACCAGTATTGAAACAGGACAGCCCATAGCTTAGCTGGTAGAATGCATTCGAACAAAAGATGTCGCTCTGTTACCACCGCGTTGTACCCATTTCTCACACTACAAAATGATGTTCGGGTGCGCCTCGCGAAGAAATGAGAAACGCGAGCGCACTGGCAATAGACGGAAAGCAAGTCTGAACTGCAGATCTTCGTAGGTGGGAAGCAACAGCCGGCGAAGACATTGTGATCGAGCCATAAAATCTTGAATCTCGGTCATCGTGGATCTCGAGTCAGACTGCATCGGCCACTGCGGTCAGGTAAAGAAAATGATCAGGCCAGCTCCTTCCTGGTGCGTTGCGCGCACCTAAAAGCTTCATTCCCTCCGCATGCGTTATACGCACACTGAACGCCGCGTGCATCTTGTTCATAATATGCCAGCGTTGGCTTTTCTCTCCACCAGCTTTCTGCCAGCCGGTCATAATATGCTTCTGCTGAGCCGGCCAGATAATGGCCCAGCAGTTCGACTTTGATGTCTTCCGACCATCTAAACCCGCAGCACTCTTCCGCGATAGTTATTTGCCGGAGGAACTTCGTTCCCCTGCCCCAGAAACCAGACCCCATCCCCTTAAAGCTTCAGTTCCATCGAAAGCTCGAATCTGAAGTTTCTTTTCCTTGGTGTGGGTGGTCTTGGCATCATATATGCTTGCACGTGAACGTTCCCAGGAGCTACGTATGCCTGCTGGTACTGGTTCACAGGTGGATGCTGCATATAGACATTCGGTGGTTGCACGTAGGCATTACCGGGGTTAGGACCCCCGCCCCTAGTGAGCACATCCTTTCCAGCTTCACTGATGTGTTTGAAGCTCATTTTTCCGGCGCTCCCGGTGTTGCGCTCTTCTTTCTCCTCATCGCTGCCATCCAGGGAGGCCAAACTCATCTTGGTGTCTCCCCTAGTTTTTGGCGCCGCAGTTTGTGCCGACGCCACCTTGGTCAATGACGATTCCATTTCGTCAAAGCGATTCAACATACGTGCGAGCAAGCGCATCATATCCTCCGGTCTGACTGTCCGATTCGACGAGTCACTGCCCTTATTTGGGCTCATAACATGTTCGTTGCTGTCGTTCATCCAAACGTGTGTACTGTATCACACGTGTTCCAATTGCCACGTACTGGCGTGCGAAATTCCACTACACTTAGATAGCGCGAGCAGGTAGCGTAACAGCGAAAAATAAAATAACAATCGTAAACTTATTCTCCACAGTCTTTACGCAACTTAAACGTAAAACAGCGATCCAAATCAACAATCACGTGATACGAGAAACCAAAACGTAAAGGTAAATCCAACTGACAACGCAGCGTACCGAATCTTCCAACGTAAAAGTCACAAACCAAGCTACGCTCTATAGCGCCACTTGTTCTCTACTCAATAATCACACGAAAGTCAATAATCAAATTCAGAAGTGATTTGTTAGTGTTAAGTTTATACCTAAAACTAATAATATGCAAATACACAAAGTTTTGTACTTAACTTAAAGTTATGTACAATACATCACCTTTTCACTGTAAAGTCGCTGAAAGTCCAAAATGGCGACGCGAGCCGCTGCATGAAATGCGCGCGCTTCTAACACGTGCAAGTGTGGATGTATAAACAGCGTAGTGATAGCCCTCATTGGATACGTGTCAGCATAGAGTATGATGACATCATTGCTTAGGAGTGTAGATCTAGAGTAGTTTTTGTAGCTCATCCCGACATCCACGGATAATTTTTGCTAAAGAGTGCCGATGATACATACGATCGATGTCGTATTGGAGTCTTGTCCCTTTTTGGTTGGTTTACAATGGACCAATACCAGAATCATTATAGGAAAAATCGGAACGCAACGAAACCTGGACTTATGACATTTTCTACGTTCAATGAAAATTTCCACGATTGAAGATCGCACCAAATTGGACGACAACGGTGCGATCCAAATGTTATTCATTATAGAGCAAGATGCCTTAGGCGTTGATTTGCGGTTTGGTCGCTGCAACATTAACTGGGAGCCGGAAGTGATTGTAACCAACCGCGAACTGGCCCTCATGAACGCCGTCATGCGGGTCTTTGCTGGAACGCGCAACCTTCTTTATCGCTAGCACATCAACAAGAATGTTGGAGCCAAGTGCAGGAAGGTGTTTGCCGACGCGGCCTCGTTTGACGAATTCAACAGCGAGCGGAAGTCCGTCACTGTTGCCAAAGGCCAAAGACGAGGGGGCACTTTGTGGCAACGTGAAGCGCGCCGCGGATCAATACCGAGGCACGTAACTACGTGGGTTGATACACATGGAAAAGTTTGTGGCCGCATTGGTGGACTATTTGATGCACCTAGCTTGCACAGTGACCTCAAAGTCGAAGGCTCGCATGCTGTTCTAAAGGAGTACGTGCGCAGCTCTGCCTGCGATCTGTAGTCAGCTGTAAGCCGTAGCAACAAAATCTGGCTCGGCTACTTGTCTGAGATGAACAACAGGTAGCAGGACGACATGTCGCGCGTCGACCACTTTTTCAACCGGGCGATGTGCTGCAACCTGCGACTGAAAGTTTCGCGTCATTCGCTGAGCAAGTTAAAGCAGGAGTTCCTCGCCATCAACGACGGAACGGACTGCAGCTTCTCAACGGAAGTAGTTTAGGGAAGGCCTCGCCAGCACGAGCTGAAGCATAAGAAGCACAACGTCCAGTGTCTGCTGCTGGAGGATATCCACCAGCAGTGGCGACTAGGATCGAGTGCCTCATATCTCCAGATGCAAGCCCAGGAACCACATTCGCCTCCCGCTCCATCGCAGGGTACTGCCAAGAATCGTAGCACCCAACGTGTTGAACATCGGCATGCTTCAACGCTGGAGGGACTGGACTCGAAACTATGGTTGTCGTACGTCAATGAAATTATTGACCTCCTAGTACCCCAAGTTACTGAGCCGTTCAAAAATGCACGGAGGCGAGGTCAGACTGCAAGCGCCACCTCTAATCGAAGGGACTCGTTGTTGATTTTCCATGTAGCCATGATGGGCTTTCAAGGTAAACCATATGGTGGAAACGGATTGGCTGATAACATTTTTTATGTATGGTGTATACAGGTTTTAAGTCAGTAGCGCTTAGGAATATTAAGCTCGAGTCAGTGACTTAAAATGTTTATATTTGATTAATATATAT
>CM047584.1:12388674-12420624 GCA_026184515.1 Peronosclerospora sorghi
AAGCTCGAGTCAGTGACTTAAAATGTTTATATTTGATTAATATATATGACTTCTGATTTTTACAAACTTCGAGCAGCCTAAAACGACACTGCGGGCTACAGCTATTGAGAGCTGCTACAGCCCAAACAAGAACACAAATTCAAGCTACCCAAGTCGCCTGTGCCAACACTCGTCCGCATTCTAGTATGTGAAGCAACAACGGACCAGGACGCGCTGCAGCCGATGAAACGCAAAACATATTGTCCGGACATGTTCCCTATGATAAATGTGCTATCTTGTTCTTAGTAGCTGCAGGAGCGCATTTACCCATTTTTTTGTTTGTGCGTCCGTCCAAAATGAAGAAACCCCATTAGCTGAAATGGGTGGATACATTTGCGGTTACTTTAGAAAAGGTCGCCTTACAAGCATACCCTCCGGGCACACCCCACGTGACTTTAGACCATTAGAAATTCGAGAAACGGGTAAGAAAAACATATTGTTATCAAAAAACGAGGCTAGCTGGATCGACGAGTCGTTCCTTTTAGGGTCTAATATTTCCAAATATAGCTGTAATTTCACAGCCACTTCTATTTTTTGCTAGCCGCGCTAGATCACTAATACTATTCACGAGTAGCGAGAACGCACTGTTAGAGGTAGACAGCAGTCTCGCTATCGAGCACTTTTTCCAATTGCAGAGGAGATGGCTACAGTGTTTGCAAGTTGCCCTTCAAGAGAATTTATACTCGCGCTTGGATACTCAATGGATCCTTTAACCATGTTACTAGCACGCACGCGATCCTGACGCAATATACTGAAGGAGATCAGACCCCCAATTTGACCTTTCTTATCGACGGCTGCACCGCCACTAAAACCATTGTCTAGCTGTGCTGCCGTACGAAGCATCGCTTTGTCAACTTCTTCACCGTCGTACACTTGAGAGTGCATATTGCATGATGCACACATTAATGGTGTTGTGAAACTGCTCGGATACCCAAACATCCACATTTCGTCACCTGGCTCAACGTTGTTTGAATTGCCAACACGGACCGTTGGTAATTTTCCAATTATTTCTCGAGACGTGCCTTCCAATTTTGTCACTGTCCCGTTGCGCGCGATTATACGGTCCGTCATGTCGCCAATGTATAGTCCACTGGGTGGACATGAGATGACTTTTCAATCTATTCGCAACAATGCGTAATCGAGCTCTTCATTAGAGCACTCGGGAACCACGCAGGCATGATCTTTCCTAATGGCGGTAATGACGTGGATTCTGTGGGCGCCACCAATATCATATACTCGTCGCTGTAGATGAAGTCAAACTGCTCGCCTTGAAGACAATGTCGGGCCGTTGCCATAAGTCCGTACTCGTGAATGATGATACCCGAACTAACATTACAAAGCTCTCCTTCTGTGGTCAGGATATCAATGCAAACTGCCGACTACTGTACACGCCGGACAATCCCAGCGCAGAAATGCTTCATTTCCGCGCGCGCTTTTGCTTGAATCGATCCACAGGCGTGACAAGCGTTGATTCCATAGACTGTCGCTCGTCATCCTCATCTTTGCTAAAGTCGACGAGTCACGCTGAACCATTTAGTAGCTTCATGCGCGGGCATAAATGGAATGCCGAGGTCGCGCAAGTGACCAGCATTCATTAAACATAACGACTCAATATCAATCTCCTCAGCTTCAAACAGTGCGGCATATTTACTAAGATTGAGCGAAGCTAATAAGCTCGACATGACTAAAGAGCTCTTTTTCTTTTCCGCAGCTTTGCGTGCTAACCAGCGAATGGAGAACTTGTTATACCACGATAAATTCTCAAATCCAATGCCATGTATATCACGCTGAAAAGAAACCAAGGAAGGAGGTCAGAAAAGCGACGTTTTTTTCGGGACAATGCTGGGTCCTTCCGTACCTGTGATTTAATCGCGCAAGTCTACAAAAGGACAAGATATTTTTTTACCAGTTTATCGAATTTCTATTGGTCGAAAGTCACGTGGGATGTGCCCGTAGGGCGGAGGGGTGTCGACCCTTAGTAAACAGTTTAGTATGATTGTATTTTAAGGTAACTTTACATAATGCACTTTCTTTTCTTATCTTTTTCGCAAACTCAGCTGAAACCTTACTTCTTAATTTGCCACGTCAGGATCAACTTGACCAAGCCAGTTCAGAAGTACCCTTTCTACCTACCCACCTATGCAATCCCCTCCCGCCATGGAAACCGACGCCAGCCAACCTCTCCGAGCCCCCACACAAGCCATTTGCGTGGGAGAAGAGGTGGGCCCCAGCCGATGCTCCAAGACAAGTATTGCTGACTCACCGCCCTCGGAAGTTTCCGCAACCGCCTTGGCTGCGTACGCACCCAACAATCCAGCTCCTGATCGAATCCAGAATTCCATCGACGCTTCGTGTTCAAGCACAGACCAGGGCAGTTGCCCTGGCTCTGTGCCGCAAGAGTTGCAAGAATCAAGCGTCGACATAGTTGTGCAGTTGTGTGCCCAGTCTATGCACCCGTCACCCACTACGAAAGAGTCAGTAAAGGTTGCGCAGACACCCTCTACCAACACGCACCATCGTGAGCCACGCGCCAGCACCTCCACGCGCGCGCCGACGCTTCGTGCCCTGCTCCATCGTTCCACGGAGATCCGCCGAGACAACGCTGAGGCACCCACCCCGCCACGTGTGACGATGCCCCGTCCTAAGGTGATATATATCGAAGCCATCGACGCTCTATATGAAACCGGAGGCGACTGGAGCCAACTTTCCGTTTCAATAGACCGAGCCCGTTCGTATGCGCTACCTCGTGCACGTTATGTGATGATTATTGAAACTGGCCAAGCATTTCAACGCACCGCTCCGAACAAAATTCTCGCGTCGCTGATCAAAGACCATGGAACTTCGTCGTCCAACAGCAGATCGATATCACCAGCAACTTGGCCAGCTGACTAAAGCACCTGGTGGTAACATCCGCTTCAAAGTAAAAACGAAGGAAGCTTGCCAATGCCTTACTGGACAGGAAGTCAAGATTCTTGGTGCAAAGTACCGTTTTGGCGAGTTTGACATCCTCGCCGACCGTTTCTTCATTGATGTGTCGAGTGTAGACATTGACTTTGACGCTGACCTCATGCTGAAGCGGTTCTTCGAGCTTGGGACGCAGCCGATATACGGCACTTTTCGCGATGTGAATTTGGATGCTGTGATTACCACTGCTACTTGGCGTGTATATTTTCGCTCTAGCCAATTCCCCCCCTAAGCTTGTGGTAACGGCACAGTTTGCGATCAACTAGTGTTTGATGGATGCATATACCCAGTCCACGCCAAGAACGCTCCGTTTCCAACTCAGCGGTTGTCATTTGGTCAACGCTCGACCATGCGCTTGATCTAGTGACAGCGGCTGCCTCATATTCCACTACCACCAACATATCATACCAAGGCCAGTCACAACAATCCTACGACGCCGTTGTGCGCCGCGGTACCCAGGAAACCTCACTCCAGCGCTCCATT
The DNA here is from genome assembly GCA_026184515.1 of Peronosclerospora sorghi. Taxonomy (NCBI): domain Eukaryota; phylum Oomycota; class Peronosporomycetes; order Peronosporales; family Peronosporaceae; genus Peronosclerospora; species Peronosclerospora sorghi. The sequence continues at coordinate 12,392,161 of CM047584.1, forward strand.
CGCGAAGATTCTGCAGTGACCACCGCTATCGTCTGCGCTCCAAAAGATGATATAACACCGAGTGAGCTTTCCCTCGATACGGCCGGCTCTCAAATTGTGTCACCACCAGCAAGTCCACGTCCGTCACAGTTGCTCCTGCTCCCATCTCCACCGCTACCACCACATGAATCCCAATCCGCGCTAGTACCAGTGCCCGGTCTCAAGCGCAAAGGCAAACGCTCTCGTGTCGATGAGGACTTTAATAACATGCTGATGAAATCTCGTCCTAAGGCTCTTGCTGGAGTCACGACCAACAACTACTTTGATGTGCTTACCACCGTCGAGGTGGAATTTGACTGCTGCCAAGCCACGCTCAATGAGGTCGAGGTCACACGGTTTCAGATCGTGTCACGCAAAGTTTAAGCGCCCCCTGAGCTGACTACGAGCAAGGAATCCAGTCACTTCCTAACTAAGCACCACACTAATGTAGTGAATACTAAAGAACCGACCCCAATTCAGGAGATCTTCAGCGAGATGAAGGCTACGGAAGATACAGCATACCTCCAGCTGCTACCAGACCGTTTGGACGATGGTGACGCCTTGATTAGCGGTCTTCACAAGTCGATCCAGAAGGCAAAAAACCCTGACACGCTGACTTACGTCGGCTCCGTTAAGGCTCCCATGGCTTTCAACTCTGTACTTTTGCGTAAGATGAGTGAGCTGAGCCCCAACGTCACGGAACTGGCCCAACTTCACATGCTCAACCGCATCTTGAGTGCGACTGACCCTTCCGTCACACATACATTTGACCGAAAGTGGACCAAATATCTGGGCAATAAAGTGCCTAAGACAAGAAAGGAAGGTGTGTTTCGATGCGTTGCCCACTGGTGGGCCAACCCAGACATAACGGTTACCTTGCGTGCAACCAGAGCGCTGTCTCTATTCGAGTTGATGTTAATGTGCACAGCACCTCATATCTTCGAGAAGGACTATTGGCTTCATCATCTGACGGTATGGTCAGTGCCCTGGATCCCAGCGCGCAACCGACGTCTTCTTCACCCCAACATGCTGTTGGCCCTACTTCTCTCTAAGTTAGGCACACTTTGTTTCAAGACCTGGAAACAAGTACAGTGGCAAGGAGATATGCTTGACGACCTGGAGTACCTTCGTGACTGTTGCCATTACTTTCCAGAAAATGCTGAAGTTCTCCAGCTTAAGAAAACCGACGGTCAGCCTGTGCTTATAGCTGGACCGCTTGCACTAAGTTGATAAGGTGATTTCACGTGCCGAAATGTCCGAGGTCTCGTGGCAAGACGTCAGTCTGCTGACTGTTATCACCAATGGGATCAAAAAGAAGGGCACCTAATTGATGAGCACTTACTGGTCAAGCACAGTCTCTCTTGCGCTCAAGAAACTAAATTTCGTTATTTGTACCACCTTGACACTTTCAAGTTGAACCTTCAAGCCCGCTTCAAGCACCGACTGTTCGTCAGCGACCCTGGGGCGGTCAGTGTTTCTCAAACGACACATCGATCCGGAGGGGTGCTCACCGTACTCCGCCATGACTTTCCAGGTTTCGATCCGGCCGAGGCGCTTCGGGAGCTGACTGTCCCGGGACGATACCTAGTCGTTCATTTGGTGGTCACCGATGCTCCCGTGTACATTCACAACGTATATTCACCAGTGGACGACCACTAAAAAGAAGTGGTTTTCAGCCATCTCTCCGTGGATCTTTTTGAAGACGATGCGACACACATAGTCCTTGGAGACTTAAACACTCCTCTCAACCCCTGTATTGACTCGTCTCAGCCACACTTTCTTGTACGCCGAGGTCGCAGTGCATGCATGAGTTGGCTCGACCAACTAGGTGTTGTTGATGCCTGGCGTATCCACCACCATGAGGAACGTGTATTCACTGGTCCCCAGCCACGCCTTAACAGACTTGACTACGCTCTGCTTTCGGAAGAATTCTGTGCCGCGCTATACGGCGACTCAAAATATTTCGAGCCCAAGGGTGCTGGTGACCACTTGGCACTTACTTTAACCTTACGTTCTATGTCTCATCCACATGGATACGGCCACTGGCGCTTCCCAAAATATTTACTTGAGTATCCCGATGTGGTCGAGGCCGTCCGTGGAGAATCCCAGCAAGTACTCAAAGACCTCCAACAAGCTTCCAACCCCGTCAAAGTGTGGGAACAGTGGAAGAAATCTATGCGGCGACAACTACAGGCCCTACATCGCAAGCTGCGCGGTCAACATACTGACGCCATTACAGCCGCAGAAGCTACATTGGACCAAGAAGCAAGACGTTATCGTGTCGCGCGGGACACCGCTTTTCAAGACAGTTTTCATGCCGCTTTAAACGCGTACCGCGATTGTGTGGACCGATCGCTTTGCTTAAACCAAGACGCAGCCTTCGCCTTTCAAGTCCAGAATGCCGAGGCTTCCTCTAGGTACTTCTTCCGTCCACTTGACCCTTCCCTTAGGTGAATTAGTATCGAGGAAGTTCGAACTTCAGATGGCGAAATCTCTCGAAACCCATCAAACACATCAGCGCGCTTTCTAACCCATTGGGGTGATATCATGGGTGACTTTGCGGGTCTCGCTGGACTACCACCACAAACTAATTTTGACAGTCAACGAAAGTTTCTACAAACGATCGATAATCGGTTAACTTGTGACGAGAAAGATTTGATAAACGCTCCAATCTTTGGAGCCGACCTAACCGACGCCCTTGAACACATGAGGACCAGGTCTGCGCCTGGCATGGACGGACTCACCGCTGGCTTCTACCAGGTCGATCCCGACATCTTTGGCGAATGTATGAGCATACTGTTCAACTACCAACTGCTACGCGGAGAGCTTCTCCCTTCACAACGCAAGTCAGCTGTGTGCATTTTACACAAGAAAGGCCCGCGTGACGATCCCGGCAATTTTCGTCCGATATCGCTCATAGGCGTCGACGTGAAGGCGTTGTCAAAAGTGTTGACCTACCGCCTCCAGCTTTTTCTCCACAAGCTTATACATCCGGATCAAAAGGCTTTTGTCAAAGGTCGTTCAATCCACCACCACGTGCTGTTCATGGCTGACATGCAAGACCTCATGACTGCAATCGACGAGGAATCTTTCGCCATGTTTCTTGACTTTGAGAAAGCGTATGACCGAGTAAACTAGAATTTTATGTTTCAAGTACTCGACCGAATGGGCTATAGTGGCGCCTTTTCCGACTGGGTTAAGCTGCTTTACACTCGACCACCGGCACACCTGTTGCTCAATGGTCACGTCCAACAAGCTATCTTTACAAAGCAAGGAGTCAAACAAGGCGATCCACTCTCAGCACTACTGTTCCTCATGGTCATTGAACCCTTGGGGAACCTACTACGCCAACATGAAGAACATGGAGTCTGCATCACCAAGGACCACACTGCAACTAGTGTCTTCTTTGCTGATGATTCAACGTTGCTCTCCAGCTTGTTATCTGGTATCCAAGCACAGCTTGAACTGGTTCAACTGTACTGCGATGGATCTGGGGACAAGCTCAACCTTTTGAAATGCGTGCTTATGCAACTTAACCGGAGATCCGACCCACCTACCTTCGTTCCTGGCGTACGAGTACTTCAACGAGGTCAGTCGGTTAAGTTCTAGGGTATTCTATTTGGTCAAGATCCCGTCGAAGACGCCATTGCGGAGCTCTTGGACCGACGATTTTATAAGGTTTTCTTCAATGGTTCCACCGTGCCTGCACATTGCGAGGACGTCTGCTGATTGCCTCAACGATGGTTCTCTCTCGGTTGTAGCACTTCACAGTGCATGTGCCTATCCCGCAATGTATCGTTAAGCGATGGCAGTCCACACTTAACCGCTTTGTGCTTGATCTCCGCTATGAACGCAATGCCAAACACATCCAGCTGATTCCCGAGGAGTTATTGTACCAGTCTCGCTCCGAGGGTGGTTTATCTATACCCAGCATCGAAGCGTCACTCAAGCGTCAAAAACTAAACGTGATTCTTCAATTCATTTCCGTGTCAGCCTCAACCCAGCGTAACTGGACCACGCCGGGAGTCATGCTATTGTCGCTCGTTCTTCCAACATGGGGTCTCTGGCAACCTCTTGACTTTCTCACGGTTATTCCCATGCGTCACGGCGCCTTGCTTAAGTGGAATGTACTGTCCCAGTGGTGGCGTCAGGTCTGGCGGCTATGGTATGTGATTAAGTGGGAAGTCATCTGGAGAGATCTTTCCCCCCTTGATCGTCTCGGCTACGCGCTAAACCAACCGATCTGTTTTCACGCTGACGCCGATTTCCAATTTGAAATTGCCACCCGATTCAACAGCTTGGAAACAAGAAGACGTAGTATGTGCATGGTTGCAGAGCCTCAACGCGGCTTCCGGCAGCACACCGCAACATCCTTCAAATTTCGGTGTCTTGCAGACTTCTTGAATGCTGCTGGTGAATGGCCAGATTTTGAAGTGTTCGCACGAATCCATATTGACTATCGTCTCATGTAGATGCCCCACGTACAAGCAGTAAAAGTGGCTCAAACGCTTACACCAAGAAGCTACACAAGTCTTCAAAAGACTTTGGGACTTATATTCCAATGCACCACTCCCGCCTCCTGGTGTGACATGGCTGTGCCCCAATGCGCCATACGGGTCAGAAAGCGCGTATGTGCTGTTCCCTCTGTTCCTCGACATCATCTCCTTCAACTTGTCTGGAGGGCACCAACGCCCACAAAGCCTCACCCGATCCAGCTTCATGACTCGAGATCCACGATGACCGAGATTCAAGATTTTATGGCTTGATCACAATGTCTTCGCCGACTATTGCTTCCCACCTACGAAGATCTTCAGTTCAGACTTGCTTTCCGTCTACTTCCAGTGCGCTCGCGTTTCTCATTTCTTCGCGAGGCGTACCCGAAAATCATTTGTTGTGTTAGAAATGGGTGCAGCACGGTGGAAACAGAGCGACATCTTTTTTTAGACTGCATTCTACCAGCTAAGTTATGGGCTGTCCTGTTTCGAGACTGGTCAAGATTCTTCGAATCCACGCCAACGTGGCTCGGCATCGCTCTTGGTCGTTCTCCGGCGGTTATACCCGCTTGGTTCGATCATGTTGTCGTGGTGAGTGATATGTGGCAAATTACACGTTCGTTGTATCACACTCCTACTATTGTGGAAGTGCGCAATGATGCTTTGTTTCGTCAGCGTCAGACTCTTCCTTTGGAACCTGCACTACGGATCGTATACACTATTTTTAGTGCACACTTGTGTGCGTGCATGCGCAGGGTGTACAATCAAAGGCAACGAGCATCGCTCCAACTGGTACTGACCCAGATCCGAATATCCTGCTCGATGGGTAAATTTATTCGTGCCAACTCATCGCTGTTCACTGTACGTTCCCTGTAGCTATTTTCCGCTCCACCTTTACGGTCAGAGACGAAGCTTACAGCAATTCGCTGGTACGCGTGAAAGGGTAAAAAACAGCCCACTCACGGTAGCATTACGTTTGTAAGTACAAATTTGTACATTAGACGACGTAGGCAGATAGAAGTTTAGTCATATTAACACTAATATAGACTTCTTGAACTCATCTGAAACCTTCACGGCGTGGCAAGCACTGCGCAGTAATCAATCCCTGCCGAAGATCCTACCTGGTCAAAAGTGTTTAGACCAGGTATTTTAAGATCTTGAAAAGTGAAAAATAAATTTGAGTTTGTATTTTAACATGTTATGAGCCCAAGACTGAATTAATTATCTCGTGGATTTCTCTTGGCGTTACGAGTATTTTTTATTTATTACGTTTTTCACTTGGAACTAGTGAAAAGTCTCCTTGTTGCAAGAGCTAGTAGAGTGACTTTTATTATTGAACGATTGATTTTGGTTGAAAAAAGGGGTTATTAAGAAGACGAATGTCCGAGAGGGCAGAATGATGCTGTACAGCAATTATGGAAGGTACGAAGGACATTTAATCGCGCCTAATATCTGTTGAAGTGGCACAAGGCAAGCGCCCGGTTGGTATTGTGTTGTCTGGGTCGAGTAAAGAATCCCCAGTACGCGTGAAAGACACAGATTTCCGTGACAGCTTGAGGAAATACCGTCCGTTTGGCCAGCAGATGACTCTGCACGACCTGGCAGAGGATGAAGAGGTGGAAGTTGGCACTAGGGCACGACCAAAGATGGAAGCAGATCCCCGCGTACAACCCGGCGGAGTTCCGGGTGTGGGCGGCCCGAATATGGCCGCAGAACAAGTACATGCGCTGAATTTTGGCAATGCGATGCACAAAATCCCCAGATTAGCTGTGGAAGAGTTTCCGGGGAAAAAATATACCCTGGCCCAGGTGCAGGGTTCAAGCAGTGGACCTATTTGTTCATGGAGGCCATCGAGATTGGTGAGTTGATGTGGTGAAGTGCAAGTGAGAATTATTGACCAGTTTGTACCAGTGTACCAGTTTTCAAGGCAGATCAATCGGGTTGGCTGAAAGAACGGAGTATTTTGGGCCAATCGTGTGCTTGGAGTGTTTTGTACGCAGATTTGAGGTAAGGCACACGGTTTACATATTGGATTTTAATTGGATATTAAAATACAGTGTTCGTATTACATCGGATTCGTAAGTCGCCAGTGGCTCCGATATGAGACATTGGGAGAGGGAGGCTGACAGGGTCCCCTCACGCTTATTAGCCCGTCCAGGACAGATCTCCACCGGAAGCCCCACGATAGGGAGCACTCGTTACGTTCACTCACCACTCAAGTTCGGCCCCGTTCAAAGGATACGGGTTATTTTTTGGCTGGGTTAGTCATCGAGATCTGCTGCGATCAACTTCCAGGAATTGGCTGGATTACTCATTTCTCTGCAATCAAGTACCAGGATTTGAAATTGGCTGGATTAATCACTGCCACGGGCGGTCAAGTGCCAGATTTAATTGCATTCGGAGTGAAGATTTCCGCTTCGTTTGCCGATCGGCTATATTGTATCATCTTTTCGTTGTAATTTTGGATCAGTACCCCAGAAGTGGTACCCTCATATCGAGCTTTTCTAAAGTCTCTACCAAGCAACGGTCCACCGAGTGTGTAGCCACCCATACCAATGGGTACACAAGGTGAGACGCGAGATGAAACGGACTCGGCGTCCTGCAATGCCGATCGGGCGACCGATCGGCACCCAGGCGAAGGTCCTAGGAGTACCCCCTCCGTTAGTTGGTCGGCTAGGCACGATGGTGGTTCAGTTCCGGACACTTCGGTGTTCGATTTTGAACTAGACTCCACCACTTGACGTCAGTATTCAACTGTACTGAACGAGTGAAGGTCAATAAACTTGGCGAGCTCCTTTAAGGAACGGCCGCGGAATATTTACGGTCGAATATTGGTTCGTGAAGGCAGATATCGCCACATTTGCATTACGTTTTGTAGCAGATGTGGTTGGATTCAAGGTGAATATTTCCCACCAACAAGTTTCCATGTGGTTTTCTGGGGAAAAGGATGCGAAGAGAAGCAGGAAGCAGCACTACCTTTACTTGGTAGCTCTATCTCGTAAGAGTGGGTCGAGCAAAAAGTTGATTGCTGATAATATAGTGAAGATTTCAGCGCCTCGGATGGAAGTTATGCTGATGGTCAGTTACGATCTTGCTAGGTATGACTACCTGTGCCACGCTCAAGAGATCATTGCATCGTCTCAAGAGCTCGAAGATGATCCTATAAAGAGCAGACCTCGCACCAGGATGCAGGCGCGTGCAGTAACACCAAATGAAAATAGGTGACGGTGTTACAGATGTTCAAATGTAGGGCATACAGAGAGTTATTGCCCGGAAAGACGTCGGAAAAATGTCGGAAACCACAACGGAAGACAGAACAAGAAGTCAAGTGACGGGTGGTCGAAGAAAGTCGTGCTTCGACGATGGAGTCAAGTTTTAATGAGCGAAAAAGCACGTGTATAAATGGAAAAAATGAAGAACATATGTGGATTATTGATAGCGTACCTAGTAGACACCTAGTGTCGAACACTGAATTATTGGAAGATGCTAGAAAATGCGGTTCAAACGACACATTTGCGCTTCCGGGAGTCCGTATGCTTAGGATACCAAGGTCGGTAAAAGTAAATTTAATACATGTGACGAATCATCGACGGTTATTGAGATGACGGAAGTGTACTACGAGCCAAGATAAGAGAAACATCTTATTTCGCTTGGAAGTCTGCGAGAGAAAAGGGTGCACCATTGCATATAATGGTCACCTGATTGAAATTATGTTACATGGTGAAAGTTTGTTCCGTATAAAGACATTTGGATCTGTATTCGTTGCGAATTTATCGGTCACCAAGGAAAGTAACGATGCTCGTGATTTTACGGGCATGGTTTTTGAGTAAAGTCCTTGAAGACGTCCCTACTGACGCTCACACTGGAAGTTTACATCACTTCCATGAGTGCTTGGGTCACCTGGCCAATAACACGGTTGAAAGACTCCCAGGTCAGGCATTGTCGTCACGGACACAAAGAGGCCGAATTGCCGGACCTGTGCCGAGGGCAAAGAGACAACTAAAGGTGGAATATGGTAAAAATGCGCCGATTGACAGGATCGGAGGAATGATATGCAGTGATCTCAAGGGTACCATCACTTCTCGTGACAGACATGGCAATAGATTTCTGGTTGTCTGTTGATCATTTTTCGAATTACATGCGCGTGTTTGCCGCATGCACTAAGGCCAGAGCGGCAAAGATGTTTGAACATTTTCTCGACATGGCTCGAGAATAAATTTTCGTGTCGTGTACACGTGCTGCGCATAGGCGGCAATGGCGAATACCAGAACATCAATCTTTTCTGTAAACAGACTGGTATTCGCCGGCAGATCACTGAAGCAAGAAATACGGTTTCAAACAGAAAGGCAGAGAGGATGAACCGAGTCATTTTTAAGATGGTATGGTGCATGATATTCGGTTCAGGAATTTCGCTTTTTTATCGGAGGCGGCTGAGTATGCATACATACTCAACCGTACTCCGACTAGGGCTAACCGAGGTTGTTTATCGCCAATCAAAGTGATGATTCGCAAGAGGCCAGTGCTGACGGACATAGTGGTTTTTGGGTCCCCGTTCATGGCTTAGAGGGACCCGAGGAAGAAGGCTCTGGTGCGATATGCCAAACGCGCATTGATACTAGGCGAAAACGACGAAACGAAGGGCTACAAGGTCTTACTGCAAGGATCAAGTGGTCACGGTGACAAGGAATGTAAACGCGATCGAAACACTCAGTCAGGACGCAAGCAAGAAGATCGCGAAAAATTTGGAAGATGAAGTTGAACTCGAGTTTGAAGAACGAGCGAAATTACGTTCGCAAAAGCAAATTTAAAATTTAGCGCAATCGAAGGATGAAAATGTTGAAACGCGCGACGCAGTTGGACAGAAACAGGACGCTAAAGCTGCAGGACCAAGTAAGAAAAGGTCAACTCCAAAGAAGAAAATCATAACAAGGGCCAAGGAATATGATGAATTGCGAAAGCAGAAGGAAAGTTCGAGCAACGGTATTTCGAACAACATTGGAGCAACCGGAAAAACCTCCGACCCCGATAATGGTCCGGCAGATGAAAGTGCGCTATGCGCATTCTACGTGTGTGAATTGAAGATACAGAAAGATTTTAAGGTGGCGGCGGGGACTGACCCCAAAAATTTAAGAGAGGTGCAAACAGCAGCATGTGGAGCAGTGCGGAAATGGAGGAACTTAAGTCGCTCGAAATATTTGGAGACGTGGACTATCGTGTGCTTTCCGTAAGGGAAGGTACCTCTCCCAATTAAATGGGTCTACAAAACCAAAATGAATTCCGATGGTTCGGTGGAGAGGTACAAGGCGAGGCTTGTTGCCAGGGGCGACAAGCTGGTATATTGAGACAACTATTTCTTCACCTTCTCGACGGTTATGGAGCTGATCAACGTCAAGATTATACTGGTATTGGCTCAAATTTGGGGGGTGAACGCACGTCATGGGGACGTGCCAAGTGCCTACCCCAACGCCAGAGCGGAAGATGGCGTGGAAATATACCTGCAAGTTCCGCAGGGCATGACAATCAACCAAGAGCGATTAAAAGATTTTGGTGTGGAGTCATAGGATGAATTAGCTTTGAAGATGAAATTGAACCTGTATGGACTGAAGCAGGCTGGACGCCTGTGGCATGAATGCCTATGCAAGACTTTGGAAGATTTTGGATTTATGCAGTGTGTCACGTACACACGCATTTTCGCGAAACATGGTGTATGTAATACGGCCGTAGTTGGTGCCCTTTGTGGACGATCTATTGATCACGGAAACCAACGAAGCAATTGACGAAATGTTTTTGAGGATATGGAAGTATTGGAGTTGATGAACCGTGAAAACGTGACGAAATCTCTGGTCATGAGGATTGGAGTAGATACAAATAACGGTTACATGTTGGACCAAGAAGCTACGATTGTCGAAGTTTTAAGCGCACACAAGCTATCAAAGATGAACCTGGCCAGGACGCCGGTACTTGTGTCAGAGGATATGGAAAAAATTTGCGAGCCGCTGCCAGTGCGGCCCAAGCCTAACATGCCGTGCGTGAAAAGTTTTCAGTCTCTCGTTGGCAGTCTGTTGTGGATCTCATGGTGCACAAGCCCGGAAATTTCGTTTGCTGTGCACCGTGCCACTAGAAGGACGCTCGCACCAACGATTGGTGACTAGAAGGTAGCTAAACAAATCCTCAAGTATCTCAAGGGCACTAGCGGATTGAAGCTACATTTGAAGCATGACGAAGAGTTACCGTTGCCCCTACGGATTATGTGTTTTAGCGATGCAGATTTCGCTGCAGACAGAGTGGATTGGATAAATGTGTCCGCCATGGTAATTTTTGCAAACGTAATTGCGTTTGATTGGGCTTGCAAAAAGAAAACTATGGTAGCGCTCTCGACGGCTGAAGCAGAGTTGGTGGATGTAACAGGGTTACATTTGGTTACATTTGGTTATGTTGTGTACATATGTACACTACTGTTGAGGTCAGTATTGACCGGTCCGAAAGGTTTGGACTTATTGGTTATTTAACCAATCAGGGCAGTCGCCCTTGGTGGAGGCGTGGCAGCCAGCCACGTGTTAGTACACAGGTGGTGTACATTACATTTTGGCTAGGTACGAATTTAGTAAGTTCTACTTAGTATTACATAGTTTAAATTAGTTTAAATTAGTTTAAATTAATTTAGGATAATTACATATTAAATATACATTCAGTTTACATTTCACTCTGAGGACTGCTAGGCGCACGACCGACCGGTCACGCGCGCAGTGAATGTTGTAGTGTAAGGGAAGTCCTTCCCTTAGCTCCACCCTTATTAAGGGAGCCTTGTATCAAGGCGTTAGCTTGTGATAACTTGTAAACCAAAGGGAATCTTGGCCCCGAGTAAGAGAGTACTCTCTTACTAAGCCCTTTTATAAGGTCGTATCGGCTAAGTAGCGGCGCATCGCCTCTTTAGGAATGTCTTCCTCTGTGCGCTAGCCGCACCGTGTGTGTACGCACCGGCTACATCTGGTAGAACTTGTAGTCAATCCAACACCTGTGTTTGTAGGCTACGGCATCCTCTGCAAAGGATGAATCAGGACGATTGGGAAAGGTTAACCCTCGTCCAGCAGGAAGCCTTTAACAGGCTGTTATCATTGACGGGTGACGAAGGCATGCAGCTCCTAGTGGAGCAGGTCCTTGAGGCCGTGAAGGCAAGGGTAAATGCCCTCATCGCTCATGAAGCGAGTTTAGGTGGAGGTCGTTCCACGGGGGTGCGTCCCCCATTGTCCTTTAAGATAAAGGAATTCACCGGGGAAAAGGTGATAACCTTTATGTGTGGTTACGAGAGGTCGAAACGGCCTTCGCCACAGCGTATGTGATCGCTGATCACTTGCAAGTGGGACTTGCACTGACCCATCTCACGGGTAAAGCCCGTGCATGGGCGTTTACGTGCTCGGATTCGGTTATGGACGTGTTCCCGACCTGGGAAGTCCTTAAGCAAAAGCTAATGGACATGTATGCCACGCCTGATCTGGTTTTCCAGAATCAGCTGGCGTTTCGGAGGTGCCGTCAGGGCACTAAGGACTTGGAAACATATATCCAAGAACTTAAGACCCTGTTGGCAGTGATGTACCCGAAAGCGTATTCGGACGATGTGTCCATTCCCGTGTTCATGGTAGGCCTGAAAGAAGGGCCGGCAAGTCGGAGCTCTTCCGATGCCGACCCCAATCCCTGGAGGAGGCGTTTAAGATGGCGTTTAACTCCAAAAGAAACTTTCGTTCCTCTAAGGTGGGTCCCGAACCCATGGACTGAGTCAGGTCGAAGCGGAAGAGAAAGCTTCCGCTAAGAGTCACTCTGACTCTTTTTCACAGAGCTTCGAGGCAGAGCTCTTAGCTATGTTGCAGCGGCATGGGCCGCTGAGATGCTTCCTGTGTGGAAGCACGGATCATCTGCGGAACAGATGTCCGCGAAATCCCCAGCGAGATACTCGCTTTAAGGGTCCAAGGGTTGGGAAAAAGCCCTTGCCCAAGCCGTCGGGAAACGACGGCTCCCAGTAGGTGCGGGGCGCCCTACAGGGGGATCCCTCAGTGCTGTTAAGACCCAGGGTAGGGGACGACAGCACAAAGCCCCGAGGGAAACGGTGCTTTCTAGCACCGAGTTGGTGTACCAGCCAGGGTTGCTGGTCGTTCTTGAGGACGTGAAAGGCGTTGATAAGCCTTGGAGAGTCTTGATAGACTCTGGAGCGTCTGACAATTATGTAAGACGGGCTTCTGTTGTGAAGAGTCGGCTGTATGCCGAGGCCCTAGAGGCACGTATTCGTGACGTTGTCACACTCCGACTTGCGACGGGTGTACAGGTTTCTGTACCCAAGGTCTCGATTGACCTTAAGCTGAAGTTTGCAGACTTCGACAGCTTCGAAAATTGCCTAGTCCTGGATTTGGACTCGAGGTATGACCTCATTCTGGGCATGAAGTGGCTGGAACGCCACGAGCCATGGATAGACTGGAAGTCTAAGTCCATTGGATCAACGCACCCGCGGTCGGGTGAAGCATTGGCGAGTCATGAACCCACCTTTGCTCGATCGCAAAAGCGATTCTGGCGTGAGATGCCAGAGATTGGGATGTCTGTAATGATCATTCCCAATGGCGTTAAGGAAGAGTTCCTTAACGAGGGGGATTCGGCGGTTAATCCCCGCGCCGTTGTAGGCGAGACTGGTGAGTCGCCAGTGATAGAGGTGGAATCCTCTGAGGGTAAGCGCGAGGCGCTTAGAGAAGAGACCCGAAGTTCGTCTCTTCTACAGGTAGGAATTGATTCCGACCACGCCGTGTCCGGCGAACAAGTTGAGACTCCAGTGGTAGGGGTGGAGACCCCTGTGGTTAAGCGCGAGGCGCTTCCAAGCGAAGAGACCCGAAGTTCGTCTCTTTCGCACGTCGGAATTGATTCCGACCACGCCTTGTTAAGTGAGACCGGCGAGTCACCAGTGGTAGAGGTAACGACCTCTGTGGATAGGTGCGATGCGTTCCAATAGATGAGGCAATTGACTCCCCCCATCTGGGTCCCGGGAAGAGTCCCGAGGACAGTAGTCAGCAGTCCTATCGGATGCTTAATAGCGTGACAGGTGTTGTCACGGAAGGCGTAAGTCTGTAACGGTTTCCTGGGGTAGGCGAACTGTTGTCGTTGGAGGAGATGTCCTTCAACGAGTTGGGAACTGCTTTGAAAGCAGGTGAAATCGACGAGGTTGTCGTATTACGTTCGTAAGAGGAGTTGAACTCCTCATCCACGATGGACGAGTCAGTTTTGGTGCAAACCAAACAGGCATTGAATGCCCGAAGCGGTCTCAAGATCCTCGCGGATCCTGAGGACCCTTACCATTCCTTATTAAAGGAATTTGGAGATGTCATTAGTGACAACCCTCCGATGGGGTTACCACCGGATCGGGGAGTCCGACATGAAATTGATTTGGTTCCCGGAACCAAATACTGCGTCACTAGGCAGTGGCCTCTCCCCAAGGAACAATGCGACGTCATCGACGCATTCTTCAACGGTAAAGAAGAGGCAGGGATGGTACGGGAGAGCAAGTCTCCCCACTCATCTCCCACTTTTTGTGTTCGTAAACCGAACGGAAAGTGGCGCATTGTGCATGCGTATAACAAGCTGAATGCAGCTACTGTACCCATGCAGACTCCGATTCCTCGGAAGGATTTCCTCCAGAACAATATGGCGGGATGTACTGTGTACAGTGCCTTAGATCTGGTGGACGTGTATTATCAGGTGCTCATGCGAGCGTCCGATATTCCGCTGACAGCGGTTAGCACGCCTAGTGGCATGCTGTGGTAGTGGCTTGTTATGCCACAAGGGCTTTCAAATTTACCAGCGACTTTCAATGGCTTGGTGACTCAACTCTTCCGCCCTCATAGGAAGTACGCTCAGACGTACTTCGACGATATATTCGTCCATAGTCGTGCGGAAGGCGACTCGTCTGATGTTCAGACGCATCTGATACACCTTCGAGCTGTGCTCGAATGTATGCGAAAGCATAAGTTATATGCGAACGCATCCAAATGTATATTTGGTGCTGAGGAAATTCCTTTCCTCGGATGCTTCATCGGTAAGGATGGAGTGCGGGCGGATCCCGCGAAGGTGAAAGCCATTGTGGAGTGGCCTTCGCCTGTAAATCTTAGAGATTTACGGAAGTGGCTTGGATTAGCCAACTATCTCCAAAAGTACAGCGAGAACTACGCTGAAATGGCGAAGCCATTGACCGACCTTCTTAAGAAGGATGTTGATTGGTGTTGGGAAACTGAACACCAAAACTCTTTTGAAGCGGTTAAGGGGAGATTGTTAAAAGTTCCCGTTCTTGCTGTACCAGATTCTGGGAAACCATTTAGCGTCGTCTGTGACGCCTCCGATTTCGCAATCGGATGTGCCTTGTTACAAGCAGACAATGCGGGACGAGAGCGCGTGATTGCGTTTAATTCGAGGCAGCTTAAAGCTGCGGAACGGAATTATCCCGTTCATGATAAGGAGCTACTTGCTATAAAGTATGCCCTTGTAAAATTTAGGGTTCACCTACTCGGCTCAAAGCCGTTCGTGGT
Organism: Peronosclerospora sorghi; assembly: GCA_026184515.1. NCBI lineage: Eukaryota > Oomycota > Peronosporomycetes > Peronosporales > Peronosporaceae > Peronosclerospora > Peronosclerospora sorghi. The sequence goes on from CM047584.1 coordinate 12,407,228, forward strand.
TTATACTGACCACGCGTCCTTAAGGACAGCGACAAAGTCGCCTCATCTCTCCCAACGGATGGCCTGCTGGCTCTCCTTCTTTGAGGAGTATAACTTTGAGGTTAAGTGTAAACCTGGCAAGCAGAACGCGATTGCAGACGCGTTGTCGCGTCGTCCCGATTACGAGCTTGCTCACGCGACATTCGTCACCTCGTCTGTGGTGGATCTCATACGCCAGGCGTATTAGAAAGACCCACAGTGTACGGCGCTTATCAGCGCGTTGGGTGGAAAGGGACTTGGCTCGTCTGATCCAACCCTGTTAAGTCGAACTAAAGCTCGTTTTCACCGTTACAGGTACTGTGACGGTTTGCTATATTATAGCACGAGCGCGGAGGACACTCCGCGGGTGGTTGTTCCTCATGATGAGGAACTAAAGTATAGAGTCCTCTTTGAGGCACATGACGCCCCCACTGGGGGTCATTTAGGTCGTGATAAGACCTACAGCGCTTTAAGCGCTTTGTATTGGTGGCCCAAGATGTATAAGTGGGTCGGTGCGTATATACGCACCTGTGAGACGTGTCAGAGGGTTGAACCCTCTGCAGAGTCCGCTGCGCCTTTGGCGAGATTATCCGTTCCGACGAAGTGTTGGAAATCCATTAGTATGGATTTTATCTTCGGTTTTCCGAAAGATAAGGCCGGTAACACCGGCATTTTGGTCTTTGTAGACCGTTTGAGCAAGATGGCTCACCTGGCGGCGGTGCCAGAGTCCATGGATGGACAAGGAACAGCGGAAGTGTTCCTAGACCGTGTCTTTCAACAACATGGCCTACCCGATTCCGTTGTATAGGATCGGGATCCCCGTTTTACGGGACAGTTTTGGGGCGCGCTGTTTAAGGTGCTAGGCATTAAGCTCCTTATGTCCACTGCGGATCATCCGCAGACGGATGGGCAAACGGAACGCGTTAACCGCGTTGTAGAGGATATTCTCCGGAGTTTATGTCCGGATTCTCCACAGAGTTGGAGTGAGATGCTTCCTATGGCCGAATTTGCTATTAACACTTCGGTCCATGCATCTACGGGCTTACCCCGTTTTACGTGAACGGATTAGTGAATCCGAGGGTTCCGTTGACGCCACGTGTGTGTGGCCCAGGGCTTGAGGGGTGGAGGATTCCCTGATGTCAGCCCTGTATCTGTGCGAAAGCACATCGATAAGTTTTTATCGACGCGCCTTAGTGTCTTACGACACGTCTGCGATGCCATGGCGGAAAGCCAAGACAAGCAGAAGGAGCAAGCTGATCGCAAGGGTCGGCGTAACGAAAGGGCTTACAAAGTAGTAGAAAGTGTTTTATTAAACGCTTAGAATCTTCCTACACATGCAGTTTCCAACTTGTTGCTGAACAAACTGCGCCCCAGGTTTGTGGGGCCTTTTCAGGTACTATCCCGAAAGGGCTTCGCGTATACCTTGGATATCCTGAAGGCGATTCGTACGCATCCAACCTTCTATGTGGGTATGCTTAAGTCATACCAGAACTCGGAGGCGGTTCCCCTCTAGTAGGAGGTTGGGAAGTCGGATAGCCGAAAGGCACGACAGGTCGGAACATCTCCGACAGAATCGAAATACGACCCTGAAGCTCATCAACGAGAGACTCGAGGGAGGCAATCCGCCCCTCGATGCGTTCATTCGCACTCCCCTCGTCGCGGAGTCCCTCCTGGGCATCATGGATGCGACGGCTGTGTCGATCACAGCGCTCGTGGAACTCACGTCACAATTGCGCGACCTCCCCCTCCAGTTCTCCATACGGAGGGTACTCCACATTATCATGTGTAGCGTCTGATGGCACGACGCCATCACCGGGGTGAGACCCAGTAATGGTGAAGTGGAAAGGTTATCCACATTCCCAGAGCTCGTGGGAGTCCGAGACTCCCCTGCGGCAGGATTGCCGTGACGTCGTTGACGATTTCGAGCGGGAGAACCCCGCTGAGAGTCAACGACCAAAGGGGCGGAAGAATCTTCTTCACTCCCAGTAGCTGGGAGTTTGCCGGAGGCAGATGCAGAGTTTTCATTGCTCTCCGGCACCACATCGAGAGCAGGGCGCGTGCAATAAGGGGCAGGTAATTGCTCCAGCGCTTTGGCCTGGGCATACGCCAAGCCCAACGCCCTCTCTACCCGAACGTCGGGTTCGTAATAGCTGTTTTACAGCTCATCAAAGTTGGGGAGGCACTTCCCCCCTTCCGCCCAAGCGCGGAATGCCCGTTCTGCGTCCTCGACACCTTCGTCCCGTAGGAGAACGTAGGGAACCTCGCGGAGGATCTCAACGACGGTACCGCGTGCCTGTTTCCCGAGGCGCGCTCGGTAGGACTTGACAGTGAACTGTTTCGGCGTTAGCAGTTTGGCCAGGAGTTGTTTCCGGCGCGCGATTTCACGCGGCAATACAGCCGCAGGACCAGGGATATAGGAGGCTAAACCCCTCTTGACCTAGTTCTTATCCTTCTTTAGAGGGTCACGAGGACACTTCCGTGATGGTACGGCATGTCGGGCTTCATGAACCGTGTCCGGTTCATTGGTGATGGTCGCCTTCGGCGACCCGGATGCATCATCCGCAGTTGGTAGGGGTGGCGCACGAGTTAGCGCGTATCACCACGTGTGGGGATGGTTTGGATGACCGACATCGTCGTTCGGCTTTGTCGGAGTGGTCAGCCTTTGGGGATATATCCCCAAGGGCATCCACCTCCGAGTTATCAGAATAGTCTACATCCTCAGCACCACTAAAGGTGCTCATGGTTAGTCAGAAGTTCTGTCAGTTGGAGTTCTCCAACTATAATCGATTATTGCGGAAGCAATAGTCTTGATTGGGGAGGATGTAACAGGGTTACATTTTGTTACATTTGGGTATGTTGTGTACATAAGTACACTACGGTTGAGGTCAGTATTGACTGGTCCGAAAGGTTTGGACTTATTCGTTATTTTAACCAATCAGGGCAGGAGCCCTTGGTGGAGGCGTGACAGCCAGCCATGTGTTAGTACAAAGGTGGTGTACATTACATTTTGGCTTGGTACGAATTTAGTATGTTCTACTTAGTATTACATATAGTTTACATTAGTTTAAATTAATTGAGGCTAATTACATATTAAATATACAATCAGTTTACATTTCACTCTGAAGACTGCTAGGCGCACGACCTCGACCGGTCGCGCGCGCAGTGAGTGTTGTAGTGTAAGGGAAGTCCTTCCCTTAGCTCCCCCCTTATTAAGGGAGCCTTGTATCAAGGCGTTACCTTGTGCTAACTTGTAAACCAAAGGAAATCTTGGCCCCGAGTAAGATAGTACTCTCTAACTAAGCCCTTTTATAAGGGCGTATTGGCTAAGTAGCGGCACATCGCCGCTTTAGTAAAGTCTTCCTCTGTGCGCTAGCCGCACCTTGCATGTACGCAACGGCTAAAGTGGAAGCTTCAATGGCCGGTAGCTAGGTCTGAAAGAGTTAATAAAATAGATTGGATTGCATGCAAATACCATGGTTTTGAAGATGGACGACCAGGCGGCTATAAAACAAGTCGAGAGTGAAGCGAGCGTTTCTAGCGCTAAGCACATTGACGTAAATCTGAAAATTTTTTTCTGAAGGTCTTTTAACGGAAGGGCATTGTTTCGGCAACATATGTGTCTAGTGTGGGTATGCTAGCTGATCTACTGACGAAGGATTTGAATGCACAACGGATTCAACAGTCGCGGTCGAAGTTGGGATTGTTTTGATCGACGTGCAGCCTCCGGTGTTTCAGGAGGAGTGTTGGAAGCGCATGTACCCATTTTGTGTTTTTGCGTCCCTCCAAGATGATGAAACCCCACTGGCGGAAATGGGTGGATCCATTTGCGTTTACTTTTAGTATACAGTTTAGTGTGATTGTATTTTAAGGTAACTTTACATAATGCACTTCCTTTTCTTATCGCTATCACAAACTCTGCTGAAACCTTCACGGCGTGGCAAGCACCGCGCAATAGTCAGCCCCTGCCGAAGATCCTACCTGGTCAAAAGTGTTCAGACCAGGTAGATTAAGATCGTACAAAGTGGAAAATAAATTTGAGTTTATTTTTTAACAGGAGTAGGATCTTTGAGCAGTATCTTACCGCTCAAATCAAGGCTTCCATGAGATTGTACAGCAGAATAGCACTGTGGCGGTACATAAGAAAAAGTGGGGCCGTAAATACGATTTCCCGTTTTTTAAATGAAAACGTTTTTTGATTGGCTGAAAAACTTCTTTAGCATACTTGGAACAGTAATCCAGATGGGATGTTGCTGCGAGTGGCGGGCTCCAAAGCCACTGCGTTATGTGCTTCCTTGTATGATTGTTGGGCTTATTATGTATTTGTACTGCTCTTTTGTAACCTGCGCGCAAACCCTCGTGTTAGAGAGGGGTGCATCGTTCTTGGAGTTACCACTTTTTCACTCGTTGACGTTCCTGCTCTGCTGGTCGCTCGTACAGACGCTTTGGTCTCGGGACTCGTTTCTCGCTCAACGCACGCTTCGTAGTGAGGAAATGAAAGCCATCGCGACTGAAATGGAGACATCGCGCATTGAAACAAAGATGAATGGTGCCGTGCGTACGTGTCGCAAATGTCGCGTCTTGAAACCAGATCGAACCCATCATTGCAGTACATGTCAACGCTGCGTGCTTAAGATGGACCATCATTGCGTCTACATCAACAAGTACGTGCTAAAAAAGAGATGCGAACGTTGCACGTGACGTTTAATGCCGTGTCAACCGGTAACAGGTGTATTGGATACTTTAACTACAAGTTTTTCGTGCAATTTTTGGGCTGGAGTGCGGCGACGTGTTTGTATCAAAGCAGTCTGTTATTTCGTTACGTATTAGCAGAAAGTTTAGATCGGGCGGGAACGCTTTACATGTTTGGCAAGCTGGGATTCTTTAATTTGCATTTGCAGGTTCGTGGATTCGATACCAGATATCAAGGAGTGCTCGTGTCTTACAAGTTTTTTGTGGGAAGATTGTGAGCGTATTCTTTACTAGTGCGTGCGTCGGAATTGCACTGGGCTGTTTTTATTTGATGCATCTCTATTTCGTGGCTAACAATTATAGCACCCTCGAGTACTGTGAAAAACGTGACGATCCCGACTATATTAATTACTATAACGTGGGTCTGGGATACAATTTCCAAGAGGTCTTTGGCACCTATTGGGAGCTCCCATATTGGTTCGTGCCCCTGCATAGCCCTAGCATTCGAAAACGAGACGGAAATTATTTTCCACTAAACAAGCATTTCATAAAGATTGAGTAGATTAAAAGAAGAATTAGAGATGAACCTCTCGATTATGATAGTCCAGTTTTTGGCATGGTAGGCACGTGTCGGTAATTCCCATCTGGGTCTCTCTATCTCTGCGGTTCAACATCAATAGTGTCTGATTTGTCTGCCTTTTATGTTCTGTAGTACGACCTTGCTGTCCGAAGACACAAGAAATCCACAGCTAGTTGTTCGTTAATTCGAGCAAGTTGAAGCATAAGCTCCTGCTTGATGTTGTAGTCTTTATCGTTGAAATATCATGGCTTTAGATATTCTACTTGGTTCAATGGGATGTACAAGTTGCGTATATACATATGGTTTATTTTATGTAAGGGGAAGAAGTGACGCAATAGGTAAATGTACATGTACATTTAGACAGGTTGTGAAGACAGTGGGTGTATCACCATTAAATTGAACCAAGGAAGTTAAACCAAACAGTGGTTGAACTCGTCACATTATACTTTCTAAAACCAACCAACCTGGTTTGGCCCGGGATCGAACCCGGGACCTTCCGGACCCGTAGTGAGCAGTGAACCGCACGACCACGGTCGGATTAAACCAAACAGTGGTATGTACCTCTATGAATAAATTCTCGAAGGTTGAACTTCATCATTGCTAAAATTAGTAGAATGAAATCCTAGGGGTAATATCGATAGGATTACAGTATAAAATAGAGTGGATTAAATAGTTCCAGAATAATACTTGAATCAAAGAAGCAGAAAATCACACATTATTTTGTATATGAAGTGATCTAATCATTGAATGTCTTTATATTTTGCCGTGTGGCACAAACTGATTTCGCAGCTTTCGTTTAATGTGTAGTTGTCGTTAAGATGCGTTCATGTGGTGCATAAAACACAGTCTCTTAGATACTCCAGTTGGATGAGATATCCTATCAAGAGAATGGAGGGACGCTTGCACTGATTTTGACACGAGGAAATCGACAGCCATCATTTCCCTTCTCACAAAGTATGGTAATGATACATTTCTGATCTGAGAATTGTAACGCTTCGTTGAAATTCAAGCAGAAGAAGATCAATACTTCAGTATCTTTTATATAATGGAGTTTATAGAGCTCCTTCCTTTGTTGGATAGTGCAGTTGCAGCTGTACGTTGCAATTTAAGCCGGTTTGGCTTCTGCGACAGCACGAGTAGTACATGATTATTAATATCATCCACCATGGCAATGATCTTGTACAAAGAACAGGCGAAACTAGTTTGTCTCGGGCGATACAAAACAGCACAAAAAAGTTTGGGTCTGAGGTTTTAACCAATGAGAGGACTGTCCTGTTGAGTGTGTTTATAAAGGCAACACTTCAAAAACTGAGAAAAAAAAGAACACTAGCGGAAGTATGATACATACATAGGCCTTTTATTCCTCGTTTTCCTCGGTACCCGTGAGACTCCTGGCGCGACCTTCTTTCATGACAAACTTTGACAAGAACCGCCCAGACAGTAAAGATTCCAAGCTTAAACGTGTTCGACTGAGTCCGCCCATGCTCCCCCCCCTTTCCACGGCATCCAAACCGTCGTCTCTGCCGCCACTTCCGCCCCTAAACAACGCTCCGACGCCCACGTCGCCGCCATCTCCCGCCACGACGTCGACGAACGTCCAGAAACTGACAGAATTGCGTCACCAATATCTGAGCGATGTTTTGATGGTCATTGACGAGCTCAAAGCTGTTCTCACGTACGGCCCCAGCTCCGCGTCCCCCGATTCGCCCGTGCCTCCGTCCGTTGCACTTAAACTGGTGCGGACGGTTCAGACACTGGAAAAGTTGCGCGCACTGCTTCTAATGAATCCATCCAAGCTGCGTCGAGTCTCATTTGCCCATCTCGCGACCATTGAGCAGCAGATCAAAATGAACTTGCTCCCGATCGCGACGTTGTTTCGCAGTTTTGACCATGCGACACAAGCCGCTGACTCTCACGCGTCCGTCTCAGACAATGGACGCAAACTGGATTCCAGCTGGCGTCAAGACCGTTCCGATGCCAAGTCCCCGTGCTCTCCGTCCGGAATTCCAGACGCTCCAGGACGTCAATGCGACTGGCGGTTTCTCTCGATGGCACTTAGTCTCCAGCTGTAGTTTAGGTGCGATTTGTTGCACATGTCGCCGGTGTAACGTGTCGCAGACCATCTCGTGAAATAACAAGCTAATTTATTAAAAGTGGGTGGTCGACTGGAGAATTTTGTTAAAAGTAGCTAAGAGTATCTGTGCCTACTACCCCTAACATTTGAACCCCGCTACGATCTTGACCTATCTATACGTTCTGAATAGGGTGTACGTGGTATACGTCCAACGTCGTATTCACGGTCTGAGTGTTTTCCCACTGGCGAACGATTTCTCGAGAACGGAGGTCGGCCTGACGAATTGGTTCTGGCATACGATAGCGAGAACAAGCTTGTGCAATGGCAATACTCGTATCGAGGGATACCATGTGCCCAATCGAGACATAGACGGGATTTTTCACGCTCCTTGTACCGCACAATGCAGCTCCCCAAATCTGGAACGTACAATAGTAGCACTAAGTATGGCAAACGGCTACATTGTCCGACCCGTACCAGTACCTTTCCCGACTTGCCCGTGAGCTTGACAACGTCGTGCTTTTCCTCTCGCGCTGATGTCATGAGGGTTTTCACATCGACTTTCGTTAGCCCATCAACGTGAAGAAACGTTTTTCCGACCCCAATTGTTGGAATCTTTTGGACCACACCAAAGTGCGACGCGAGACCAAAGCCTTGGGGATGCAAGACTCCATTCCCGTCTACTAACGTCACGTCGGGCAAGAGATCTAGGCCAGGAGTACCACGCGCTAACTGTTAAATAATCCTAAATAGGCGAGAAATCTGTCTACCATACAAATGATATACCGGGACGGCGCCGCTGGAGATCATCGTAGAGTTTTAACAGAGCTGGAACCTCCCGGAACGCCAAGAACCCGGCAAGATACGGAGCGGGCAACGAGACATACGTGTAGGCTTCATACAGCACTGTCTGAGACGGGTAAGCGAGCACCACGATCGAGGCACAAGCGTGCTCCTCCGATCCCCTTAAAAAACTTATGTCAACGCCAGCAACTCTCTTTAGCACTTGGGAATCCATTGGAAGTGCCCTTGATGTATCCGAATGAATCTGCCACTGCACGACGTCTCTCTCGACTAATTGCAGTTTGAGTTTCAACTGCTCGGCTGTGTTTCATTCCAAAGTTAGCATACAACACGGGACGCGTGAAAATCTCAACTTTTAAACGAGTACGCACATTTCCACTGCGCGACGATGCTTTCACTCGACATGACACGTTAAAACACGAATAACCGGTTTTACTTTTTTTGGGCAGATTGTTTTTTCGAGAGTAAAGGTTTTAACAAAAAGAAACACGTTTTTTCGTCGCGCACGCTTTCTACTGTTTTTTCGACTCTTCATTCGACTGCCGTGACCGACTCGTCCGGCAGTAACGTCTTCACGAGCTCCTTCTGCGCCGCTGAGAGCTTCGTGGGGAACCGAATGTCATGGTGCACGTGCAGCTTGCCACGCTGCGACGGGTAATTGTGCACGGGCATGCCCTCCCCCTCGACACTGCGGACCTCAAATGGGGTTGTAATCTCCGCGTGGCTCAGCACAACGGTACGATCATCGAGATGTTGGATTGGCTTCGAGTAACCCAGTAGCGCCTCTTCCAAGGAGATCTCCACGTCGTAGTGCAGGTCGTCCCCCGTTCGACTAAACAAACCACAAGCCCATAAATTGTATATATGGAAAAAAAAAAACAAGCACGACCAATCAGACCGTACGTACCGGAAACGGGCGTGGGGCACCTGGTGCAAGCGGAAAATCACGTCACCCGGCACCATGCCTGGCCGCTGCTCGCTCTCGCGCTCAAACACAATCTCATGAGTCGACGGCATCCCACGCTCAATCTCGGCGGTCAGGACTTTCTCCTCCTTGACCACTTTGTGGCCGTGGCAAAATGGACATGCCGTTTTAAACGTTTTGCCACGTCCACCACACTTGGGGCACGGCTGCTGCATCTGGACCGTAAAGCCTGGACCCATCTTTTGCTGCACGAGCACGTGACCGGAGCCCCGACATTTTTTGCACGTTGTCGTCTTGCCGCCCTTGGCTCCTGTCCCGCGGCACTTGCGGCAAACCACTTGACGTGAAAAGTGCGCGTGCTTCGTCGCGCCATTATAGAGCTCTTCGAGCGTCACGGCCACGTCCACGGCCGCATCCGGGCCACGTTGCTTGCCTCCACCACCGAAAAAAGCATCAAAAGGACTGGACGGACGTCCGCCCGACTTTTCATCCCGTTCGAGACCTTCGAAACCTTCGAGATCATACACCTGACGCTTTTGCGGGTCCGAGAGGATCTCGTACGCACGTGAGATCTCGCGAAAACGGGTCTCGGCCTCTTCGTCCCCTTGGTTCTTGTCCGGGTGGTACTTGAGGCTCAATTTACGGTACGCTTTCTTAATCTCAGCGTCCGAAGCCTCCATCGTAAGTCCCAATGCTGCCATAGGTTGAGAGAAAAATATCGTTAGAGACCTTCATCTACGACTAAACCCCGTTTTAGAGTATGGACGACCTACTTTCGTAATAATCAACGTGCTCATGCTCGTGTTCGACCTCATGATGCTCGTAGTGGCCACCCCCAAAAAATCCAAATGCTCGGGTGTCAACTACAAACGTGACGAGCGTGAGCGCTAGCAGGAGGAGGAGCGAGCTGCCTAATCGCGCAACCATGGCAACCTCTATCACGACGCAAGGCCACGTGGAGGATGTTCTTTCGTAAAGTATACAATATGTTTAAAGAGAGGGGAGTTTTTTCAAAATGTGGCTAAAATAATTCTCTATAGAACGACACACCATCGGTGAAAGAACGGGAGTCTTTCATCTCGTTGTCCGTGCACGTTCACTCGATCCATTTGTGTGAGTAGCTTGGACCCAGTGGGTCTACCGTGGAGGCGTTTCGAAGTCGGAAATGATCGCAGAAGCTGACGGATTTCCTTATCCGACATGTATGGATCCAAATACCACGCGCGAGTTTTGACGTGTGAACTGTTGCTCCTATGAGGCGACTCAGTCTTGTCAGGACTTTCACAATGACTGAAGTTACATGCAAGCACTAATAAAGCCAGGGCGTTGTGAGTAAATTCCGAATCCCCGCTCTCGACAAAGACTGCGTCTGATACTGCAGCATCCAATGAGTCAGTCGAAAAACGATCAAGTGAGTGCAAGCTCATCGAGTCGTACATTTCCAAGCGACAACGGTGGAACTCTCTAAATTCCACTGCAATGCTGCACGAAGTCCTACCAGGAACGGATGACAGCCAACGTTGGAAAGATGTTTTTCCACAAAGATCTCCATGCGCTCGACCAGTTTCGTACGATTCTCGATTGACCGTACGTAGTCATGCTGAACGCGAACGGATAGGTGCTGTCGACCAGTGTCATCCGACCATATCTCAAAATTCGTTCCCTGACTTTCCTTCGCTTGGGCGTCAAACTCGGCGAACTAGCATAAATTCAAGTACATTTCAGCCTTTTATCGTTTTTACACCCCTCTTGAATACTATCATTTTATCAACCCTTTGCTTCGAAACATGGTCGTGATATCCCGCACGCACTTCGTTCTTGATTATTTCCAGCATCTGAATTCTTTCGACAATATAAATACGCGTTTTTCATTTGCCAACAATTTTGTATCACTGCTACGCTCGTACTTACGTTTGTCCGAAAAATTCGTCGTGGCCAGGTAACATGCACTTTTGTAACCCGAGTAACTGTACAAGATCGTTCATTTGCTCATCCATATTTTGCCTTATCGAAATACTGTGCGTACAACGACACTCTTGAATTAGACAAGTAAACATAGTCACCGTAAATTTTAGGTACTAAATGCACCTCGTCGCGTCCACTTTGCATGCTTCAAAGTAGTCCAGCACGCGCTTGGATGCCTCGTCCTGGTTAAAGTAGAACTTAGCGCAGACTTCACGCCACCGCTGCTGACGCACAATATGGTTATCCTCCATGCTTTTACACTGACAGCCTGAGTCACAGAGCATAGGACAATGTGTCAGGCATATATAACTAGGATTTCACTAGACCCACCCACCGTCAGCGCTCATGGTTGAAACTGCCAATTAGAGTTCTCGAGTTAAGGAATTAGGGTACTTTTATTTCTAAAAGACTACTTTACTCTATCGTCAAAATTTTGCGCTATTCCGGCACCCTAACTAACACTTTCGTTCTCTCAAGTTATTATTAATACAGTTTTAAAAGTCCAATGAAAAAGACTAAACGGAAATACCGGTAGAATCGATAACGCTACGAAGGTCGTCGATGTCGAGCGAACCACGTTGCGAACGCGTGGCAGTGTTAAAACCCACAGGCGAAGTCTTTGTCAATGGTTTGGCATCCAGTTATGACGACGAGTTTCCAAATTCGGAGCGATTCGCATCGTTAGTGTCCCGCGATGATTTTTCCAGAGCCATGAACACCATCAATGACGCCCTTATCGATCACTGGCCGTGTTTACCGTGCAAAGGGTTTGCGTATGGCTGTTGTATCTGTACATTCGGGCTGTCGTTATATTGTGCGATAACACAAGTGCAAGAGGCCGAACATCGTCTGCAGCTTCAGTTGATACGTCTGAATAACGAGAAGCAGTTTCAAGAAAAAGGAATTCAGTGGCAACTAAAACGAACGTGGTGGCGTCGAGAATCGTATTTAGAAATCTCTATCGACCCGGATACTACTATCACTACAAATAGTGGCACTAAGACTTTTCTATCACACAAGAACGAGGCTTTTTCGAAAGAGGTTACGAATTAGCTCTAATATTTAATTAAAGCAATGCAATAAGTATCTCTTACAAGTCACATGTGGCCCTCCTCGCTTCAAGTGTATGTCAAAACAGTTGTTAAAATGCAGCGCTATATGAAGACGCGAAGGCATTTAAAGTTGGGCATCTTCGCACAGGACCAAAAAAATAGGTATACTCAATTTTGTGTATTTGTGTTAGACTATAATTTTGCTATAGTCAAATATATTACTTTTGCATTTTCTTTCTCTTTGCAAGTAGGTGCTTTTCTTACCGCTGTTTATTGGCACCATGCATTCTCCCGCATAGAGTGTGCAACTTACCCGATTACCTAATATCGCATTTACATACGAGACTGTGGTTGTGACGACTGCTAAATTTCTTGTGGATATTATCGATTGTATTGACTTTATCACGTGGAAGAACGATTGACTAAGTGGAAGTTTACGTTTAGAGTGGAACGACGTTTGACAGAGTACAAGTTAACGTAACAAGTGGCTTATTATCGTTATTGGTATGGTAAAGCACCATAGACTCAACAGGTTATGAACCCAAGTGATGACAAAGACCCTACGGAGGGGAAGGCTGCGATTGTAGTTGATAATGCAGAGTCGGTCGATATCTTGACGGTACTCCGGGGAATGGTAGAGCGCTTGAAGAGGCTCGAAGATTCACGTTAAAAAGTATCGGATGGGGGGATAATGTTTACCATACCCCCAAGGGCGATTTACCAAGTTGAGCATGGCCTCCCTGGATGGGATCCATGAGGACACGGTGACATTTAAAATGGGGAAGCCTGGGATGTTGAGTTTTAAACATCTAAGCAAGTCTGGCGCGAGTATTTTCGACCGTGGGGCGGCAAATATGCCGAGCGAGTCAGAGCGCAGCCGGGGCCCGGATACACACATCAAGAGGTCAGGTGTAGCCGGTGCGTACACGCACGGTGCGTCTAGCACACAGAGGAATACTTTCCTAAAGCGGCGATGTGCCGCTACTTAGCCGATACACCCTTACAATAGGGCTTAGTAAGAGAGAACTCTCTTACTCGGGGCCAAGATTCCACTTTGGTTTACCAGTTAGCACAAGCTAACGCCTTAACACAAGGCTCCCTTAATAAGGGGGTATGTAACAGGAATGATCCTGTTACAGGCTTATACTGTGTTGTGCGAGGAAGCGCGCAATACGGGAGGGGTAGGATTAGTTGATGACAACTAATCCTATATTAAAAGCAAATATAGAATATTCGCTTAAGCTTGAGAACGCGAAATTAAGAGTCTTTATTAAATGGGTTGTTAGCGGCTAA